>CM054145.1:66293952-66318454 GCA_028751875.1 Rapana venosa
ATCTTTTTCAAGAATAAAACACACACAACAGTCACTGCTATCATCAAAATAGCGCACATAAGGGAGATAAGCCTTACGCACAAGACAAATAATCCTCGCTGAACATCTCCCATGCTGTGTCAATTTAACAGCTGGTTTCACAAAAACATCATGATCTTCAAATAAAATACACTCAAATTTGTCAACAAATATCTCAACAAGACAAATTAAGTCAAATGACGAGATACAATTTACAAAATCAGCATCCTTTAGATTTGAAACAATATAACACACATTCCATTGCAAAAAAGACAATCTGTTTGCAACCCCATCAAGACTTCCGAATACAAGCTCCCACCACTAGCGTCCTCTTCCTCCCCCCTCCCCTCTAAGTGACTGTAATGACCCTCCACCTCGTCATCCTCATTCATCCCATCATCACTCTCCCCTCCACCGTCTGTCGCCTCGGCCCCCCCCCCCCCCCCCAATATTATCCACAGAGTTTTTCTCCATGATCACACGACCAGCATCACAATCTACATATCTCCCACATCCACTACCTGCCACATTCTCTTCACTAGAGCCACTTGGAATATTTCTACATGGAAGCAAAACAACTCTTTCTTGACGCACAGTGTTATCTTTCTCTATATCCACATTTCTGTTATCAAGTTCACATTGTCTTTTCTCAGTGAAATCAGCTTCTAAGTTATGAATACACATATTTGTTTTATACGTATTACCACTATCCCCTCCAGAAAAACCTGCCATATTGGAAAAACCCGCTTTATGGGAGATAACGACAGTATTTTTAGTAACATGCATCACACTCTTATATCCCCTCTTGTCCATCTCTTTCTCATTCGAACACAACTTGCTGTCACCAGTGCAACCCCTCGCCTCCCCACCTGTCCCAATAGCACGTGCAACTTGACTGCCACCTTTCAGGGATGTACAGGTTGACCCCAACACCGGCCCTGACATGTCGCCCCATGTGTGTGCATATTTCGCTACAGGTGTAGGTTTGGATTTCTCCTCCCTCCTTAAACAAGGAACAGTATCACCATGCTTGTGTGTGGATGTTTCTGTTTCTGTGACTGTTCTGAGGGGCCGGCCGACACGCTATCCAGCTTCAACCAGTCTGTCTTCAGCAGTGAGGTCAAACCTTTCCCCTCGATGACCAGGTGGTCGTACACCATGGTGGCTTTCTTCCCCTGCTCTCTGGCCCTCTTGAGGTGTGGAGTCAGCCTTCTTCTCAGCTCTCTTATTCTTGTGGAGAAATCTTCGCCAATGAAGATGCCTGTGCCTTTCAGCTTTCGCTTTTCTTTCAGAATCTTCTCTCTGTCTTTGAAGAAGGTACATCGGGCGATGATGGGCGACTTTGGACTGGCGTTCACAAAGTGCCCTCTGTCAAACTGCACAGATTCTCCCATTTCCATTGATCAATTTGCAAATCAGTTACACGGCCTTCACACTCTTGCCAAGTCTCTTTTTCTTCTCTGGGTATTCCATAGATTACCAGGTTGTTTCGCTTTGATTGGCCTTCCAGGTAGTCAGTCTTTCTCTCAAGATCTTTAACTCTCATTTTCAGTGCACTGTTTTCTTCTCTCAGTAGCTCATTTTCTCTCCCATGGATGTCTTCTTTCAGTTCACGATTTGATTCCTTCAGCTCTGTCATATCTTTGCTCATAGCCTCAAATTTACTATTCATGTCTGCATTCATGTTGGCTAACATTGCCATTATTTCCTTAGTTGCTGGATCTTCCCAGGATTTCTCACCTGCTGCCAGCCCACTGCTGCTTGTCCGTCGCTGTCCTCCACTTCTCAGTGTTGTCTGCTTTAAGGGGTCAGGCTTCGGAGGGCCAGGGTTCAATTCGATGTCTCGACACTGATGGATTAAATTGCCCATGTAGAGCAGAAAGAGGAGCACACTTCTCATAACACCATCATACCTGTTCCGTAATGTCAACACAGCATGAACATTGCTGCTTTCAGTTTTGCCCGTTTCAGCATGAAAGTCTGGTACACAGGCAAAACCCCCCCGCACACTGACCGAAACGCTAATGGTGAAACTGGCATAGTGCACCAGCTACCCACAGGCAGAGTGTCAGCACTGGACAACCACTGTCTTCTTCTTCTTCAAGTGTTCGGTCTGGTCCTGCAGACATCGACGATCATGGCTCTCCATTCTTCTCTGTTCTGGGTCCCTCTCATGAGCTCATTGTTGGTGCCCTCTTTATTCGTTGCGAATTTGTTTAAGCTGTCTGTGAATTTTGTGCGTTGTCTTCCTCTGCTCTTGTTTCCACAGATTTTGCCACTCCATAACAGTTTCTCTAGTCCATCAGCCCTGATTATATGGCCGAAAAATTTGAGCTGTCTTTCTCTGATGGTGTTGAGAAGGGATCTCTTGTACCCAGCCATTTCCATTACTTCTACATTAGTTTTTCTGTTTGTCCATGAGATATTCATGATTCTCCGGATGAACCACATTTCCACTGCTTCTAGTCGCTGTTCTGTGTCCTTGGCTAGGGTCCAGCACTCACATCCATACAGAAGAATGGACCATACGTAGGCTCTCAAAACATGGATCTTTGTCTTGAGGCTTATCTTACTGTTGGTAAAAATGCATTTCATGTTGTTAAAAGTTGCCTTAGATTGACCGATTCTCTTTTGTTTTCTGTCACACTTGCCGTCGGAGTGATAGTACAACAAGGTATTTAAAGGTGTTTACTTGTCGGATTCTCTCTCTTTACAGGCTATATTGCATTGTGGTATAACAGTTTTTTTCGGATCACCATGCATTCTGTCTTCTTTGCATTGAGCTGTAATCCTTTCTTTTCGCTTTCTTTATGTTATGTTGTTAAAATTCTTTTGCAGTTTTTCTTCAGAGTCGGCGATAAGGACTGTGTCATCGGGCATTTCTCAGGTTGTTGATGTTGTGGGCCACCTACACTAATTCCTCCCCGATTCTCAATATTTCGTAGATTATTTCACTTTTATACATTAAAAAAATCAGGAGAGAACACGCAGCCCTGCCTCACACCCCTGCAGATTGGTCTATATTGATGATGTCATTGTCGACTCAAATTGGCTGCCTCCTTTTCCCAAATATTGTTTCTGGGACTCGAATTTTTCCATCGATGTATAGCCCTGCCAGATATCAAAAAAAGTCGGAGTTTTCGTATTTGTCGAACGCTTTTGGTAGTCAATGAAGCAGAGGTACAGGTCTTTCTGGACCTCGATGGATCTTCATGAGAGTTTTCAATGCAAAAGATTGCATTTTTGGTGCCTTTGTCTGCCATGAACCCAATTGCTTTCTGTATTTCTGGGAGTATTTTATTTCTCATTTCTCTTCATGAGAATTTGTAAAGAACTTTGGTGAGGTGATCTTTAGGCTGATTGTACGATGTTGGTCACATTTTTTACTGTACCCCGTTTCTTAGGGATCCAATGTGGGATGGGACTTCTTCATATCTGTCGGAATCTCCCCTGTGTCATATTATTTTTGTTTTTTTGACTGCCATTATTCCCACTTCATCCAGGCCCTGTTTTCAGATGCGATAGAAATTTTTCTTTTTTCAGGTTCTGGTGCCTTACCATTTTTCATCTTGCTGATTTTTTCCCTGTCTCATTGTCTTCCAGATTATGTGGCCATCTTCGTTGCTAATATGAGAGGTGGAACCTCTGTCGTCGGTGGTATAACTCTTCGATGTATTTGACCACCTGTTAAGAAATTTTTTTCATGATTTATATCTTCTCTCGACTTTATACAACCTGGTTTTTGCAGATGATTTCTTCCTTGGGTCCATCTTTTATTTTTCATGCATAGTTTTCTATCAAAATTGATTTTCCAATTTTCTTGCACTGCATATTGACCTTTCTTCCTTGGCTTCTTACATTTTTTCTTAACCAGTTTGTCGAGTTCTTTATACTTCCTTTCGTTTTCTTTTGCCTTTCTCCTGTTTTCCATTAGGTTTAAAAATCTCAAAGCTCATCCACTTTTTTATGTTCCTTTCTATTTATGACTGGTATATATTCTTTTGCTCCCTTGCTGATGTATCTTTCATCATCTGCCATTTTTCCTCTGTAGTGGGGAGTTGATCTAGGCCATCAAATTTGTTTCCAACTTTGATCTTGTATTTTTCTTTGATTTCTTCGTCAGTTTGTGGGCATGTTCATTTGCATTTTTGGGGTGTTCTTTTTGCTTTTGAAACTTTTAAAATTTTAGTCGCATTTGTCCCGTTTAAACGGGACATGATCACTTCCACAGTCTGCACCGGGTTTTAGGGACTTACAAGATGTTATAGGTTACGAAAGTTTTTCTTGAATCAGGGTTTGTAATCTATTTGATTCCTGGTTCTGTCGCCAGGGTTTTTTCCAGTCCAGCATCTTCTTGGATGGTTTTCAAACCATGTGTTCATGACAGCCAGCTTTTTTCCCTTGCACCTTTCCCGTGAGCCGCTCTCCTCTTTCATTTCTCACTCCTATTCAAAGGGGCCAACTGTGGTTTCATCTTCCCTTTTCCTACTTTGAATTGAGATAAACCATTATTATTCTGATATCTTGGACTCAGTTGCTTCATTGCCTTTTCGATTTTTTCATAAAACTCCTCAATTTCTGCGTCATCTTTATCAGCTGTTGGTGGCTATACTTGTACTATTCCAATGTCGAAAGGTGTGCCCTTAAGTTTTACTATCAGGGACTCTGTCATTTACAGTCCAGAAACCTTTGATGGTCTTTGAGGTTTCTTGATCTAGAATCATGCCAACTCCTTTCTGGTGTTGATCTCCTCCTGAGTAAAGAATGGTGTAGTTGTCGGATGTTATGCAGCCTGCTCCTTTCCATCTCACTTCTGAAAGTCCTAGTATATTGAGGTTCATTCTTTCCATTTCTTGTTTGAGATTTTCCATTTTTCTTTTGTAGCATAGCCCGTAGGTTCCATGTACCCATTTTGAGAGGTTTTCTGATTCGGACAGTCCCTGGATGACGATCAAGGGTTACCTGTCGCACATAATCCACCCTACCGAGGGGAGGAACTTCCAGATAAACTGGAAGCCCCCTTCATGCGGGTTATCTGTATTCTGTTTCTTTCTGATTACCATGACATTCTTTGCAGAAGTATACCTATAGTAGGCTGCAATTACTTTCTATAGGAGCAGTGCTGTATGGCGGATTGTCTTAGCCATTGTACTCTATAAGTATCATCTGCCTAACACATTGAAGGGTTGGACCATTTCCCAAAACTTTTCGGCGGGCTCAACACATCATCGTCACCTGCCTTCCATGACTTCACGTAACCCTGATCGGAGGCTAAGTGGGTAACCGATCTTGCCAAGATCTCCCACAGGTAGGGGAGAGAAGGAGGACCTTAAATTCTCCTGTTGGTGAAATAATTTCACCCGCCACCCCAACAACACTGTAGATAGTCCAATTTGACCAAAATACCAGAGCTCTAAAACACACACCTGGTCCTTGACAAGTTTACCTTTGACCCCCGAAAAAACAGAGAAGAGAGAGGAGAGTGAGAGAGAGGGGAGAGGGGGAGAGAGGAGAGAGAGGAGAAGAGAGAGAAAGAGGTGAGGAGAGAGAGAGAGAGATTGAGAGAGAGGAGAGAGAAGGAGAGAGAGGGGAAGAGAGAGAGAGAGAGACCGAGAGAAAAAGGATTGAGAGAGAAAAAAAGAGAAGCTTAGGAGAGGAAGGGAAAAAAGAGAGAGGAGAAGGAGAGAGAGGGAGAGAGAAAGGAGAGAGGAGGGGAGAGAGAGAGAGAGGGAGAAGAGAGAGAAAGAGAGAGAGAGAGAGATTTTAGAGGAGAAAAGAGAGAGAGAGAAGAGAGGGGAGAGTGAGAGAGAGAGAAGAGAGGGGAGAAGGAGAGAGAGAGGAGAGAAATGGGGAGGAGAGAAAGAGAGAGGAGGGAGAGAGAGAGTTTTGGAGGAAAGAGAGAGAGAGAGAGAAGAGAGGGAGAGAGAGGAGATGAGAGAAAAGAAAGAGAGAGGGGAGAGAGAAAGTGAGAGTAGAGGAAAAGTGAGAGAGAGAAAGAGAGAGAGAGAAAAAAGAGAAGGGAGAGAGAGAGAGGGAGGGGAAAGAAGAGGGGTGAGAGAGAGAGAGAGAGAGAGAAAGAGGAGAGGGAAGGGGGAGGAGAAAGAGAGAGAAGAGAGAGAGTGAGAGAAAAGAGGTAGAGAGAGAGAGAGGAGAGAGGAGAGAGGGGAGAGAGAGAGAGAGAGGAGAGGAGAGAGAGAGCAGGGAGGAGGGAGAAGAAAGAGGGAGAGAGAGAGGAGAAGAGAGAGAAGATGAGAGGGAGAGAGAAAGAAGAGAGAGGGAGAGGAGAGAGAGAGAGAAAGAGAGAGGGAGAGGCAGAGGAGGAGGAGAGGAGAGGAGAGAAGAGAGAATGAGAAAGAAGAAAGACGAGGAAGAGAGAGAGAGAGGAGAGAGAGAGAAGAGAGAGAGAGAGAGAGATGAGAGGGAGAAAAAGGAAAAGAGAAGAAAGGGGAGAGGAGAGAGAGAGAGGGAGGGGAGGAGAGAGAAGAGAGATGAGAGAGAGAGGGAGATGAGAGAGGAGAGGGGGGAGAGAGGGGGAGAGAGGAGAGAGAGCAAGAGAGAGGGGAGAGAATAAGATGAGAGGAGGGGAGAGGGGAGGAAGAGAGGAGAGAAGAGAGAAAAGAGAAAGAAAAGGGAGAGAGAGGAGAGGAGGGGAGAGAGAGGAGAGAAAAGAGGAGAGGGAGAGAGAGAGAGAGAGGGAGGAAGAGAAGAGAGAGATGAGAAATAGAAGGGAGGAGGAGAGAGAGAGAGAGGAAAAAGAGGAGAGAGAGAAGGAGGAGAGAAAGAGAAAGAGAGAGGTATGAAAAGAGGGGAGAGAGATGAGAGAGAGGAGTTAGAGAATAGATGAGAGAGAGAGAAAAGAGAGAGAGATTGAGAGAGAGAAATAGAAAGAGAAGGGGAGAGAGAGAGAGAAGGGATAGGGAAAAGGAGAGAGAGAGAGAGAGGAGAGAGAGAGGAGAGGGGAGAGAGAGGGGAGAGGAAAGTTGAGAGAGGAATGAAAAAGAGCGAAAAAAGAGAGAGGAAAAGAAGGAGAAAGAAAGAGGGAGAGAGAAAGGAGAGAGAAATGGAGAGGGAGACGAGAGGAGAAAGAAAAGAGAGAGAGGAGAGAGAGAGAGAGAGAGAGAGAGGGAAGAGAGGAGAGAAAGATTGGATTTTAGGATTTGAAAAGGCACAGGAAAGATGAAGGAAAGAGAGAAAGATGGGGAGAGAGGAAAAAGAGAGGTAGATTAGAGGGAGAGAGGAGAGAGGGAGAAAGAGGAGGGAAGAGAGAAAAGAAAGAGGGAGTGAGAGGGAGAACGAGGGAGGGGAGAAAAAGTTAGGGAGAGAGAGAAAGAGAGAGCAATGGAATAGAAATTTTATGTGATAAGAATAAGCCACATTGTTTTTCTACCAACCTTAGGATTATATGGATAAAATAAATAAAGCCCCAAGCAATTACACTTTAAGTTATACCGAAATTTTCAAAAATCCCCAAACTACGGAAGGAGAAGAAGGGAGAGAGGAGAGTTTAGGGAGAGGAGAGAGAGTGGAGAGAGAGAGAATGGAGGGGGAAAGTGAATTAAGCGGCAGAAAAGGGGGAATCAACCCAAAAATGGGGATAGGAGGGAAAACAAAGCGAAAAGGTGAGAGGGACAAGAATAGTTTTCAAAAAACAACCCCAACCAACCAAAACAGGAAGAAAATGGAGAGAGGAAAATTTGATGAGAGAAGAGAAGGGAGAGTTCAATATTGGAAGTTTTATTTAAAGGTGGACATGAAGGGTGGTGTAATAACACATTCCAAACAAGTAAGAAAGCATAACAGAAGACTAAACTCAAGTACGACCAATTTTCAATTAAAAGTTTACAAAAAATCTTTTCGGGTTGTTAAAGCGGTTGTAGGACAGAGAACCCAAAGTCAAACTGGAAATCGTCCATATTTGGTTCCAAGAGTTCTAGATATTTAACATTGTACACATTACATGAATTTTACGACTACCATACAACGAGATCTGTCAAGGTTGTCTATAGCGAAGTTGTGAAAACATCGACACTCATTAATTTTGATGGTTTAAAATTCTATCCTTCATTCAAATTAGGTTTTCTATAAATGAAAATGCTTACAACTAAAATCACTCTCCTGATTATGGAAATCCTGCCAAATCTCAACTTGCGCCATAAACCTTTAATCCCCTTTTAGAAGTAAAAGCAGTTTTTTGACTCAGTTTTGATACCAGTTTATTTTCCCCCTTTCATCTAAATTATATAAATATGATATGCTTTTTTTGGTTTTAAATTTGATTAACCTTTGTAATATTTTCATCCCGTACAAACCATTTCAGATGGAATTCACATAATTGGATAGCTATTAGTTTCTGCATTTGAGAAGATCATTGGGTGTTTTATAGTTAATCCAAAAATTTTTAGTGCAATAAATGAATTTTTCACATTGTTGCGAGTCATAAGACCCTATTTCAGCTCCTTACTGTGTGATGGCTGAACCTGGCATCAAATAAATTTTATAGATAATTCAAAGATTGTTTTCTAAGGCAGAAATTTTGTGTAAGCATAACAATGCACGTTTGGCTCTGCTTTGCTAGGTCTTTAAAATGCCCAGTAAAACTAGTCTTTTGAAAAATATTTCCCAAATTTTACCGTTTTCCACTGGATAAGTTGTCCATTAAAGTCCAACTTTCTTACTAACCAATAACCCCCTTTCTAAATACCAAATTTTATTGCTTTTTGACATGTTTTCTTTTAAAGTGAGCCTGCAGAAGCATGACATAAATTAAATTTAATTTAGTTTGCAAAGTGATTTATAGTTTCAGAATCAGTACAACATCATTCACCAGAAGAAAATGAATTAATTTCATTATTTCACCAATAAACTGTGCTCCATGTTTTCCATTATTACGCTTCAACAAAGAAGCGATGTATATTGGCAAAAAACGGCACAATGGCCTTAATCCACCACAGCTGAAGACATGGTCTTCGTAGGTCACCTTACAAGTTTTGGACTACAAATTCACCCAGGACGTGCACAATAGATGAAAAGTTACAGAGACCTAAAAGTGCGTCTTGGCAGTAAAACACTGTTAAAAAGTCCCCCCAAGAGGGAGAGAGAGAGAGAGAGAGAGAGAGAGAGAGAGGAGATGAGAGAGAGAGAGGAGAGAGAGAGAGAGAGAGAGAGAGAGAGAGAGAGAGAGAGAGAGAGAGAAATAGAATGAATGAAGAGGACAAGACAAAGGGAAGAAGAAAGGCAAAAATAAGAAAGAGAGATTGAGGAGGAAGCGGAAGAGGAGGAGGACGAAAAGACAGGAAAAGGAAGAACAGGCAGAGGTCAAGGGAATAATAATACAATATGATTATGCAGTTACTTCACCTAGACATACCCAGGGGAGCAAAATCACAACATGCCGAACATATACAAAGGTTTCATCACATAGCAGAAATATAATGTGCACCTACCGAAACATTTCAGTGAGACAGAAATGCTTTACATGAAGAGACAGCAAGAACGGGAGGAGGAGGGGAGGAGGAGGAGGAGCGAGCGATGAGAGAGAGAACTCTGAAAATCTGAAATGATTTAATGTATATTGGCCTTGGGGCCACAATACATTTTTGTGGGCTGAGAGAGAGAGAGAGAGATAGAGGAGGAAAGAGAAGAGAGAGAGGAGAGAGAGGATGAGAGAGAGAGGAGGAGAACTCTGAACTCTGAACTCTGAATAGTTTAATTGTGAAATCATTGTTCTCTTCCATTGTATACCCCCCTCCCCAACACTCCCTTTTGTTGTATTGTGGCCTAAGGCCGATGTACTATTAAACTATTTCAGAGTTCAGGAGAGATGAGGAGAGAGGAGAGGAGAGAGAGAGGGAGAGAGAGGAGAGAGAGATGAGAGAAGGAGAGAGAGAGAGAGAGAGAATGCGAATGCAAATGCAAATGCGAATGCGAATAGTTTATTCAGATTTGAGGCCATGGACCCTTTCTGAAGAGGGTTACACAACATCATGAACAAGGAGAACCACAAAATATTTCCCAGCTATCACAGGGTCTACGGAAAGCTGCAACAAATAAGTATGCATTTCTAATGTTACGATAGCGCAGTATTTACCCTTTTCAATGCATGATAAACATACATGGCATGATTTGTTATAGTTGTGTCATGTTTTGTCGACAGAAGAACATTTACCCTAAAGTTACAAGGTCATCTTTATTTTTTTGGTTTTCTAAGGAATTGCCCCAAAGATCGTGAAGGCTGGACAAAAAACAAGAAATGAATTTCGTTTTCTATTGCCCCAGTCAAAAAAACGGATTTCAGTTATCTTCAGTTCTGTTTTTATCTATTGCTTTGGGTCAGGGAAATATCTAAAACCCCAAAACCCAAAATTTTTAGAAAGAAATTTTTAAATAACGATTTTTTTTAAAAAGTAAATATACATTTTTTTTGAAAAAAGATTTTTTTTAAACAGCCTAAGGGCCCAAATCTGGGGACTGTTTTATACTTTTCTTCATCCCAATTAATCTATACCCCTTTTGTTTGAACTTTTCAAAAAGGTTTGAGTACACGTCCCCTTGATTATCCATTCAAAAGAAATCCATATGAATTAAAGCACTCACGAACACTCGAAACCCCCAAAGTTTTCTTCCCATTTCTTTTTAAATTTTTAAAAACCACATATTTTTTTTAAAGGGATTCTACATTTTTTCTTTGGAGTCAATGTTACCCAGTTTTTTAAAAATTTTTTTACGCATAAAGTTAATATATATGGGGGGTTTTCCCAAAGCTCTCCATAAAAAGGGGTCTTTGGGGCGTTCAAAGGTTAAATTAAAAAAAAAGCTTCTAAGCATAAAAAGTTTTACTTTTTTCCCATAGGGGTTTTTTGAAAAACCCCCACATTTCGGCTCCATACGCATCATTGGTTTGTACCTGAGTTTTAAAATTTTAATTTAAAAAAAAAGAAAAAAATTTACAGCATTTCCCTTTCACAGCACAGAAAAAGGGAAAAAAATGTTTCTTAGCTCCGCTATGGTTTTAATGCAAAGCCAAAAAATAAGTCTAGTTGAAAACCATGGGAACAAGGCATTTGTACACAATTCACTATTTTAACCCTTTTTACATTGCCATAGGGCTTTTTTTCCTGTTGTCCCTTAAAATCCACCCTTACGAAAAAAATTTTAAAATTGGGGTTTTGCATAAAATTTACCTTTAACTCTACCCTAGAGGGCACCCCCTACAAAATTATCAAGTTGTTTTTTTAAACCGTCATGTTGTCGATATTTTAAAAATAATATCGTCGCAAAAAATTAATATAAAAAAATTAAAATAGAAAAAAGTCACCCCATGTTTACCTTTTAAAAATTGGTATTTAAAAACCTTCATCCCCTTTCCTCTTTTAAAAATACCCATTTTGTTATTTTTTTCTTCAAATTTTTTCCCTAGTACATTTTAAAAATGTTGTTTCCCAATAGAGATAAAAATTTTGGGCTCTGCGGCTGTGACTTCCAAATTACATATTTTACGCACTGTTTCCCCAAAAAAAACTTTTGACCATTTACAGAATTTAAGGTTCGTATAAAAAGGCATCACTGTAGTTTTTTTCTTTTTTTTTATTTAGATTCTTATTTTCCCGTCTTTGAAATTTTCAAAAATTAAAACTCTGTCATCATTCTGTAATTTTTTTCAAAAATCTTCTCAATAGCCTCGCATTTACGCTTTGCTGTTTTGTTTTCATGAAAAAAACCATTTCTTGGCTCTTTTCATTTTTGAAACAGGAATTTTTTTTTTTCATAAATTGAGATGTCCTTTAATATGTCATTAAACCTAACCAGAGTTTTTTTTTAACTAAACTCAAATGAGGCTTCCGCATAAACAGCCCGCCCCTCCCACATCATTTAAATTAAAAGAAGTACAAAAATCGTTGTTTTTACTTTTTTTTCCAAATTTTATTTATTAAAAAATTTGAGTTTAGCTTTTATCTGGGAAAATTTGAGCGGGGTTTTCCCAAATTTACTTTTTTTTTCAAAACCCCTAAAGGTGGCAAATACATTAAATTTCTGTCAAATAAAAAAGAGAAAAATTTATCCAAAATTCCCTTTCAAAAAAATTAACAGTTGCTAAAAAAGTAGTCATTAACATTTTTCCCGCCCTCAAAAATTTTAGGGGAACGCCCATGAGGATCGCTATTTACTTACCCCCATTCAAATAACAAGGGCCAAATACAGTACACAGGGCTTAATAAGTTTTCCCATTTAGATTTAATGTTTATTTCAAATTTTTTTGGGGAAAATAGAGAGAGAGGGGACCAAAAGAGAAGAGGAAGAGAGAGAGAGAGAGAGGAGAGAGGGAGAGGAAAAAAAGAGAGAGAGAAAGAGAGAAGAGAGAGAGATGATTTAGAGGTGAGGAGAGAGGAGAGAGAGCGAGAGAGAGGGAGGGAGGGGGGGGAGGGAGAGAGGGAAAAAAAGAAAAAGGAATGGGTTTAGAAGAGAGAGGGAGATAAAACAAACCCGTTTTAAAACCTTTTCTTTCGAGGATAACGAATAAGCAATCATTTGATTTTTTTTCATCCAGTCCCCCCCCTTATAGGGGTTTTATTATGAAAATAAAAAAATTATAATATAATAAAAAAAAATCAGATAAAAAAAGCAAAAGGACCAAAAGAAAAACCCCAAAAAAAACCCAAAAATCCAAATAAATTTTTTTACAAAAAACAACAAAAAATAAAAGAAAAGAACCAACAACAGCAGTTGCAAAAACAAAAAGAATGAAAAGGCGACAGGTTAAAACAAACAGCCCCAGCCCAAAAAAAAAAGCAAAAGGGAAAAAACAAAAACACAAATACACAAAACCCAAAAAAAATGTTTGGGGATAATAATGAAAAAAAAAAAACCCCTCACAAAGTAAAAAAAACAGCCCCCACCCCAATTTTTAAAAAAAAATATTTGGAAAAAGATAACTAAAGCAAGAAACCCCCCAAAAAAAAACAAACACAAACAAAAAAAACCCTAAACAAACCCTAACAAAAGGGAAAAAAAACTCAACAACCCTGTTAATCCACTAGAAACTCCTTTCCATCAACCCCAACCCAAAAAAAACCCAACCCGGGCAATCCTTACATTTTGGGGGATTAGGAAACTCACTAAAGTTTTTAAAAAGAATATTGATCGCAAAAGAAAACACACACCACACACACACACACCACCCACCCACCCCCCCACAAACTCACACAAAAAACAACACACATCAAGAGTGAATGAAAGTTTTAAAATTTAATACATGCTGATAAAAGAATATCTTTAAATTTCAGTTTAAATATACAAAAAAAAAAAGGGAAAAAAAAAATCTACTGGGAGTTTAAGGGGAGAGAGAGAGAGAAAAGGGGAGAGGAGAGGGGTGGGGAGAGAGAGAAAAGAGAAAAGAGAGGAGAGCGAGAGGGGAGAGAGAGAAGGGGACAACAAAATCTTTTATTTCCCGGTAATGAATAAGCACCATGTGCCCTTTTTTCATCTGTCCCCCCCCGTTTTTGGTAAATCTTAATTAAAAATAAAAACCAAAAATTATAAGCCTCACAATAGAAACAAGGGGAAAAAACCCCTTTTCAAAAAGCCCCCCCCCCCAACCCCCCCCTCCCCAAAGAAAAAAAAAAAGAAAGCCCTACCCCCCAACCCCCTATCCCCCTTTCCCCCCCCCCCCCCCCCCCCCCCAAAAAAAAAAAAACCTAACCAAAACAAAAAAAACAAACCCAAAAAAGAAAAAAAACCAAACCCAACCCCCGAAGAAAAAAAAGGGAAAAACAAAACAACAACAAAAACAAGAACAACAAAGGGCCAAAGAAAAATAACACAACCTAAAATTAATAAGTCATTTAAAAAATTAAAAATTTTTCATATTTTCAAATAGTAAATTTACTTGTTTTCACATAAATATAAAATATTTAAATAGGGTTTCTCATTAAAACTTAAGTTTCAGAGGCAAGTCAATTTAAAAATTTTGAAAATATAAAATATGAATCCTTATAGGGGTTCATTTTAATAAAGCAAGACGTTAAAAAGGTTTTGGGGAAAAGGGAGGGGCAGAGATAGAGAGACAGGGTTTTGGGGGTGTGTGTATTTTTAAGATAATTCCAATATTTTAAATTCCCAAAAAAAGTATGCGATCCTAACACCCCTTTTTGATTATTTTCGTTTCAAATTTATGTCATGATAATGAAATAAAATTTAATACCCCTTTCATTACAAAATAAAAAAAAAGAAACAAACAAGGGGAAGGGAAAACTTTAACCCTTTTTAAATCATTTTAGGGAGAGAATTTTGGGGGTGGTGAGTGGGGGAGGGGTTTTGTGTGTGTGGGGGGTGTGTGTGTGTGTTTTGGGGGGTGTGTGTGTGGGGGGGGGGGGGGGAGGATAGGGAAAAAACCGATAAGTAACCCCTTATGTTTTTTCCAAAAACCCGGCAACTTTGGTCCGATTTGGTTCGCCTCATCGAACCAAAAATTGCATAGTTTTATATAAAAACTAAGCAGTTTACCTTGAGTCGGCTTTTTCCCTATCTCTCTACTAAAACTGAAAGTAATACTAATTTATTTTTGATGGGTAAAACTATAAAATTATGGGAATTTATGCTAAAACAATATCTTATCAAGAACTTGTCAAGAACTTTATTAACAACTTGTCAAGAACTTTATTAACAACTTATCAAGAACTTTATCAAGAACTTAATCAAGAACTTATCAAGAACTTATCAAGAACTTATCAAGAACTTATCAAGAACTTATCAAGAACTTGTCAAGAACTTGTCAAGAACTTATCAAGAACTTATCACAACTAATGCAAGAACTTGTCAAGAACTTAATCAAGAACTTATCAAGAACTTAAACAAGAACTTATCAAGAACTTGTCAAGAAATAAACAAGTCCCCATCAACAACTTATCAACAACTTATCAACAACTTGTCAAGAACAACAACAATTATTTTACACAAAATATATTGATAAAGATAGACAACATGAATTGCGACGAACTTTTGTTGATGACATCTACTGGTTCTAGTCAAGAAGAAATAACAGATGAGAAGAGTCTACTGGATAAGAAGGAGAAGTTGTACTCTCTTGCTGCTTGTGGTAAAACAAAGCAATACTTAGGAACACAACTAACAGTAGAACAGGTGCAGCAGTTATCACCACAAGACATTATTAAGTATTTTAATAGGTATGAATCTCTTCTTGGAGCAAAAATGGTGAAAAGTCTAGGGCATACTGTTATTGGTCTATATGCTAAAGCAACAAGTAGGGTCTTTAATGTGGACTCAGAAGCTGACTTAGCATATGACCTCTCACAGGATCCTATTTTGTCTAGAACATTGGAGACACTTGGCTGTGATATGTATTACCGTTTTGGCTCTCTGTTAGCACCAGTAGCTGCTAGTATGATAACTTTAAAACATATAAAGTTTAACCACATAGAGAAAGATGGAGGAACAGAACACAGCCACGAACCAACAGGAAGCACAGGAGAATGCCCAGAACCAAGAGCAACCCTCCCTTACACAAGTGAGTGACATCTGTAACAAAAGAAACCTGGGAGAGTTGAAGTGCAACAAGAGGTTAGCAGGAATGGAATCGACAGAAAAAACTTAGCAACAAGCAAAGCAAAGATCTTATCTGAGAAACATTAGGAAAAAAAGATTGCCTATAGAAACACAGAAATAAGAACCAGCACCACCAAAAACAAACATTCAGTCTTACTTAATTATGGTATAACAGCTATGGGAATTGGTTATACAGCCCTATAGGTTATGGAGCAGCAAGGCAACCAGCAGACAAGAACGCAGCAAAGAACAAAAGCCAAAACACAACCCACAAACCGCAACCATTGCAAAGCAACAGCCTGACAACGATCCATTAATATGTATTAAAGATATAAATAAATAATTTATACATATAGTAGAAATATGAGTTACAGAAATGACTGCAGTCAATTTGGTCTAACACGCTGCCGTTGCTGGCAGTCTTAGTGTCGGCTATACTATGTTGCGAAAGAGCACTCCCCGTCCCCTCCCCACCCCACACCCCCCTCTTCCACCCTCTTCCCGCTTCTAAAAATGGAGTCCAGTGATATAGGGAAAACTAGACTTGAAGACAGCGCCAATCTATTTGCGGTATGTAACCAGATCCATTGCTACAAAATGACTTCTTGGTACCATCGTTGAATCATTCCAGAACCAAAATACCAACCCACTCCACATTCCTTCAAACATATAATTTTTAATATTATATAATAACCCTCACATTCAAAACCCTTCCTCAAACTAATAATTCAACAACAACAACCTAACTAAAAACTTCACACTGCTCTCATCTCTAGAGAGATATAGAGATACCGTACCCACCTCCCACAACCAACTAGTATATAACCTTGAATAACCCCAACATCATTCCTAATACATCTGCTACCCTTAAGTGTGTATACGCTCACTATGGACAACATCCTCTGACTCCCAGTCTCGAGAAGGTATAGATGTGAGTGGTCCTACAACTCAACCTCTATTCACACAATAGTCTCTATTCTGCAGTGACTGTATACTCTCGATATGCCTCCTGCACCATACCATGTGTGTCACAAGTTCTTGAGTAGTGATGCAATTACCCTAACATATTAACGACTAACATTTATATACACACTCGACGATATACACAATAGCCCTAACATGTCCTATTTACTCTAAAGGGCCAAGCTCATGCGTTGTATTCTCTGAATTTATACCAACCTAACTTGTAAAACCCGTATGTGTAGACAGGCACTGAGATTGCTTTTACTTCGTCAAGTGATGGGTACTATGTGATCGAGTGTGAGTTCATAATCTATTAAGTTAGCAGTACAAAGGAGATTGATATCACACACTCTATTGAGGCTCACTTGTTGTGTATGAATTCTCGTTGCATTGTGTGTGTGAGTGTGGTCACTGTGCAAGAAAACTACTTCTTTTAGCGACTACCCGTCTCATCAGACCACACACGACGAGAGATGTCCCAGGAACGGATCAGTTCGGCTATTAATACTCTAAACTGCCGCATATTGCTGCAGGAAGTTAGCTGGTCTCACGATCCAGTAGATAAATGATACGCTCTGTATGCGCCCTTCCCAATCCGGTAACACCGATCAACAAGCTCATACTCTACTTGCACCGTCATCTATATACTAACACTCCTAAGTGCTGCCAGATTCTCCTGTAGCCTTCCACTTCTCACTATCTCGTCGCATCGCACTCATGCACAATGAAGTTCTAGACGCAATCAGAAATAGGCGACCATGCGGCTCATACCCCTTCCTCCCATCCCTATGAGCTACCTATAAAAAAACTTCAAAGGGGGTCTTCAGAAATTTTGGCCCTAAATAAAAACCTTTTATTTTTGGGGGGGTTTTAAACCATTTTTTAAAAGGGCAACCTTGTTTTTACTTTCAAAAGGAAAAAAGGGAAGCAAAAAAAAAAAAGCAAACCCCAAATACAAAGCCAAAATTCTCAGTTGACTTTAATTAATGAAAATTTCGTGAACAAACATGCTGCAAAAACATTTTCTGATGTTGACGGGGCAATAAAAAAAGTACTACATTGTACAGGCAAACAAATATCTCCTATTACTAAGCCAAGCTTCGTGATTATTATCAACCCACTGAAACCCAGAAGACAGGCGAGATTGCTTTTATTGTGGGGGGCATGACAATAGTATACTTCTTAGCACAGAAGGTTGGTTAACCAATAGGCAATTTTTTTACTTTATTTTTAGAACAATGGATGCCAAATCTCCTAAGACTACTAAAAACACCGAAAGGTACTGGAAAGGGGACAGGCGGCTATTAATAAACTGAGCATTGCAGCAGGAAGTAAGTTCGAAGTAGCAAAAGAAAGTGGCTGTCTAAACAAGCAATATTGCAGATCTATTTCCCTTCACCCAAGGCGCATTAAATTTGACCCTTCCCCTTCATAAACATGAGCCAAATGATCTCACCAAATAGACCTTTATACTTACCACATGACACAATCAGAAAAAAGAGGTTATAAGTAAAGCTCTTACTGTAGTGGAGTAGCTTCTAGGTTATAAAGAGCAGAGCCCCTTACTGAAAAGAGTGGCCACCGCAACTGCAGTTTGCTTTGCAAGAAATTATAGTCGGGGCCCACAAAAATATCCCAGACTTATTCAGTGCGTGATGGTAAAGAGTTTAAAGGAGCATTTAATCAGTTGTTACTAAAGCATGGAGTAGCAATAAAAAGAGGTATACCCGGCAACCACAGATCTCAAGCACTGTTGAAAGTTTTAACAAGCTTTAGCAGAAAGACTCTTTGCATATCAGTACCACCAAGAAATCATGATCCCAGGCAAACGAAATACAGAGTGGGTAAGAAGACTGCCTGCCGTTTTTGGGGAGCAATGAACCCCTGAGATAACTAAAGCCACAGGGTTAAAACCTGTGGACGCCATCAAACATAAAACAATACAGCAGCACATCCAAACAACAAAAACCCCTTCTAATCAACCCACTAATACCCTTTGGGAAAACTGAGATATCTGTATGCTTTCCCGGAGAAGCTGAAGCCAGCGACAGTCACAAAACGGCACAGATCCCATCCCGGAGCAAGACACTTATGAAATAAAAAAATTTTTGTGGGGGGCCCCTCCATTTTTTTTTCAACCCCCACCCTTTTGTTAAAAAAACTGAGTTGTACCCCTAAACTTCCCTTTCAAAGGGTGGGTATATTTAAGAAAAATTAAATTATGGTTATCAATTTTTTTTGTTCCCAATTTTAAGGAACCTTTTGATAATACTAAGGGGGGTTACACTCTCTCTCCCAAACAATCCCAAAAATATTTTTTGAACCCTCCTTTTGTCCCATATCAATTTTATTTTTCTTCTCACAAATCTCAAAAACGGAGCACTTTAAACAGGACTGGATGTCCATCCGTATTGTAAAAGTAAAAATATTGTGAGTTTAATAAATTTTTTAGTGTTTTAAAATGTTAAAAAAAATTTAATTAATAATTTCTTTGTTCTCGTGTCCCCAAATAAGATATTCGGGCGTTTTCCTTTTTTTAATCCCTGGAATTGGTCTTTTTCTAACAAACATTTTTTTTTACAAGGATTTAATTTTTGGGTTTGGCCCCAGAGAAATCTTCCTTCAAAGAGACCCTCTTTGTATTATCATGCTGACGTTTTGACCCCCTGTTTCCAACACCTTTTGCCTTTTTTTTTAACCCCTGTTGGCTTGAAACACTATACATTTTGGGCCCAGCCCAAATTTCTTTGAAAATTTGTCCCATTCATCTCATCCTTCATCTTACCAAAACTTTTTTTTGTGTTAAAGCAAGGACTGTTTTTGGGAAAATCACAGGTGTCATCCCAAGAAGATCCCAAAACCCACATCCTCTTCAAGTCTTTGATATATCTTTGGGGGGTATGTCTGGATGAAAGGTCTGTGTCTGTGTAAAAACCCCTTCCTAGGATGTTTAAACCCTTCAAGTAATATCAAGAACTCAGCTTTAACCAAGCTCCACAAAAAAAACCCCAATAATAGGGTTTGTCTAGTTTAACCCGAAAACTTCTTCATCAGAGCCATACAGATGTCATGAAATTGCCGATAATCTTGATGCTTGGTTTGTGTTAGCTTTTTGGTTATTTCTTTTGGACTAATCAAATCTTTTTTTTGTTGGGGTTCTCCATTGTTTTTACCAAAGCGCTGTTTTTCATAAGTTTGAAGTAATCCTTTTCTGATGCATCCGTTGCCTCGTTCTCAATCAGTGTTCTTCATGTGTATGGTTTCATAAATGCTCTGGTAAAACCCAAATGATACATGAACGCAGAAAGAACAATCCATGTCTTGGGTAAACGTAACGTCTGTAGTGACAAAAATTTGCTTTGTATTTAAGTTTGGTCCAACTTTGGTGGTTCTTTTGGGAGATTTTTTGACCCTTTCTGCACCTTTGGGGTATCTTGTGCGCATCATGCAGTTCATAGATAGACTAAATCTACTTCAAAGACCAACCAAGTGTTTGTCGGCTCCATTCCAGAAAAATGTTTCAAGTCTCATCAACACCAAAAGGACCACTATACATTCTGAAGTTCCTCAACGGCGCGATAAAACCTACCCACCCATACAGATTTTTTTTTTTTGCATTAAGTACATGATGTAGTTTGAAGGTTTGTTAGGATCATATTTTAAATATTTTTTTTTTGGGCCTTACGTAATTATGTGATCCCTACTAATACCTCCCCACCCCATTAAAATTTTGGGCTTTGGAAAAATCAGACCAAATCAATATTAACCCGTAAACTTCAAGAAAGCACCCCAAGACTTTCCCTGGTGCTGTGAGTAGTGTGCTGGATCTAAACCATAAGTTTCACCCGTTTTCTTATTTCTCAAAGACACAGAAAAGGACAAGCATCAGAAAGGATCTATCATGTAATCCCCCTCGTCCGGCACTCCATTTTTTCCCATGCCCACTGAGCATGTTTTAGTCTCACACTGTTCTTTCCCTGTCGTTGTGAAGAATGTTCTTTTGGTGGAGCTCTTCTTCATCAAATTTTCCCCCATGGTCCATGTATCATAAGGATAGAACCTTTTCGACGAGTTTTGGGTCGAAGTATTTTTCTGTAATTGGAATACTCAGTGATGAAGACAAGGACTCTAGAGATCCCAAAGATGTTGGCAGAATCAAAAATGAAAAGTGTTAAAAGTAAAAGTAAAGGTATTCTCTGATGATGAGAAATGCAAACCCTTTAAAACTTCATCACTGCCTGCATGTTAGGTGTGAGTCGTAGCCCTTAGATTGTGGAAGAAGACTGGCAGCTTCCAAATTTTGGGATCTACTTTTAGTTGTAGATTACACTTACTATGTGTGCTCCCCGAAACCCCCCACTGATGTGGTCTGATCTCTGAACGTTTGATTGTCTGGCACATCCGGTGTCAAAAATTTCCACAAATCCCAAAAGGTGGCAGAGGATACTGCTCCTGGTCTTCTTTTGTTAAAAAATCTTTGTAAATTTAGTGCTGAGAGAAGTGACTATGATTCCTTTCATGTGTTCAAGAAAAACTTTTGCTGCGTTTGGGCCTCTATAACAAAGTTGTTTTGTGTCCACCGCAGATCAACAAAAATTACAAAGGAAAAGACTTGTGATTATAGCATGTAGTTTTAGGTAGAGTTCCCCGGGGCTGGCCTTGGTAGGTACAATGTAACTCGAATCGGCCTCACTACTATGGACTCTTTTGCTCTTTAATATATTCTTTAAGACACTTTGCTTCTGGTTTCGGTTTTGGGCAATTCATGTTTTTTTCAACTCGCTCTTCAAAGATTCTGGTTTATCTGCAGTTTCAAAGATGGTAAAAAACCAAGCTGTCGCAAAATCTTTTTTTGGCTGATGTTTTGTTGTCTGTGCATTAGTTTATCATTGTTTTAATTGGGTTTAGTGAAAACCCTGGCTCGCCACCCCCGTGGGGATGCTTTCCTTGCTATTAATAAAAGATCAAACTGTTCTTGTCAGGGTTTCCTATTGTTGGAATCTTTTTGTATCCTAAGTGGTCTTAATCCACAAGAAGTTGCCAGATCATCATCCCCCGTGTCACATTAACATGATTTGGGGATTTAATTCTCAAAGAGACATTTTCTTTTACTCCCCAGGGGAAAAAACGATGCCGTGAAGTCAAGTTGTTAAATGTCAAGATAGTTTGAAACCTCTCTGCATTTTTTGTTACGAAAACGCCCAGCCAGCACACACACATAAAAAACACTTGTCATCTTTGTTCTGTTGTTAAACAGCCTCTTCAACTATTTTTGTGACAAGGGAAGTAACTTCTACCAACTTTTTCTAAACTTTGTTTGCTTTGTTCATGCGAAAACCTTACCAAAATTCCCCTCCTATCCCCTCATTCTTGCTGTTTCGCAGAATATTGAAGTTGCGCATCTCTCATCTGCCGGGGTGTTGAGCTCTTCAAAGGGTTCTTTTTGTTGTGTTGTTGATACATGAACAGTTAGTTTCCCCTTTTTTGTTTTCTGGTTTTATAGAAATTTTAGCAAACCAAAATGCACCTTTTTTGGTGGTTCGATTTTTATCTTGTCTGGTATTTTGCGTTGCTTCTTTAAAGTTTTTTTACAACGTTTGCGTTGTGTGACATTTAGTCAGTTTCTAAATAATTTTCCCTACTAGCCTCAACAAAACTTTTAACTCTATGTAAGAAAAAAAAATTAATTAATTAATTAATTGTTCTTTTTTTTTTGTTTTTGCTTCGGTATGAAGCAGTAAATCTACCGAGGTATTCTTAGCTCTTAAAAAGAGTACTCACTGGTATTGTCCCGGCCAACGATCCCCCCTTTTTTTGTTTCCTTTTTTATTGATCAAGGGCCCGGGTTGCTTTGTGTTGTTTGTTCTGGGGGTCGAAATTTTTGGGCGCTTTAGTCTCGTAGTCATCCTGAAAAAACCCCTTGAATCCTCTTCTGATATTTTGAATCTGTTGGCTTGCTAATAATGAGCCCGAATGGCTTGCTTGGGTAAAGTCAAGGCAAACAAAGCATCTGTTTTTTCTAGTTTACGCACAACCTTCTTCGAAAAGCTGATGTGACAAAGAACAGGCTTGCTGTTATTGAAACGAGCCCCCAATACTATAGATCGGAGCAGCAATTCAGTAGCCAAGAGAGAATGCCCGTTCCGCTGCGGCTGTAGCGGTTGCTGTACCCTTTTTTTAAAAGAGCTCAAAACCTTTTTCCCTTTCCCTTTACTTAAAGTACTAGAAAAAGTTGTTCTAAACAGTCAACGTCACCTTTATTCCAATGATTTCTTCCCCCTTTTTTTCTGCTACCCCAACCACGACCGAAAACCACCTAGTCCCCAAATTTAGATACACTTTATTCTTTTGATGCAGGAAAAATCCCCCCTCCCACTTTCTTGATTTATCTGCAGCCTTTGATACCTAGATCACTAATTTTCTTTCTCGCCTCCAAAAAACTTTTGGGATTAATGGCACAGCCCTCACCTGGTTACTTCATACTCACAGACCGGTTCCAGAAAGTTATTGTAAACAAAATTCAATCAAAACCTGTCAAAATGGAATGTGGAGTCCCGCAGGGATCAGTCCTGGGCCCTGTTCTCTTTACTCTATACACTGCTCCACTCTCACATATAAAAACAACCACCCTATTGATCATCATTTCTATGCCGATGATACACAACTTCAGTGCAGCGATTACTGTTGAAAACTTGCCTTCCTCTTGACAAATATGTCCTACTGCCTTCAAGACATTCAAAACTGGATGACTCAGAACAAGTTACAACTTAATGCGATAAAACCGAAGCCATGCTCATAGGGACCCAAAAATAACTTTTCCTCTATCACAAAAACTTCAATAGAATTCGGCAATACGTCAGTCCTTTGTCCAACTCTGTGAAGTATTTAGGAGTAGTTCTTGACAACACACTCTCTATGATAAAAATTCATCACCCAGACCTGCCAGTCTGCTACTATCAATTACGGCGCGTAAGCTCGATTCGCAAGTATCTGTCCACTGATGCAACTTCCAAGCTTGTCACATCTCTTATTCTTTCACGTTTAGACTACTGTAATTCTCTTTTGGCTGGCCTACCAGCATCATCTATCCACTCTCTTCAACGCATACAAAACTCTGCAGCTCGACTGGTCCTAAGAAGAAAAAATCTGAACACATCACTCCTCTTCTGCGATCTCTTCACTGGTTGCCTGTCTCACAAAGACTGCAGTATAAATCAATACCCTCTGTTTCAAATGTCCTCCACAAATCTGCACCCTCTTATCTCTGTAACTGTCTTTACCTGTACACTCCATCCCGTTCCCTTCGTTCAGCCGCAGATACTTTGTGCTTTCGAACACCAGATTCAAACAAACCACTGTTGGCCGTCGCTCCTTCTCTGTTTCTGGTCCATCCACCTGGAATGACCTCCCTCTTTCACTTCGTCAAAAGCCTTCACTTGATTCCTTCAAATCCAGCCTTAAACACACTTATTTCCTACCTGAGACTTCCCCCCACATATCTGTCCTAATTTTCAACAGCATCTTTCACCGTCTAAGTGTTGTTCCGTGTGTGTGTGTGTGTGTGTGTGTGGTGTGTGTGTGTGTGTGTGTGTATGTGTGTGCGTGCGTGTGCGTGCGTAGTGCGCGCGCATGGATTTCTCATTATGTTTAAGGAGAGTTGCATGCCTGTAAATGATTGAGTGCAAGCGCTTCGATTTGTTTGTTTTTTACAAGATTCAGCGCTATATAAATTCCATATATTATTATTATTATTATAACACAGTAAATGCTGATCTGTACCTACGCCTGCATTTTGTATACTTTTCTAGTTGTTGCTCAATGTCATGCTGCATCTGTGTAATGTTTGTCAAACGAAAGGTATTAGCATTATCATTAAAAGGTTCAGGATCTGGTGCACTAGGAACTTTAGGATATTTAGCGGTTGTCATCTTCTTCTTATACTGTTTAAAAAAATGTTGTAATT
>CM054145.1:66318954-66348030 GCA_028751875.1 Rapana venosa
TAAAGGGGCCTAGCAAAAAAACCCCTAAAAATTTTATTAAAACGACCCCCTTAAAAATAAACGTTATAAACAAAAATATTCAACCCTTTCAAAAAACAATTTTTTTTCAATTAAAACTCTATTTTCCCAAAAAATTTTTAAAGGGAAACCCCCTCCAAAGATAAATAAAAATTTTCAAAAAAAAAAATTTGGGAACACACAAAATCACTACTAATTTTTCCCCAAACCCCCAAAAAAATCTATAAAAAAACAACTTTTTAACCCCTCGTGTTTTATAACTTTGCTCCCAAAATTTTAAAATGTATAAAAAACAATAAATCTTTCAAGAAAAGGGCTGAATAATCATTAATCATAAAATTTGGGCCCCCGACTTTTTTAAAGTCAATGACCATCTTTTTTAAAAGGATCACATTTTCTGCACCCATAAAATTTTTAGGTTTTTTATTAAACGGGCAATTTTAACCTTTTACGCCTGAGGCCAACGCGCGGGGCCCTTTTGTGCGGCGCGCGCGCCCCCGCTTGAAAAGGGGCGAAGAAAAGACATATTTTTTTTTCCCCCACTTTTAATTTTAAAATGAATTTGTCGGGTTAAAGGGTTACCCCTTTGCCAAGGTACCATTTCCCCCAAATTACCTGCCGCATTAAAATCCCAACGGGGGGACAGGGGGGAAAACCCTTTCCCAAAACGACTTAAAGGGCGGAAGGAGACCAAATCAATAAAAAAGTAAAAGTAAAAAGTAAAAAACATTTTATCACCCATAACGAATTAAAAAATGACAGGCCAATTTGAAACATAAATATATCAAAAAACCAAAAGCTAAAATTTATTTGGGTTTTTAAAATTAAATTAAAGAACACAAAACACATCCCCAAACAACCGCGAAATGCCACACACCCGCAAACGCCCCCCGCCACACATAAATTTGTAAACAAATTTTTAAAAAACCCAAATTGACTAAAAAATTAAAAATTTTTTTTTTTTCCACCCCAAAACGAAAACACGTACAAACCAACTACTGTTGTCAACTCCCACGCCACCCCAAAAAAAATACACCAAATATAATTAAATGTTTTAAGCCTTTACAAAAACACAGACTTATTTCAAACCCACCACCCCCACCCACCACAAAATTATGTTTTGACTACACTCGTAACAATGACAATGGGCAAAAATTTCCCAAAAATTGAAAAAAACTATAGTCAAAAATCATTTAATTTCAAATTCGAATGTTTACGGGCAAAAAAGAATTTTTTTTTTTCCTGTTATTTTGCTGATGGGAAACCACAAAAAAGGGCGTCCCGGAAGGGCAACTTTGGGAAATTCGGGAAACCCAAAAGCAGGGGAAGGAACGCCAAAAATGGCTGGGGTTTTCGTACAAGCTGCGTTTGCGGGAAAGGGACAAAGATCTCTTTGTTTTTTTTCCCAATTTTTTTTAGAAAGTTTTCCTTAAAATTTCCCCTGAAACCTTTCTTTTTTTTTACCACAAGGTTATTGTCCCAAACAAATAAAAAAAAACTTTGAAAACTCTTTTATGTAAATTTTAAAAACAAAAAAGGGATTTTTTTGGCTAAAAAAAATTAATTTTAAATTTCCTCAAAAATACAACGTTTTTTGGGCCCCTTTTTGACAATACTAAAGTGTTAACGTCCCATTTAATTGTGGAAAAAACTTTTCCCAAAAACTTATATTCAAAAGGGTTTCAACCCTTTTGATTATAAATAAATTTTCCTAGGAGTATCCCTTTATCTTTAAATGATGGGCATCTTTATTTTTAGAAACATTAGCCAATGGGCCTCTACCCATTTTACAACTGGGGGGGGCTGGAAAGTTTAAAGATAAAGGGAAAAAGGGGGATCCCCGGGGCACACGTCTGCGAACTTTAACCAAAAGGAAATTTTCCGGGTTTTGTTTTCTAAAATCTCTGGGGGTAATAAAAAATGTACAAAAGGGGGAAGGACGAACCCTGGCAAAAAACCAATGAAAAAATTTAAAACCGAAAAAGATATTTTTTTGGCAAAACACGCTGGGTCTTTGGGTTAAAAAATTCAATCACCAAAAAACAATTTGGGTTTGCTACGTCAAATTTAATTAATTTTGTTTTAAAAAAAAAAAAAAACCAAAAAAAAAAAAAAAAAAACTGGGGCTGCTTTGTTAAAAGCTGAACTAAAGTCACGAAAAAATATTCGGGCCAGGAATCGGGTTTGGTTCCAAGGGGCTATACCCCTTTTTTTAAAAATTTAAATTTTTTTTGGGGAATTTCCCCCCCCTTCGAGCCTGAAAGGAAATTGCAGGGGGTAAAGGGTTTTTTCCCCTTGTAGCAGAAAAAATTGAAAATTTTTCATTTTTTCCCGGTTTTCATCACAAAATTTGGAGACTTCTAAAATCTTTTGGGCCGAAAATTTGGGGTTTTTTTGGGAATGGGGTTTTAATTTGGAAGTTTTCCAAATTTCCCAAATCGGGAAAATTTCCATGACCCCAACATTAAGGGACCGGGCAAGTCAGTACGCAGAATTTGGGTTCTTCCCCATTTAACGGGTCCAATTTTTTTTAATTTTTAAAATTCCCTTTAAGGCTTACAATAATTTTTCATAAACCATTGACGCTATTCTAAAAACTGGGATTGCTTCAGATCTTTTAAATTTCATCTGAAAATCAGGCATTTAAAACGGAAAAAAATGCTTTAAATTTGGCCCGGGTAATTTTTATCACATACCCCGCAATTATTTTTGACCTTTTGGACACCTACCATTTTTTTACCTGCAAAATTTTTTTATCCCCTCCTTTGCAGAAAACAAAATTGTTCCCCAAAAACCTTGCCTTCTATCTATTTTTTATTTAACTCTGGCCCTCCAACGACCCTTTGATTCTTTTTTTACTTCCTTTTTTTGG
Source organism: Rapana venosa (assembly GCA_028751875.1). Classification (NCBI taxonomy): domain Eukaryota; kingdom Metazoa; phylum Mollusca; class Gastropoda; order Neogastropoda; family Muricidae; genus Rapana; species Rapana venosa. The sequence goes on from CM054145.1 coordinate 66,321,845, forward strand.
GTTGTTGGGGGTGCCTTTTAAAAGGGCTACTTTCTTTTTTTTAAAACCCCCGTTCAAGACCCTTTTTAAACCCCAAGCTTGTTTTTTGGGGTTTAAATGGTTTTTCCCCTTTAAATGGGAATGACACAACAAACACAAAATAAATATAAAAAAAAATAACACATAAAGCTTTTCCCAATCTGACACCATCATAAACATACCAATAAACGGGGGACTCTTATCCTTTGGCTAATCCCCCAATTGGGGAATTCCAAAAAAAAACCTGAAACTTCCCCGACCGTTCACGGGGCGTCCCCTCACCGGGGGACTCGAGCGTCGGGGCAAGAGTAAAGGGGAACTGCACAACTCCTCTTAAATTAAAAAAATCACCTGTGCGGTCCAACCGGGCAAAATCCAAAAATGATTTACCCTTAAACACCCATTTTTCCCCAACCCTGCGGCGAGGAGAATTAACGGGACGGGCCCAGAGGATGCTGTTTGGCATTTCCCTGGGCACGATTTGGAAACGCGGGGGGGGTTTTGGGGGGTGAGGGTGTCCCCAGACGGGGCAATCGGGGCCCGCCCACCTCCTACATTAAACAGCCCTTGTTGGGGACACACTGCTCTCCCCAAGGGGGAAGGGGGAAAAAAAAGGAGCCCAAAAACCAACCCCTTCTCCTTTTACCTATAGGAAACCCACCTATTTGGGACTTTCCAACACAGCTCAAAAACACAAAGAAAAGAACTGGGAGCCTTCCTAAACTCGGGGTCCCAAATGTTCGCCCCCTTTTTGGACAGAGACACAGACCAAAAGGCAACACACTCTTTTCTAAAAACTTTTTAAATCGCCCCATTGGACATCCGCCCTGAGCGAAACGGGTTTGTGGTAAACCCCCGCATTGGGGAAAGTTAGGGGGTTACACCTTCTACCATGGGGGAAAAACTGCATACCCCAAAACCCTTTGGGGGGGCTTTGCAATAAAAACCAAACTTGCACGACAGCTTGACAGCCTTCCACGTGGGATAAACGTTAGGCTGATGACCCTATGTCTGAAGCTGTCCAAGGGTCGCTTTTCCACAGTCATGAGCTGCTATGCCCCAATGATGACCAACCCTGATGACATCAAAAAAGCTTTCTATGAAGAGCTTAGCCGCACGATCTCAGCGGTAGACAGAAAGGACAGGCTGATTATCCTCGGGGATTTCAATGCCCACGTCGGCGTGGACTTCTCCTCCTGGCCAAAAGTCCTAGGACGGCACGGCGCTGGCAAGTGCAACTCCAACGGACTGCTTTTGCTCTCGCTCTGCGCGCAGCATGAACTGACCATCACTAACACCCTCTTTCAACAAGCAGACAAGTACAAGAACACATGGATGCACCCCCGCTCGAAGCAGTGGCACATGCTGGACTCCGTAATCGTCCAGCAGAGGGACAGAGGTGATGTTTCCATTACATGCTGCATGAGAGGAGCAGTCTGTTGGTCGGACCATCGCCTGGTACGCAGCAAGATGAACATCAGACTTGCACGCAAGCTCCAACCAGCCAGGCAGAAACCTTCCAGGAAGCTAAACATCCACCACCTCCCTATCAACAAGGACGCACTACAGCAGCAAATCCAAGCAGCTCTCCAAGAAACCCCTGCATCGACTGATGTAGAAGAGATATGGGGCACCTTTAGAGACGCTGTATACACAGCAGCAGCTGACACACTCGGCTTTGTACAGAGGAGCCACAAAGACTGGTTTGACGAGAATGACTCTGAGATCTCCAAGCTCCTGAACACACTGCACAAACGGAATCAGGATCACATTTCTGATAAAGACTGCCAGAGGAAGAAGAGCCAATACTTGCAAACCAAGCAACTTGTACAGAAGAGGCTGCGTGAGATGAAGAACAACTGGTGGGAAAGAAAGTCCGAAGAGCTTCAGTCAGCTGCTGACGCTCATGACATGAAGACCTTCCATGATGGTCTCCGAGCTGTGTATGGGCCAAGAGCAACAGGATCAACCCTGTCCGAACCTTGGACCAGACCACCCTCCTGACAGACAAGAAAGACATCCTTACACGCTGGGCAGAGCACTTCAACACTCTCCTCAACAGGGACTCATCTGTATCTGATGAGGCAATTGCAGCCCTCCCACAGCTACCAGTCAGTGACTCACTAGCTGTCCCTCCCACAAAGGCCAAGACCTGGAAAGCCCTAAAGCTGACAATGTCAGGAAAAGCACCAGGAGTGGATGGAATCCAGGCCGACATCTCAAGTGTGGAGGCGAGGTGCTGAAAGCAAAGCTGACCGCCCTGTTCCAATCTATCAGGGAGAAAGGGGAGGTCCCCCAGGATTTCAAGGATGCTTCAATTGTCCACATTTACAAACGGAAGGGAGTCAAAACATGCTGTGACAACCACCGTGGAATCTTTCTTCTTAGCATCGCCGGCAAAATCTTCGCCCGCATTATACTGAAGAGACTGATTGACCATGCCTCCAACACAGTCATCCCTGAAGCACAGTGCGGTTTCCGCTCAGGCAGGGGAACATGTGACATGGTGTTTGCAGTACGCCAGTTGCAAGAAAAGTGCCGTGAGCAGAACATGGAGTCCACATGGTCTTTAGACCTCACCAAGGCCTTCACACGGTGAACGCCGTGGGCTGTGGAAGATCCTCCTAAAGTTTGGTTACCCAAGAGCCTAATACAGCTGATGTGCGTCACTCAGGGGGGGAGCTGTTTTGAAAAGGGTTATTTCCCCTTGTTTTATTGTGAGACTGTTAAGTATTGGGTTATTATTATTAAGATGTATCCCTAACGGGCGGGGATGGATGTAAAAAGCACATGTGTGCTTATTCATTATCCTCGAAATAAAAGAATTTGTCATTGTCATTGTCGCTGTCATTGTCATTGTCACTCCACGATGGCATGCAGGCAAGAGTACAGGAACATACTGACATGTCGGATCCATTTCCTGTGGTAAATGGAATGAAGCAGGGCTGCGGTCCTGGCACCCACACTGTTCTCTATTCTCTTCTCTGCCATGCTGATTGACGCCTTCCAAGACTGTGACAGGGGCATCTACATTCAGTTTAGCTCTGATGGCAAACTTTCCAACTTGCGGCGGCTCCATGCCAGATCCAGGGTGTCTGAGGCACTGTTGAGAGAGTTCCTCTTCGTTGATGATTGCGCGCTTGCCGCACACACCGATGAGGACATACAGTTCATTATGGACCAGTTCTCTACCTCCTGCAGGCGCTTTGGACTCACCATCAGCCTCAGCGAGACCGAGTCCATGTACCAACCAGCTATGTCACAGAACGCCAATGCCTTCCCACCACCTGCAGTTAAGATCGATGACACAGAGATCAGGTCAGTCGACAAGTTTTGCTACCTTGGCAGCTCCCTCTGCAGAAATGGAACCCTTGATGCAGAAGTTACAATGCGCATCGCCAAGGCCAGTTCTGCCTTCGACAGACTCAACAACAGGCTGTGGAACAACAAAGGCATCAGGCTCAGCACCAAAATCAAAACTTACAGAGCTGTCGTGCTGACCACCTTGTTGTACTGCTGTGAAACATGGATGACGTACTGCCGTCACATTCAACAGCTTGAGCAGTTTCACCAGAGATGCCTACGAAACATCCTCGGAATAAAGTGGCAAGACAGGGTCTCCAACCTCCAGGTCCTAGAGAAGAGCAGCCTGCCAGCATCGAAAGCCTACTGATCAGTACCAGCTACGCTGGACAGGACACGTTGTCCGAATGAAAAAACAGCAGGATCCCAAGGATGCTATTGTATGGCCAGCTGAAGGAAGGCCTCCGAAAACTTGGAAGACGCTACAAGCGCTTCAAGGACACCTTGAAGACAAACCTTAAAGTCTGTGACATAGACATCGCTACCTGGGAAACTGATGCCCTTGATCGTTCTCGCTGGAGGATGCTGTGCTCCAGTGGCATAAAGACGTTTGAAAATAAGAGAACGCTGGCTATTAAAGAGAAGCGTGAGCAAAGGAAGCAGGGCTCAACTTCTGGAGACGTGTCCCCTTGCAACACCTGTGGGAAGTGCTGTGCATCCAGAATCAGCCTCTTCTCCCATATGAGGATACATTCTGACAGATAAGCCTGCCTGCCTACTCATCCGTCGATCCGACGGGAGACTCTATCAATGTTAATGAAAGTCTTGAATAACTTATACAAGCCCGTGTAAAACTGAAGCGCAACAAGGGAAGGAGAAAAGCAAAAGGTTGACGTGCTGACTAGATAATTATTGTGACTGGATTTTATTTCCCAGTGCCTTCTCTCCTGTCCACTTCAATAGATTTTGATATGGATGTTGTTTTTGTTATTCTTAGTGATGGGATTGTAAGTACTGTTATAATTTTTGTTTTGGTTTCCTTTTTAGTTATTTGGTTGTTTGTCTTTTTTTTTATTTTTGGAATTATAAGTAGTACACAGGGTTTTTTGTTGATGTTTTTTTTTTCATTTTTCGTTTTGGCTTGTGGGTTTTTTTTTTTTTTTGTTTTTTTTTTTTTTTGAATTTTTTTTTTTTTTTGGGGGGTTTTTATGTTTTTTTTTTAAAAAACTTTTTTGATTTTTGGTTTTGTTTGTTTCTTTTTTTTTGATTTTTGTTATTTTTAAAATTTGGGGGGACAATTTTTTGGGGTTGGGTTGTCATATTTAAAAGGGGAATAAGTAATATTGCGATAATTTGTTTGGGGGATATTTTCTTTTTTTTTTTTTTTGTTTGGGGAATTTAGATTTTTTTTGGGTTTTTTTTTTGGTTGTTTTTTGGTTTTTGTTTTTTTTTTTCCTCTCTTTTTTTGTTTTTTTTGGGGGGGGTGTTTGTTTTTTCTTTTTTTCTTTTTTGTTTTTTTTTTTTTTTGGGGGGGGGGGGGGGGGTTCCCCTTTTTGTTTTGGTTTTTTTTTTTGCGTGCGGTTATTGTTTCTTGTTTTTGCTTTTTCTTATTTTTTTATAAATTTAAATTAGTAAAATGGGGTGATTTTTTTAAATTTTTTGTTTTGGTTGTGGGTTTTTTGTTTTTGTTTGGTTTGGGGTTGTTTGGGGGGTTTTTTTGCTTTCCTCCCCCCTTTTTTTTTTCCCGCCTTATTTTACAAATGAGGTTTTTTTCTTTTTATTCCTTTTTTGATTAAGACTTTTTTTGGGTTCGTGGGGGGTGTTGGTTTTTTCTTTGGCCTGTTCCAGGTTATTAAATTGGTTTTGTAAAAGGTATTTTAGAAAAAAATATTTAATCTTTTTTTGTTCTAAAAATGCTGTAAAAAAAAAATTTTGCTTATTCTTCTCGGGAAATAAAGATTTTGACGGACACCCCCCCCCCCCAAACACCCTTAACCTTCCCCCACCCTTTACCCACCCCCCCCCCCCCCCCCACCCCCCCAACTCCCTTTACCCCCCCCACCCCCCCTCCCCTCACCCCGGGTACCACCTCCCTACAAAATGCATTTCCTTTCCCTGCCTCCAAACTTGCCCCCCCTTTTCACTGCCCCCCCAAACCTGCCAAAACCCTCCCCTTTTTTTTCATGCCTCTCCATCATCCACATACCCTTTATTACCCCATCTGCCCACAACAAATTCCCCCCAATAAAGGGGGGGAACTGCTTCCCCTCCTTTAAACTAAATCCCCACATCTCCCTTTTACCCTCCCTACCCTACCCTCCCTCCCCTCCCCCTCCATCCCTAACCCTACCTACCCTCCCTCCCTACCCTACCCTCCATCCCGCCCCCCCTCCCTACCTCCCCCCTACATCCCTCCCCCCCCCACGCAGTGTTTCCTTTGATATGTTTTTTTTTTTGTTTATTTTTTTTTTTTTTTTGTTGCCAAATTTCTTGAGAAATTTTGCACATTTAGTTTGGAAAAGTTTATTTTTTGTGAGAGGACGGTCCCCGGGGTAATTTTTTGGGGGAATTTTCTAAATCCAACGCCCCAGTGCTATAGCATGTTTAAACCGTTTGACTTTAACCCCGGGGTCCTGAATTGGGTTTTCAAATTCGGTTTACTTTGGGGAATTAAGGGGGGGGATTTTTTTGGGATCCCTTCAACTTCAATGCAGATCTCCCATGTTTAAGGTCCTAGTAAAACACTTTGGAAGATCGTTTACACTTAAAACCCCTAATTTGAGTTTTTTATGGTTACTAAGAAAAGTACCCACAGAACCTTTACAATAAATACTCTTGAAGTTGGGAATTTTTTGGGGGGATCAGCGGGCAACTCAAAAGGCCCCAATTCGGGAGAAGAGGGACACATCCCCTCCCCTAAAGGAACACAAACAGAAACAAACACACACTTAAAGGGCAAGAACTTCCCAAATTTTTTAAACCCCCTTTGAAATGCCTTCCCCTCCCCAGTCCCAAATAAGGGGGCTTTGGGGTGCTGACAAAAAAGGGGGTTTCCTGGCAATGACTTTGATTTCAGATTTAAAAAAATGCGGGGCAAAAAAAGGGGGGTCCGGGAAAATTTACAAATTTCTTTCTCACAGGCAGCAAAAAAAAACACAGGAAAGGGGGGGGGGGGTAATATGCTTTTTTGTCAATGCGTTTCCCGGGGGAAAAACCCCTTTTTCGGAAAAAATTTCCCCCGGGGGAACAACCCTTTTTTGGGACAAGAAATGTTCCCGGGGAGGCCCCTTTTTTGGAAGAAAATGCCCCCCCGGGGGCACCCTATTTCACAAGAAATCTCTCCCCGGGAAAACCCTTTTTGAAAGAAAATCCCCCCCCGGGGAAGGACCCTGAATTTGGGACAAGGATTCTGCGTGACAGAAAGTGGATACAATGCAAACAATAAAACAAAATACAACGCATGAATAAACAATGCAATGAAATACAATCACCCGGGTAAGTTGTTTATTTGGGGTGGAAATCTGAATGAATGAGGAGATAAGTGAGCATGTTTTGTAGGGTTTTGGTCATTATAAAGAAGCAAAGCCCCAAAGGGAAAAATAACTTCCCCCTTGTAACCCTTTTTCCCCAAACTTGTCACAAAATCAGTACCCTTAAATTAATATTAACCCCACTATCAAAACTGATAACCCGAAACCTTTGTTACTGTTAAATCATTTAAAAATTTTTCCGGCCATTGAAAAAATAAGAGAAAAGAGGGGAGAAGAGGGGGGAGAGAGAAAGAGAGAGAAAGAAAAGCTGCCTGTCAGGGGCAGATTTTTTTTTTTTATTTCATAGGGTATTTGTGGGGTTTTTTTGGGGTTTTGGGAAAGGGTAAAAGGATTGCAAAGACCTCCTAAGGAAAGTCCAGGGGGAAAAGAAGCGGAAAGGAAAAGTGGGGCCCAGAATCTGATTGGAAGGGGGGAAATCATGTCACCCCGGCCCCTCGCCCCGACCGCCTAATGGAGCCATGGTCAAACCCTTTGCCCCATCAGCCCCCTGACCCGGGGGTTTAAACCCGTGAACATTTTTTTGTGTGGTGTGTGATGTGTTTTTTATACCCCCCCCTGCCCCCGATCTTCCCCCCCCGCGTTGAAGGGAAATTTTTTTTTTTGTCTTTTTGTTTTTTTCAGGCCACTCTTTTCTTCTCGTTTTTTTTTTTTCAGGCCTATTTTAAAATTTCACTCTTCTCCCTTTGTTTAACTCGCCCTTGTTGACCCCTCTGTATTTGTTTTTTCTGTACTGGGACTCAATTCCCCATTTCTCTATACTTTCATTTTCCCCTTTACTCATTCATACTCCCCTTTTGACCCCCCTTTTATTTGTTTTGTCTGTACCTGTGAACAACATTCACCCCTTTTGTCAATTTTACCAGTGTATGTCCTATTTTTCCATTCTCTCCTCAAGCCCAAATTCTTGGTGCCTTTGGGTGAAAATTTGACTTTTACTCTGCATCAATTGGTATTTTAAGGGGGCCTACAGTACCGGGCCGGGGGGTTTTGTAGGGTTTGCCTGCTGGCTAGGGGATGTGTGGGGGTATTTTGAGGGAATGATTTTTCACCCCACCCCATCCCGCCCCTGTTTTTGGTTTTTGTTTTTTTTGTTTTTTTTTTTCTTGCGGTCTGTTGCCGTCCCGGGCATCTCTTGTCTGTTTTTGCCCTTTTCCCTTTTTCCCTTTTTGCTCTCTTTTTTTGGGTTTTTTTTTGTTTTTCCCTCTCTCTGTTTTTTTTGTCTGTCTGTCGCCCGTTTGTAGTTTCTGTCTGCGTTGTCCCCTCGTCTTTATTCATTAAAAAAAAAGGGTTTTGTCTGTTTTCAAAGTACTAAATGCCCCTTTTGGGGGAGATAAGTTTCCATTTTGTAGTGTGTTGGTTTTTGTGTTGGATTTGTGTGTGTGTGTGTTTGTGTTTTGTGTGTTTTTGTTCATTTCCTAAAGCAGGCCCCACACTTTTTACATAAATTTTATGGGGACAACCCCCACTGTCAAGAAACCCCTTAAACGTAAAGGGAAACGCAACCCCCTCCTGGTTAAAAGTCGGGTATATCAGAGGGGGGTTTTTTTGTACCTACCCCCCATTCCCCGGAATGGTAAAGTTTAAGTCCTCCTTTTTCGCCGCATCAGCACACGGGAGCGGGGGCCCGGGAGGGGAGGTTGCACTACTTTCCTAAAAGGGACTGTGTTTTTTGAAATAGTCCCTTTCCCGCGGGGGTTTTCCCTTTTGGGCTGTATAACCCACCACCCCCAACATTTTATTTCAAAAACTCAAAAATTCAGCAGCCAAGACGGGAACTAGAGCGTAGGTGTGCTGAAGATGCTCTACACACAAGGTCTCGGCTTATAGTTTCATATGAAGAATTTACCAGAGAATGCAGCCAGAACCGATGTTAAAGTTCAGACAAAAAGGTAAAGGTAAAGGTGTTCCCATAGTCTATTCTATCGTTGGGAAGCGAGGTGTCAGAGACCTCACTTCTCTAGGGGCCAGTATACTGAGTGTGGCGCCCATCTTCTCTCTTTTGCTGCTTTACCTTCCCTGACCTTAAAGAGGGCAGGTACCCATTTACAGATGGGTGAACTAGGGGATTGTGATGAAACCAATACGCGTTCAAAACACAAAACAAAATCCCAATACGCGGAAATGGTCACCCATCCACTTGGTAACTACGTTCAGTCTGCTTAGGGAAAAGCGGGTGCTCTGACCACTGACTATCCACCCCCAAAGTTCACATTGCTTTTACCTAAAAAGTGATCCAAAAAGCTGTTCTGGCTTTCATCCACTATTCCAAAACTTGAGTAGGGGATTGAAAGTGAATTACGAGTTACAATTTGTTCTTAAACTTTTCTTCGTTTATGGGATCCATTTCACGATTAATTACGATTTCTATTTTTACAATGTTTGGATTATATCTCTTATCCTTAAATAGTTTGTTTTTCGCTGATGTTTGGGAAATAGGTTTTCTTTTTTTGGGGGATTTGAATGATAAAGGGATGCGGTGACATCTTGTAAATAAGTTCGTTGATAAAAACAAGCCTCTCTCTCTGTCTCTCCTCTCTTTTCTCTCTGTCTCATCCCACCCCCTCTCTCCGTGTATGTGTTGTGTATGTCATTCATTTATTCTTTTATTTCGAGGATAAATGAATACACGCTCATGTGCTTTTTTTCTTTTTTTTACATTTGTTCCCCGTGTGTATGCAGTTTTCAAAATTTTGTCATCCGTTCCCACCGGCACACAATGACCTACTCTTCCGAAAAGTGGAACGGGTTTTAACGTGTGCGCAAGATGTTCTCCGCGCGCGTTTGTTCGTGCATGCGTGTGTGCATGCGTGCGTGTGTGTATGTGTGTATGTGAGAGAGACTTTATTCAAAACAAATCCTTAGCGTAACGAGGGATCATGCACGAGAGGCGCTGAAGACTGGCAGCATCTACTACTCGCTTACACAGATGACGAACGGAAAGCGATAAAGATGGAAGATAAAAGAACCAAAACAACACAAACCACTACAACCACCGCGAACAGCAATGTCCAGAAGAAGGGAACACAAAGAAAAGACAGAAAATTTCCCCAACCCAAGAGAGAGACAGAGAGAGAGAGAGAGAGAGAGAAGAGAGCGAGAGAGAGAGAGAGAGAGAGAGAGAGAGAGAGAGAGAGAGATAGAAATGCATGCTCAATTCATGTCCATCACAATAGCAAAAGGAAAGCAAGGATTCCCACTTCAGCACTCCTTAGCCTATGAATGTGATCTTATCACCTCGTAGTTGCACAATGAAAAAACCCTGAAATCTGATCTCAAATAAAAAGAAGGAAAAAAGGAAAAAGCCCTTAGCATAACAACCTGTACTCTCCGTTAAAAATCATCTGAAATCAGTGTATGGATACCTACATAGCGAGGAGCTAACAAACAGCTTCCACGGAAAAAATACAATCATCAAATTAATGGCCTGACACAGAGTAGAGAAGGACGACTTCCACAATCTCAAAAGAGAACAGGTCATCATTCTAAGACTCTGCACTGGGCACAACAGGCTAAATCACCACATGTCCACAAAGCTGAAACTCATTCCTTCTCCCCTGTGTGCCTGTGGCAAAGAAAACCAGACTGGCGAGCACATCCTTCAGAGGTGCACGCTACTCAGCGACCTGAGGAAGATGGTGTGGCCGACAGGGATAACCCTGCAAACCAAGCTGTACAGCCCACGACAGGAGCTGGAAAAGGCATACCATTATTTTTCCCGAACACATCAGACGATGTATAACGCGAACGAGAGAAGTAGAAACAGCATTTGCCTTCTTGGTCCACTCTCCTGCCGTTTTCCCAGAAAAAACCTTAAAAGATAACACTTCTCTCTCACACACGGATGTCGGATGCGCTGGGCCTGACTTATCAGGTGCTTAACAGCAGCGCAAAACATTTTCGCTCATATGACAGACAACTATAACTAGTTGCTGTCTAAGCGTTCGACGACAAAGAAGAAGAAGAAACAGTACTGCACACACAGTGCGTGTGCTTAAAGTCTCCCAGTGTTTCTCAGCGGGGATGAGTGAGAGAGAGTACCTACTGTGGGTGACCCCAGGGTGTAAAACAGGAGAACGCCCAACTACCACCGAACACTCTCCCTGCAAAAACACACCAGGAACATTTCCAAATCTGGAGTGTTGTGTCTATGAAAATGTTCTTTTCCCATGATGACTCTGTGCCTATAACATCTAAAGCAAGTCTTTCTGTAAACTCTGGCATGGTGAGCCTATGAGACTGTTCCTGTTTCATGATGCTTCAATACGTATTAATCAGCTCTCGTTTTGGTCCTGTGTGGAAAACTGGTTTTAGAGCAACACAGATTTGGTGCTGGCGGTGGGTTCAAGGAAGGAAGGGCGGTCAGACTATTCTGCAAAGAAAGAAAGAAAACCGAAGGAAGAGCATGTAGTTAGTTTCTGCTTTGGAACCTGGCTCAGGGCCCAAAAGGTGGTCAGCTATTGAGTCATAATATAATAAAAATAAATAATAAAGATGATGATGATAAGATAATAATAATAACAACAATAATAATAATAAAATGGATTTATATAGCGCTATATCTTGTAAAACAAATCAAAGCGCTTGCATTCAACCCACTTCTACACATGCAACCAACAATGATTAACAGTTTTAACAAATTCAAATACACACACACAGAGGTTACACAATTTGGCAGGGTGATGGAATTTTCATAATTATGAGATGAAACAAAAGGGGAAAGTCTTAGGTTTGAAATAGGTATGTCTTGAGGCTGGATTTAAAAGTGTTATAAGTAGGCTTTTTCGAAGGGAGAGAGGGAGCTCATTCCAGTTTGATGGACCAGAAATAGAGAAAGAGCGACGGCCACGTTTGTATTGGCAGAATCTAGGTATTCTTAAGCTCAAGGTATCAGCAGCAGAGCGGAGGGAACGAGAAGGAGTGTACAAATGAAGACATTCACAGAGGTAGGAAGGTACCGTTTTGTGAAGGCATTTATAACAGAGGTACTGATCTTGTGCTTTACTCTCTGTGGCACAGGAAGCCAGCAAAGTGCCAAGGCCCACATTAAAATGTTATGTTGTAAAATGTTGTGTTGAGATTGTCTTCAGCCATGACAAGCTCTTAACAATAACAACCTGCACTCTCCATTTAGGAGAAAAATCCTCTGAAGTCGGAATATGGCTGCCTGTATGGCGAGGTACTTGATAACAGTCATATACGCAAACTTCTCAACCGGTTTTACGTCCTATTCACCCGTGATTCCCAGGTGGGATGATGAGTCAGAGGGGCATGATCTGGGTGAACCCCCCGGTGTTAAGCTAGGAACGCACAACAACAATTATTTTTGAACCCGCTCCATGTCTGTGGCAAACTTTGTTTGGGACTAAAAATTGCCCAAAATTTTTTTATTGTATTTTTTTTGGAAATTTCACCATATGACTCAACTTGGCTAAGTACATACCAATCGATTCTTCGTCCTACCACTGTAGAGCAGTGGAAACAGCCACAGGGCAAACCGAAGGTAGCAGGTAAATGGGGCTTTTACTTTCCCTTTACCAAAATGTTCAAGATAGTCACCGTCTTACCTGTGCGACACTCCAATCTGTTTAGTGTAGGATATCGTCAAGGCAGACAATGCAATGCAGCAACAGCAGCAGTAACAGAGGTAGCAACAACAGCAGTAACAGAGGCAGCAATGGCAGCAGTAACAGAGGCAGCATTGGCAGCAACAGCAGCAGTTACAGAGGCAGTAACAGCAGCAGTAACAGAGGCAGCAACAGAAGCAGTAACAGATGCAGCAACAACAGCAGTAACAGAGGCAGCAACAACAGCAGTAACAGAGGCAGCAATGGCAGCAACAGCAGCAGTAACAGATGCAGCAACAACAGCAGTAACAGAGGCAGCAACAACAGCAGTAACAGAGGCAGCAATGGCAGCAACAGCAGCAGTAACAGAGGCAGTAACAGCAGCAGTAACAGAGGCAGCAACGGCAGCAGTAACAGGCAGCAAGCGCAGCAGCAGCAGCAACAACAGCAACGACAGCAGTGCAACGGCACAGGCTCAAAGGACTACAAATGTACTTTTATTATCATAATAAAAATGTCATGCAACTTTACTCTTCACTATCAATTTGCTAAGTTTTAATAACGTCTTTTGTCAGAAGAGAAGAAATAACAAAATGTCTACATGAATCTTGGGTACAAATATTCCTGAGGTAGGACATTCTTCCGAAGCTCAGCAAACTTGGGACATTCCATTATAAAGTAAAACTCATCGCCTGTTGTTTTCATGTTACATTGTTTACAAAGGCGATTTTCGCGTTGAATGCCGATCACTCGTCCTGTTTCAATCGGCAATGAACAAATAACACACCTCAGCCTAAATAATGAAATCATATTGTTATATAGCAACTCACTAATGTACTTTTCCCCTTTTAAACAAAGAAATAAACAATGAACAAATCATTTAATAAAAACCCCCAGTTAAATAAATGAAATACAAATATTGAATCCACCCACAGCTAAACACACACACACACACATGCGCAGCACGCACACACGCGCACAGACACATACACTGTGCCATCTGGAAATAAAAATTTGACTTGACTTGATGCCACACACAACACACACACACACACACACACACACACACAACACACACACACAACACACACACACACACACACACACACACACACACACACACACACACACACACACACACACACGCGCGCGCACGCACGCACACACGTATCGCATATACATGCACAGAGATACACGCACGCACGCACCCATGCACGTACGCAGACACTTTTTGGCCTTTCAGGCTATGCATAATAAATGTGATACATTAGGTAGGTAGAATTGAATAGGGATTGAGGAAGTGTACCGACGTACGCACATACGCACGCACGCGTGCAAACACAAACCCGTTGACATCGTTCTCCTTTTCCCTGTCCCTGTCTTTTTTCTCTGATTCCTTCTCTCTCTCCACACACAGAAACCCCCAAACCCCCCACCACCGCACTAACAGTAAAATAAAAAGGGAAAAGCATAAAATCATTTACAAATGTAAAAATTAAAAAGGTACAAGGCGAAATAGCAATTTTCATCATTATTCTTCTAAATTTCCCCTCTGCCATTCATTTTTTGCTTTTAAGCCCAAAAAGAAAATTTTTTTTTACAAGAGGTGGGGGGGTAAATATGCGACTTGACCCATTTCTGTTTCTCTTTTCGCTCAGTGCCCTTTAAAAACTTATACCCACCATCCCCAAAGTAGACACTCATTCTTGTTTCGAAAATTTTTCCTTCAGCTCAAAAAATGATACAGCACACGCTACTCAAAGAAACCTTAACCCTAACATTCGGAAAAACCATTGACCTGTTTCCAACCAAAAGTTTATCCTAAAGTCCTTAAAAAAGGGTCTAATACAACAAACAACGACCTTTTCCCCAACAGTTTTATTTTGCTTTTCGTTGGCCTTTTGCGTCAACCACAGAAAAGAAACCCCCCTATCCACCCCTTTAAAGTCAAAGTCAAATTCAAAGTCAAACTTTTATTTTCAGAGGGGCACATTGAATAGTCATGGGGTATGGGGTCATGATCGTGCCCATGCCCTGCCCCGGGGAATGTCCCGTCTTGGCCGTTTTTGCCAATCGAACCGTTCGCCCCAGGATGAGTCACTCTGGTGGATGGCCCCCATTGGTGCATGCCATGTCCACTCGGGATGCCTTGTTTTTTCTCCAAGGGTTTTGGGCTGCACCGTGCGTGTAGTGGCAAATTTCCAGTAGTGGGAGTCCTGCTCATTGGTGATCGCATTACAGAGGGACCGCAGAATTTGCTCCAGTTTTAGTGCGTTCCCCCCACCTTGTTTTTCCCAGTCCCCGGAGATAAAGATGTCTTTCTTTGTTCATCTTATCGTGATGCCCTTATTTGGGTTGTAGTTTCCCCACGACTTCATCTTTCGTGATCCGTTGTTGGTGCGTGGGTTAAATCATGTGAGTTGAAGGGGTGCCCGAGGCGGGGGCCATAACCGGCTGTTTATGGGATTTCCTATTAGGAGTTTTGAGTTCTTGTGACAAGCATGCCTACGCCATTGATATGCTTGCCCTCTCCCCGCTATGAGGCATATCCCCTGCAGTATGGTTTCACCGTGCTCTTTCCATTGACCTCCAAAAACCTACAATGCCAGGGTACCTTTCCAGCTCGTAAGCATCTTGGATTTTGCCTTTTTGGGCCCAGATTCTGACGCCCGTTCATGGGATGTAGCCCCTTTCCCTCTGTTTTTTGTTGTAGGGTTCCACCATAGCACACTTGGCCCCTCCGCCCGGGTGGCAGAGGGAATGCTGTCCTTTTCCCCCGGGGGGCGACCGACCCGGTATATTTTTTTATTTTCGCCATTCCATAAGCGGGCTTGGGCAAAAGTAGCCAGGCGGCCCCCATCTCTTTCCGGGCGTATTTTTGGGTTTGGGTTTACCCCCCCACATTCAAGGTGGTACCGGGTTACATCGTTCCCGGGGTGAAAGGGGACCCCTCAGACATACCCACTCGGCTCCGGGAACTTGGGGCCTTTGAAGAAGATCAATAAGACAAAGAACCCCAACCCAATTAAACCCTGGACGACTGAAGGACCCCCCCACCCGATCCTTCCAAGCAACAATAGGAGGGAAATTCGCACCATGCTGGCATTTGAAGAAGATGCCAAACGAGAACCCCATTTTTTAACACAGTGTCTGAGACAGCAAGATACTCCTTGGCAAAATCCCCGAAAAAACAACCATAGGTCCAGAGAAATCTTGAATATTTTTGGAAAAAAGACGAGCCCCTAAAAAGAGCAAAAACCTACGGAGCGTTGAGTACGGGAGAAGTAAACAAGAAATCAGGGAGACTGGGGAAACCAAGGGGGAATGGATGGGAAAAACAATGTACAAAAATGAAGAGAGCCTGACAAAAATAATAGAGAAGGCATACCAGATTTGAAAGGTCCCCAAAACGAAACAGGCAAGGTCAGTAACATCCAGGAAAAAGAAGGGAATTGCCTAACGAAAAAAAGGGAAAATCGTTGGCAGGGGCGGAATTTTTCCCAAACTCTACAATCATCAAGCTAGGCAACCCCAGCGACTTGCAAGCCAAGCCTCATCGAATAAAGAAAACTTCCCAATTCTATGCGGGAAGTAGAAGTAGCAATTAGATCGCTGAAAAAGGAAAATCGAGGAATCGACAACATCCCAGCAAAGCTGTTCCAACACGGGGGAGAAGCATGACAGACACCTTTACAATACTGAACAAGACTAGCAGCCCGGGAGAGGGGCCTACCCAGGACCCAATCATCATCCACTTCCCCAGAAGAAAATCCCCACAATCCCAAAACTACGGGACAATCACTCATAATCACCCCTTAAATCATGCGAAAGTATCGTGAACAGGCTGAAACCAAGGCGAAAAGATCATCGCCCAGGAGCAGGCCGGTTTCCCCCAAATAGAAGCACCACAAACAGATATTGCCGAGGGTTCTGTGTGAAAATACGCCAGCATCAAAAAGACATTTCCCCTCTTCATTTTATTTTAAGAAGGGCCTTTGATAGAGTATGAAGCCCCTATGGGGCCCCCTGAAAAAATTCAACATGGCCAGAAATGATCCACCCATCAAGGGAAATTACCAAAGGCCACCCGGCAGTACTCATACAGGGGACGATAGGGGGAAAGTTCCCTACCCTTGGGGTCCGACAGGTGTCTGCTGCGCCGACACTGTTTAACATTTTCCTCGAAAGCATCATGACTGACCCTTTGGGAAAACCACACAGGCACAGTCACATTGGAGGGGCGAACAATCAAACCCTCTTTTAGGTTTGCCGATGACATTTTGACGGGCTGCAGGAAATGAAGAAACTGGCCAACCCAGTGAAGCAACTGGACGAAAACCTCCGATACGGGTGGAAATGCGCCGGGAAAACAAAACTCATGTCAAACAGTACCCAGCCAATCACCACCAAAATCACTCTCAGCGGAAAAAAATGGAGACAGTTGACCTTTCAAATACCTTGGGGCCCATAATGAGGAGGATCGAAGACCCCCAAATCCTAGCGATCGGCACAAACACAGCAGCAATGGCAAGACTGAAGACCCTATGGGGAAAACAGAAAATCCCTTCGGAACCAAGTAAAGTTACAAACCGCTACCACCCCAATCATGCTTTAAAAGCATGTGAGGATGGGCATGAACGCAACCTACAAAGGGGAAACCAAGCATAAAATGAGATGCCCCAAAGGGTCCTTGGGATCTCATACAAGGGCATGTCAGCAACAATGAAGTCCCCAGAATGATCACTCAAAAAATGCGGGGCTTGAAACCTATACCACGGCGAAAAAGAGGAAACCAGATGGTAGGGCACGTAACCCTCAGAAGGCTTTCAAAAACATCCTGCAAGGAACTTCCCGGGGGAAAAGAAACGGGGGAGACAAGGGGAAAAATGGGCCGACGACATCCGTGATTGGCAGGGGGGGCTTTCAGGTCACCCAGGCCTCGCCCACGACCGCGCTAAGGGGGAGCCATGGGCCACCCTTCTCCCCCATGCAGCGCCCTACGACCCTGGCGGGGTTTCGGACCAGTGAACAGTGTGAACCCAAGATCGAAACCCTTGTAGTATCAGATGAACTACTTTTCCCATCTTCTGCTGTTCTTTTCCTTAACTTGCAAAAATATCACAAGAAAAAGTATTCACCCGTGGGGAATTTAAGGCCAAGATTTCAAACTTTTTTACAAGCTGCTGAACGCCTATCACAAAACCCTGAAACAATAAAACCCCCTAAAACACAATGATTTTCTCAGCCAACTGCTTTTGAGCTGCACCTCCATACCATTCCCCTTTCCCGATAGGGCCTGTGCGCCATGGTACACCCATGACATCCTGGTCGCAAAGCGCCAAAAGCAGGCAAATAGGCGGCAGTGGCAAAATCAAAAAAAGGAAATTAAAAAGCACTTCTTCAAAAACAAATAAACAAGTCAAATCTTAATTCTTTTTAGAAAAAACAAAGTATTTTATTCTCAAATTTTGATGCCCCGTCTATGAAATCCTCTTTTCCCCCCACATCACTTTTCTTTAATCTTTGAAGGCAAGCCCCTGCCCCCCTCCACAACCCCTCTGAAATTCCTCTATATAGCACACTTGGGCCCCCGCCCTGGGGAACGGAAGGCGCGGCCTTTTTGACCCGGGGGGGACCGATCCGGTATATTTTTATTTTTTTCCATTCCATATAGCGTTCTTGGGCAAAAGTAGCCTGGGGGCGCCCTCCCGCCAGGGGTGCTTTTGGTTGGGTTTACTCCCCCATGTACAGGTGGTACCCTGTTACAAACTACCGGTACAAGGACCCCTCCGACCCGACCCTTTAGATCTTGGGAAACTCAGGAATTAGCCAGTCTATAAATGTCCTGATCTGTGTTTGCTTCGTTCCGCTGAAGTGGTTTGCAAAAAAGAAAAGGTTTGACATCAGAAAAGGGCTGGTTATCAAAAAAGGGAAATTAAATCACCCAGAATGATCATTTTGGGGAGAGGTGTAGTACCAGGGGGACTGAAACTCTTTATGGAAAATGGAAGTTTCAAATTTTTCTTACGCTTGGAGGTGGACGGTAAACACAAAAAATTAGAGTGGCCAGGTGTGTTGAAGTTGAGTTCACAGACTTCGAAAGATTCCGGTGAGAAAGGAAGGGAGTGACAGAAAAGAAAGAGCAGGTTCGAGTGTATCTTTATAAACGATGGCAATGCCACCTCCACGGGAGGGTCGGGGAAGAGAAAGAGTTTTATAACCAGGTGGTGTTAGTTGTTTTATTTTCGGTTTATGACCCTGTGGTTTTAATCTGGTTTCTGTAAGAAATGTTAGATCAATGTTCTTTTCAGAGATGAAATCAGAAATGAGATCAGCTTTACCTTCTGGGCAGACAGATTGCACGTTGAACAAGCATATGCGAAGGATGTTAGAAGGAGGCAGAGAGGTTGATGATAACTGTGGTGAATTAGGATAACTGTCAGTGGAAAAGGATGAAGGTGATGGTAAAGATGTGGAGAGTGGAAGAGCAGACAAAAGTTTGGATTGAGTGTCAGATGTAGAAGCTGGTGAAAGAACTGGGGAAGTTTGGGGGTTTACAATTTCATACACACCATGATACACATTATCAGAACACGTTTTATCAAAGTCATAAACACAGGAAGAAGCAGGTGAATCAGAGGGAAGCAAAGCAGTGTTGTCCTTGGTTACGGTGGTAGCGGTAGTGACGTCAGAAATGAGGTTGGAGACGGATGTAGGGGGCCGCAGGGGATGATGTCTGCCGGCACGGGTACCTGTCTAGTTTGCAGCGGTTGATTCCTAAGGTTGAAATGTGTTGTTTAAGTGTGTATGGTATGTTGTAAAACCCATGTGAGAGCAAAGCTCTCATGTCTTCGGCAGTTGGTGTCATATCGATGGAAAGAGGAGCACTGGGTAGTTGTGGTGGGGGAGATCCCAGTTCGTGTTTCACGTGCAATTTTTCACACGGCAGCAGGGTTACAGTAAAATGTGTCACAAGGACCAGCAATGTCGGTTGAACACAAATCATACAGTCAGTTGAATCTTCAAAAATTTATCAGAAAATGAAAATTATAAATTAAAATAATTCGAAATGTAAATGATATTTGTTCATTTTTAACCTTTTTTCCCCACGTAGTATAATTTTTGGTTTTCCCGGGGTGAACGGGGGCGGGGGGTTTTCTCGCCCAAAAAAGCACCGTGAACCCCGTCATGGACCCTTCGCCTGTGCCCAGCAACTTATTACCATCCCCCTGGGGACCCCAACCCCCCCCTTTAACATAACTGTAAAAACGGGCATACGCCCCTACATCAGACGCCCCGAGAAGCCATAAAAGAATTTTATGCCCCAGCTAAAAGGGAGGTTCTGAATCAAACCCCCAAAGAAAAAAACATCCTCGTTGTGCAAGGGGGATTTGGAACGCCAAGGTAGGAGAAGATCCCATGGAAAGACGGGGAGGGCTTTTTGGGGGCCAACATTGTAATAACCAATCAAATAAAGAGGCTTGAGACTTAAAGTTTGCCAAAAAAAAATTTTTTAACCAAACCCCCCCTCCCACAGTGAATACATTTGGGCCCACACAAAAATCCAGAAAATGGACGGGGAAAGGGGCCCCAAATGGGAAAAACCAAACCCAAAAAAATTTTTACTTTCATGGTAAAAGGCGGTTTCAGTCAAAGCTTTAAACCATCGCACAGCACGAATTTTTCCCCAAGAGCAGAATAGGGAGTGATCAGGGATCTTGTGATGATGCCCTTTCGACTACTTTAAAAAAATTACAAGGGGGAACAACATCAGGATCAAATTTGACCCGAAAGCTGAAGGCCCCAAGGTAGTAGAAATTTTTAAAGCAAGGATAGGTGGAAAGTTTGCAGCACCCCATTTGTGATAGACCAGCCCAAGTTTTCCCTGACGTTTTGTTTCAATCAGAAGTGACGGAAACAGCAAGCGAGCTTTTTGGCAAACACCGACCAGTAAAAAAAAACCATGGGTCCCCCCAAATTTTCCTAAAACTATGCGCAAGGTGAGAGTTAAGAAAAAAAAAATGAACAAAAAAAAAAGGGGGAAAACAATATAGGGGAGTCAACAAAAAATAAAGGGAAATCCATGACGGAGGCAAAAGAGAAATGGATTTGGGGAAAAAGTGCCCCAAAACATTGAAGGAACATCAAGAAAAAAAAAAAGCAAGAAAGCAAATCAGTGGTGAAAGACCTGACTAGACAAAACAGGGAAAAGGGTTTTTCAACCAAACAAAAAAAGGGGGGTGTCTCACTTACGACCCGGATATTCTGAAAGATGGACAGGGTTTCTGCTCCGACCTGTATAACTATAGAACCCAAGGGGGATCCAAAGTCCCTTTAAGTACCGAAAGCAAAGGGCACGTACAGCCAAACCCTAAACTTCCGAGAAAAATGGAAACGCAGTCAGATTTGCTGAAAAAGGGGAATCAGCAGGGCTTACAACCCTTCCAGCTGAGTTGGTTCAAGCTGGAGGGGAAGCCCTGATCAGCGCCCTATAAGAATTTTGCAACAAGATCTGGCAGGGCAGGAAAAAGGCAACACCAAAGGAAAACAGTCCAAATCCCTCATCACCCCTCCCCAGAAAGGAAATCTCCCAAAAATATAATTTAAACCCCAACCCAAACCGCCTTTAAATGCCCACCCCAAAACAAGGTCAGCTGCAGATAATTTTTGGGAAAAGCTGGAAGCCACAAGCAAAAGACCTTTATTGCTGGGAACAAGCAGGTATCAGAGCAGGGCGCAGCACAACAGAACAGATATTCAACTCAGAATACTATGTGAGCGGTACCTTCAACATCAACAAGACCTTTAACCACGTATTTATCGATTTTAAGAAGGCATTTGACAGGGCGTGGCAGGGCAGCTTTGTGGGCAACCATGAATTTGTACGCATAAAATGCAAACATGATCAGAGTCATCAAACAGCTGTACAGCGAGGCCAACCAGTGCAGTGTATTTACAACAACAACATTGGAGAATGGTTTCAAACAACAGTTGGAATAAGGCAGGGCTGTCTCTCTCACCCACTTTTTTCCCAACATATTCCTTGAGAGAATCATGGCTGATGCACTGGAACATCATGAAGGATCAGTCAGCATTGGTGGCAGAACGATCACAAACCTCCGCTTCGCAGAGACATTGATGGAATAGCAGGATCAGAAAAAGAGCTTGCCAGCCTAACAGAACACTTGATTAAGGCCTCCAAAACATACGGCATGGAAATCAGTGCAGAGAAGACCAAACTGATGACTAAAAAACACCAATGGCATTAGCACTGATATCAGGGTTAATGACCAGAAGCTGGAAACAGTTCAAAGCTTCAATTTCCTGGGGCCTTTGGTATCAGACCGGGGATCCAAGCCAGAAGTAGTATGCAGGACTGCACAGACAATACCAGCTTTGTCAAAACTAAACACCATCTGGAGAGATAAAAAGATCTCACTTATCTCCAAGATCAGACTAATGCGCTCCCTTTTCATATCCATATTTCTGTATGCCTGTGAATCATGGACCCTGACTGCAGATTTGGAGAGAAGATCAGAGTACAGGCGGTGGAGATGAGATGCTTTCGGAGACTCCTTGGCATCTCCTACAAAGACCACATAAGCAACGAAAGCGTGCATAACAGAATCCAGCAAACCATTGGACCCTATGAGAACCTTCTGACAATCGTGAAAAAGCGTAAACGTAAATGGTATGGGCATGTCACAAGATCCAAAGGACTTGCAAAGACAGTTTTACAAGGCACTGTCCAAGGAGGAAGAAGAAGAGGCAGACCAAGGAAGAGCTGGGAGGATAACATCAGAGAATGGACAGGCCTAGAACCTCAACAAAATCCTGAGAAAGGCAGAACAGAGAGAGGAATGGAGGGAACTGGTTGTTGAGTCTTTGAGGGTGCCCCCACGGTCGTCAGACTACGGGACAGATAGAAATGATATTAAGGAAAATCAATCGGACCAGTCGATGCACGGTGGTATCACAAACACATAGACATAAAATTTGTTTTGCTGAATGGAGAAAAAAGCACAAAAACAACACTCAAACACAGAGAGACACACCCTGCTGCCATCTGGTGTAAAGGCCAATTACTCAATTCAGCTTCAATTATAAAGGGAGCATGTTTGTCATACACTGAGATAAATGTGTTAACCCAAAATTCAGCAGCTTCATTGGGGTCTCTGATTTGATATACATCGTGTAATGGTGAATTCATCAGGTCTGAAAGAAAATTATCCTCACAGAAGTGTTTGAATCTTCGGTAATAATATATAGTTTTATGCCCAACTTTAGGAATTTTTATGTCAGGCTTAAACCAAGTACAGCAGACAGGATTATGATCACTGCATCCACATGACGGAGCACATACTTCAGCTATGTGTTGTTTTGCGTTAGTGTATATATGATCAATTAAAGTTACTGAGTTATCTGTTGTACCTGTGGGTTTATCTATTAGTTGTTCCAGACCAAGTATCATATAGTTGTGATTCCATTTCGGTTTAGGTTTGAGTAAGTCTATGTTAAAATCTCCAAGAATAATAGTTTTACAGTTTAAAAGTGCAACTTCATCCATTAGAGAATTGAATCTATCAAATTAGTTAGTGGTTTTTGACGGATTCTGTATATGCATCCTATCCAAAGTGGGGCTACGGTGCTTTAATATTGATTTCTACCCACACAAATCGATTCGATATCATTCGCATCACAATTGTATAGCCTTTGACAGACATAATGAGACGATACAGAATATGTTATTGAGCCCTGTAGTTTTTGAGTTTGGTTGGGATCTTGGCGAAATATTTGGGTAAACCTGAATAATGGCCTGTGCGTCTGCATCAGCTTATATTTGGAAGAAAGGCGGATTCAGCAAGGGGACGGGATAGCCTAGTGGTCAGAAACATTGCGCTCGCACTCATTACGACAGGTTCCGTTTCCCGTTCAAGAGGATATTTTCCCTTGGAGATTCACATCAGTTGTGGACTCTCCTCTCTCCCAAATGTCCTTCGGATGAGACTATAAACCGAGGCCCCGTGTGCGAAGGCATGCAGAACTATCTTGCGCCACTGTTAAATACTGTTCCGCTTTTCGTATGAGTAGGACCATTGTGTGCCGGGGGATAACAGATGACGCGAAATTTACAAAAACCGCATACACAAGGGAAACTGGGTGCCAAAAAAGAGCACATGAGTGGTATTCCATTATCCTCAATATAAAAGAATAAATAGAAAGAAAAAAAGCCAACAAATGAAAAACTCTTCTCCCATAATTAAATAGTATGCTAGCAATCGTATCTTTTATATTGGTTCGCTTGTTTTAGTGTTGAGGTAGTCTAGTCGTAGACCATGTTTTATTGGACACTTGTCTGAGGTAGAAGAAGAACATGACGTAGAGGAAGGACTGCGGCTATAACGCTGTGTTAGAATCAGGTTTATAGAGAGAAAAGGGGCATCAAAAGAATAAGCAACCATATGATTTAGATACAGAATTAATCAATACTCAAAAAACAATACACGTAATTGAGAGATATACACTCACTATGATATTACAGATGTGATCTTACCAATATCTGTTCTGTAACAAAATTAATTAATTAACAAATAACATGTATAACATATTTTTTCACACACTAATTCAGGGATTATTGATATCACAATGCGGTAACTAACTTAAAAGGGGGAGTGAGGTGTAAGGTTGGGGGGTTGTGGGGAGGGGTGGGGGGTTGGGGAGTGGGGTGGGTGGGGGGGGGTGGTCGGGATCTGGGGTGGCGTGGTGGGGGGTTGGGGGTGATTAGGGTTTGTGGGGCGTATTGTATTAAATGTTGTGGGGGGTTGTGGGGTGTGGAGGGGTAACTCAAAACTCCCCCCCACCCCCCACCCCCCCCCCACCCCCACCCCCCCCCCCCCCCCTACACCCCCTCCCGCCCCCCCCCCCCCCCCCCCCCCCTCACCCACACCCCCCCTCTTTACCATGGTGTGGGTGGTGCTGTGCGGGTTTGGGGTTTTGAGGTTGGGTTTGGGGTTGAGGGGGAGCGGGGTGGGAGGCGGGCGGGGGGGGGGCGGGCGGTTGGGGGGTGGGTGGGGGGGGGGGAGGGGGGAGGGGAGAGGGAGTTGGGGAGGTTTACGAAAACCTACTCCCGCCTGATTGTTACATACTCTTTCGGGGGTGAGGAGGGGTTGGGTAAAAAGGTATAGGAGTTCCCATAACCTATAAGGTCGGTAGGGAGCGAGGCGTCAGAGTCTCACTTCTTAGGTGGCCAGCATATTGAGGGCAGCGCCAATTCCTCTCCCTGACTGCTTTACCTTCCCTGACCCTATCTATAGAGGGCAGGTAACCCATTTACAGCTGGGGTGGATATGGGGGAACTGTACTGAAGCCAGGCGCGCAAACGGTCAACATCCAACCGGTAACCACGCTCGAGGTACCTGCTTAACTTGTGCTGGGGAAAGCGAGTAGCTCGCACCACTGAGCTTATCGTCCCCCAATGCGATACCTCCAAAATCCTATAAAGTTTACAAAAAATATGAGTTCAGGAAAAAATATGAGAAAATGAGGATCATATAGAGAAGAGTTAAAAGGTTTAAATTAGATCTCAATCGGCTGGAATCAGTAATCCCTATTTCCGTTTTCGTAGCTTGTAACTGTTATTGCTTAAAAAGTCTCTATCCAATATACAATTGTTCAATAATCAGCTTGATGATGAGCAATAAACATCGTACTGCACCTGTGCTAAACCTTGGTTAAATATAGGCAGCCAATGACTCCTATAGATCTATTTCTGAGAGAGGGAGAGAGAGGCAGAGGTTGTGAAAGAGAGACAGAGTCGGGCAGAAAAAGGCTTTTTAGAGAAAAGAATAATAAAAACATAAAGGTATGAGGGAGAAAAATTTGACAGGGCCCAGTACGTAAAAACACAGAGGTTTCTCTGGGGTGTGAAATGACACAATATTGGAAAATGGGAGGACGGGGGGGGGGGGGGGGGAAGACAGTAAAGTGAAAAAAACAAAATCAAAAAAAAAATTTGAATATAAAAACTTACTGGGTAATTATAGAAAACGGATTCTCATAAGATTGAGAAGAACATGACATTCACTCTGCACATGTGGGGGCACACTCTCCCCCACCCCGCACACAAAAACACATATACACAATTTCACACATACACACACTATAGCCCCTTATTTAATGCTTCAAATATCTAGGTTGGAGGTTCCATTCAGACCTATAACTTTGTCTGTTTGGATGTTTCTGACTGAGGAAACATCCTTCTCACTCTTCTCGACTTATTTTGCAGCCTTCGACAAAAGACAACTCAATTTTCTCTCCATCTTAAAAAAAATTTGGGTGTTAATGGCACAGCCCTGATGGGGTTTTTAGAAAATCCCTTACCGACCCTTCCCAGAAGTGGCATAAACAAGACTCATCAATATTCCAAAGGGAATGTGGAGCCCCCCAGGGATCAGTTCGGGGCTCTTTTTCTTTTCACTCTCTACCTGCTCTATGCATATCAACTACTTTTTTTATGCCAATGACTTTCAATTCTAAGCAGCGAACCCTGAAAATTGTTTTCCCCCTTTGACAAAATGGCCTCCCTTTTCAAGATATCCAAACTGAATAATGAAAAAATTACAGCCCTCTCTTTCGATCTCCCACTGGCTGCCTTGCAAAAAGACAGTAAAGTATAAGACAGTACCCTCTGTTTCAAATGTTTTCCCCAAAACAGCACCTTTCCCAGTCTGTGAAGTCTAAAAAACCCAAA
>CM054145.1:66348530-66351030 GCA_028751875.1 Rapana venosa
GAGAGAGAGGAGAGAGGAGAGAGAGAGAGAGAGATGAGAGAGAGAGAGAGAGAGAGAACTCTGAACTTGAACTCTGAAATAGTTTAATTGTGAAATCATTGTTCTCTTCCATTGTATACCCCCTCCCCAACTACTCCCTTTTGTTGTATTGTGGCTAAGGCCGATGTACTATTAAACTATTTCAGAGTTCAGAGAGAGAGAGATAGAGAGAGAGAGAGAGAGAGAGAGAGAGAGAGAGAGGAGAGAGAGAGAAGAGAGAGAGAGAGGAGAGAGAGAGAGAGAGATGAGAGAGGAGAGAGAGAGAATGCGAATGCAAATGCAAATGCGAATGCGAATAGTTTATTCAGATTTGAGGCCATGGACCTTTCTGAAGAGGGTTACACAACATCATGAACAAGGGAACACAAAATATTTCCCAGCTATCACAGGGTCTACAGAAAGCTGCACAAATAAGTATGCATTTCTAATGTTACGATAGCGCAGTATTTACCCTTTTCAATGCATGATAAACATCAATGGCATGATTTGTTATAGTTGTGTCATGTTTTGTCGACAGAAGAACATTTACCCTAAAGTTACAAGGCTCATCATAATATTTTGGTCTAATGAATTGCATCCTAAGATCGTGTAAGGCTGGACAACAAAACAAGAAATGAATTTCGTCTTCTATTGCACTATGACACAAAACGGCATTTCAGTTCATCTTCAGTTCTGTTCTGTTATCTATTGCATTGTCATGCAATATCTGAAACACCAAACCTAAATTTAGTAAGAGCAATTTTAACATAACGATTTATTTTAAAGTCAATATACATTTCTTTGAAACAAGATGTTTTAACAGCCTATATGAGCAAATCTGTGACTGTTATACATATCTTCATGCCAATTAATCTATAAGCCTTTGTTTGAAACTTTTCAAGAAGGCTGAGATACACTGTACCCCTTGATTATCCCATTCAAAAGAAAATCCATATGAATTCAAGCACTCACGAACACTCGTAACCCAAGTTTTCTTACATTTTCTGTCTAAATTATACAAACACACTATATGCTTTTAAAGGGATTTCTACATTCATTCGTAGGAGTCAATGTTATCCAGTATTTAATACATTTTACGCATGAGTTAATATATATGGGAGATCTCCCAAGCTCTCCATACACAAGGTCATTGGGCGTTCGAAGGTCTACATTCAAAAAACGCTTCATAGCATATAAGTGTACATTTTCAACCATATGGCTTTTTGTAAAAGCCCACATTTCGGCTCCATACAGCATCATTGGCTGTACCTGAGTATCAAATAATTTACAAAAAAGAGAAAAATTACAGCAGTCCACTTTACACAGCACACGAAAAATGGCAAAAAACTGCTTTCTTAGCTCCGCTACTAGGTCTTGACATGCAAAGCCAAAACTAAGTCTAGTTGAAAACCATAGAACAAGGCATTTGTACACATTCACTACTTCAACCTTTACATTGATATGTCCATTTTTCTGTTGTGCTAAAAATCCCCTTACGAAAAACAACTATATTTGTTTTGCATATATTTACCTTTAACTCTAGCCTAGATGCAGCCCTACACAAGTTATCAAGTTGTCTTTGTAAACCAGTCACTGTTGTCGATAGTAAAATAATATCGTCAGCAAATAATAATATAAATAATTCAATCAGATCAAAAGTCACACCATGTTTACCATTTGAAATTGGCCTATTTAACACCTCATCACCTTCCCTCTGTTAAATCATCAATCTGTATATTATTTTCTTCAACATCTTTTCCTAGTACACTTTTAAAATGTTGATACCAATCAGAGATAGAAATATTGCTCTGAGGCTGTGACTTCCTATTACATATTTTACGCACTGATCCCCAAAATAACTGTTGACCATTTACAGATTTAGAGTTCAGTATATAAGGCATCACTGTAGTCTTTTTCTTTCTTTTTATTTAGATTCTTATATTCCCGTCGTGCAATACAATACTTAACTCTGTCATCATTCTGTCAAGTTTTTCTAAATCTTCTCAATAGCCTCCGCACTTTACGCTTTGCTGTTTTGTATTCATGATCAAACCATCTTCTTGGCTCATTCACTTTTGAAACAGGAATTCTTTTTATCATACATTGAGCATGTCCTTTAATAATGTCATTAAACCTAACCAGAGCTTCATTAACATCAACATCTATGAGAGCTTCCGCACTAAACAGACGTCCCTGCACATCATTTGAATTCAAAGAAGTACAACATCGTTGTTCATACTCTTTTTTCCAAACATATTTATTAATAAATTGAGTTCTAGCTGTATCTAGATAATTTGAGCTGGGTTTCCAATTACTTTGTTTTTCAAAACACATCAAGAGTGGCAAATCATCCATTCAATTCTGTCTAATACATAAAGAGATAATTTATCCTAAATAGCCTCAAATAAATTAACAGTTGCTAAAAAGTAGTCATTAACACTATTTCCGACATCAGAAATGTATGTGAAACGACCATGATGAT
>CM054145.1:66353530-66401030 GCA_028751875.1 Rapana venosa
GGGGGGGGCCCCTTTTTTTTTTGGGGGGGTTTGGGGGGGGTTGGGAAACCCCCAAAACTTTTTTTTTTTAAAAAAAAGGGGGGCCCCTTTTCCCCCTTTCCCAAAAATTTTTTTTTTTTTAAAAAAAATTTTTTTAAAATTTTTTTTTTTTTCAAAACAATTTTTTTAAAAAATTTTTTTAAAACTTTAAAAAAAAAAAAAATTTTAAAAAACTTTTTTTTTAAAAAATTTAAAAATTTTTAAAATTTCAAGAATTTTTTAAAAAAAAAAATTTTAAAATTTATAAAAAATTTAAAAAAAAAAAATTTTTATAAAATTTTAAGTTTTTTTTAAAAAAAAAAAAAAAATTTAAGAAAAAGTCCCCCCCCCAAAAACAAAAAAAAAAAAAAATTTTTTAAACTTTTTTTAAAAAAAAAAAAAAAAAAATTTTTTTAAAAAAAATTTTTTTTAAAAAAATTTTTAAAAGGAAAAAATTTTAAAAAAATTTTGGGGGCCCTTTCTTTTTGGGAAAAAACCCAAAAAAAATTTGGGGGGGAAAAAAAAAAAAAAAAAACCCCCCGGGTTTTAAAAAAATATTAAAAACCCCCCCCCAAAAAAGGGAAAGGGGGGGTTTTTCCCCCAAAAATTTTATTTTTAAAAAAAAAAAAAGGGGGGGGGTTTTTTTAAAAATTTTTGGTTTTTTAAAAAAAAAGGGGGGGGGGGGGGTTTTTTTTTTTAAAATTTTTTTAAAAAAAAATTTTTTTTTTAAAAAAAAAAAGGGGGGGGCCCCCCCCCGGGCCAAAGGAAAAAAAAAAAAAAAAAAAAAAGGGGAAAAAACAAAAAAAAAGGGGGGGGAAAAAAAAGGGCCCCCCCCCAAAAAAAGGGGGGAAAAAAACCCCCGGGGGGGTTTTTGGGAAAATTGAAAAAAAAAAAAAAAACCCAAAAAAAAAAAACCCCCCCAAAAAAAAAAAAATTTTTTTAAAAAAAAAAAAAGGGAAAAAAAAACTTTTTTTTTAAAAAAAAGGGGGGCCCCCCAAAAAAACCAAAAAAAAAAAAAAAAAAAACCCCAAAACCAAACCCAAAAAAAAAAATTAAAAAAACCCCGGGAAAAATTTTTTTTAAAAAAAAAAATTTTTAAACCCAAAAAAATTTTTGGGGGAAAAAATTTGGGGAAAACCCCTTTTTGGGGTTTGGGGGTTTTTTTAAAAGGGCCCCTAAAATTGGGGGGGGAAAAAACCCCCCCAAAAAAAGGGGGGGAAAAACCCCAAAAAAATTTTTTAAAAAAAATTTTTTTAAAAAATTTTTTTTAAAATTTTTTTTTTTGGGAAATTTTTTTTTAAAACCCCCCCCAAAAAAAAAAACCCCCAAAAAAAAAAAAAAAAAAAAAGGGAAAAAAAAACCCAATTGGGAAAAAAGGGAAAAAACTTTTTAAAAACCAAAAAAAAAAGGGGAAAAATTTTTGGGAAAAATTTTTTAAAAAAAACCCCCCTTTGGAAAAAAAAAAAAAAAGTTTTTTTTTCCCCCAAAAAAAAAAAAAAAAAAATTTTTTGGGGGGTTTTTTTTTTTTTTTAAAAATTTTTTAAAATTTGGTTAACAAAAATTTTTTAAAAAAAAAAAATTTTTAAAAAAAAAGGGGTAAAAAAGGGGGGGGTTTTAAAAAAAATTGGAAACCCCTTTTTGGGGGAAAAAAGGGGTTTTTAAAAAAAAAAGGGGTTTTTCCCCCAAAAAAAAAAACCCCTTTTTGGGGGAATAAAACCCCAAAAAAAAATTTTTTTTTTAAAAAACCCCCAAAAAAAAAAAATTTCCCCTTTTTTTTTTTAAAAAATTTTGGGGAAAAAAAAAAACCCCCCCCCGGGGGGGAAAAAAAAATTTTTTACTAAAATCCAAATTTTTGGGGGGGGAAAAAAAAAAAAAAAAAAAAAAAGGGGTTTTAAAAAAAATTTTTTGGTTTTTCCCCCCCCTTTTTTAAAAAAAAGGGGGGGAAAAAATTTTGTTTTTTAACCCAAAAAACTTGAAAAAAAAAAAACCCCCTTTTAAAAGGCCCTTTTTTAAAAAGGCCCAAAAAAAACCCCTTTAAAAAAAAAAAAAAAAAATTTTAAAAAAAAGGCAAAAAACCCCCAAAAGAAACCCCCCGGGGAAAAAAAAGGGGGGCCCCCCCAAAAAAATTTTTTTTAAAAAAAAAAAAAAATTTTTTTTCTCCCCTTTTTAAAACCCCCCCCCCGGGGGTTTTTTTAAAAAAGGGGATTAATTTAAACTTTTTTTTAAAATTAAATTTTTTTTAAAAAAGGGGGGGTTTTAAATTTTTTTTAACAAAAAAAGGGAAATTTTTAAATTTTTTTGGGGGAAAAATTTTTTCCCCCCCCAAAAAAAAAAAACCCCCCTTTTTTTTTAAAAAAGTTTTTTTAACCCCCCAAAAAAAAAAAAAAAACCCCTTTTGGGGAAAAAATTTTTTTAAAAAAATTTTTAAAAAAAAAAAAATTTTTTTTTTTTTTTCCCCCCAAAATTGGGGGTTTTTTTAAAAAAAAAAAATTTTTTATTTTCCTTTTTCCCCTTTTTCCCCTTTTTTTTTTTGGGGGAAAAATTTTTTTTTTTGTAACTTTTTTTTTTAAAAAGGGGTTTTTTTTTTTTAAAATTTTTTTTTTTTTTTAAAAAATTTTTTTTTTCCCTTTTGGGGGAACCTTTTTTGGGGGGTTTTCCCCTTTTTTTTTAAATTTTTAACCCCCCCCCAAAAATTTTTTGGTTTTTTTTTTTTTTTAAAATTTTTCCAAAAATTTTTTTTTTTAAAGGCTTTTTTTAAATTTTGGGGTTGCCCCAAAAAAAGGGGTTTTTTTAAAAAACCCTTTAAAATTTTTAAAATTTTTTTAAAAACCCGGGAAAATTTGGGGGTTTAAAAAAACCCCCAATTGGAATTTTTTTTTAACCCAAAATTCCCAAAAATTTTAACCCGGAAAAAAAATTTTTTTTTTTAAAAAAATTTTTTTTCCATTTTTTCCCCCCCCCCCTTTTTTTTTTTTTTGGTTTTTTTTAAAATTTTTTTTTAATTTTTTTTTTTTTTTTTTGGGGGGCCCCCCCGGGGGCCCGTTTTTTTAAAAAATTTTTTCAAAAAAATTTCCCGGGGAAAAAAATTTTTTCCCCAGGGTTTTTTTTTGGCAAATTTTGGAAAAAAAAAAAAAATTTTGGAAAAAGGGTTTTTTTGGGGGGTTTTTTAAAAAAATTTTTTTTTTTTTGGTTTTTTGGGGGGGGGGAAAAAAATTTTTTCCCCTTTTTTTTAAACCAAAAAAAAAATTTTTTTTCCCACCCAAAATTTTTAACCCCCCCGGGGGGTTTTTCCCCCAAAAAAAAAACTTTTTTTTTTCCCCCCCAAAAACTTTCCCCAAAAAAATTTTTGTTAAAAATTTTTTTTTGGGGTTTTTTTTAAATTTTTTTAAAAAATTTTTGTTTTTTTTTTTTTTCCTTTAAAAACCCCCCGGCCCTTTTTTTTTGGGGGGGGGAAAAAAAAAAAAATTTTAAAACCAAAAACCCAAAAAAACCCCCAAAAAAATTTTTTGGGGTTTTTTTTTTGGGGGGTTTAAACCAAATGTTTTTTTCCCTTTTTTTTTTGGGGGGAAAAAAAAAAGCATCAGAAAGGGGGGAAAAAAACCCCCCCCCCCCTTTTTTGGGCCCCTGAGCTTTTTATAGTCATAATAAATTTTTTACCTTTTTGGGGAAAAGTTTTTTTTCCCCTTTTTTAAAAAAGGGTTTAAAAAGGGAAAAGGGTTTTCCCGGGTTTTTGGGGGTTTTTTTTTAATTAAAGGTACTCAGTGATAAAGGGAAAGGACTCTAGAGACCCCCGGTTTTTTGGAAAAAAAAAATTTTAAAAAAAAATTTTCTTTTTGGGGGGGCCCCCTTTTTTTTTGGGTTTGGGGGGGGGCCCCTTTTTGGGGGGGGGGGGGTTTTTTTTTTTTTTGGTTTTTTTTTTTTCCCCCCCAAAATTTCCCGGGGTTGATCTCTGATGTTTGATTGTCTGGCCCCGGGGAAAAATTCCCCAAAAAAAAAAAGGGGGGGCCCCCCTTTTTTTTCTTTTAATAATTTTTTTTTTTAAAAAGGGTTGATTTTTTTTTTTAAAAAAAATTTTGGGGGCCTTAAAATTTTTTTTTTCCCCCCAAAAAAAAAAAAAAAAAAACCGGGGGTTTGATTTTTTAGTTTTAGGAAATTTGGGGGTTTGGTTTTGGGTTTTGGAAAAAAACTAAAAAGGGGCCCCAAAATTTTTTTTTTAATTTATTTTTAAAGTCCCTTTTTTCCGGTTTTTGAAAAAATTTTTTTTTCCCCCCCTTTTTAAAATTTTTTTTTCCCCCCAAAAGGGAAAAAAAAAAACCCCCTTTTTTCCTTTTTTTTAATTTTTTTTTTAATTTTTTTTTTAAAAATTTTTTCCCGGGGGGGGGGTTTTAAATTTTTTTTTTTTTTTTTTTTTTAAAAGGGGGTTTTTTTAAAAAAAGGGGAAAAACCCCAAAAACCCCTTTTTTTAAAATTTAAAAAAAATTTTTTTTTTAAAAAGGGGGGGAAAAAAAAGGTTTTTTTTGGGGGGGGTTTTTTTTTGTTTTGAAAAACCCCCCAAATTTTTTTAAAACGGGTTTTTTAAAAACCCCCCCCCCAAAAAAATTTTTTTTTTTTAAAAAAAAAGGGGGGTTTAAAAAAAAATTTTTTTTAAAAAAAAATTTTACCAAAAATTTTTAAAACTTTGTTTTTTTTTTTTTGGGAAAAAAAAATGTCCCCCGATCCCCCCTTTTTTTAAAAAAGGGGAAATTTCCCTTTTTTTTTTAAAAAGGGGTTTTTTTTTTTTTGGGGGGAAAAAAATTTTTTTTCCCCCCCTTTTTTGTTTTTTTTAAAAAAAAAACCCCCCGGTTATTTGGTTTAATTGTTTTTGTTTGGGGTTTTTAAAGTTTTTTTTGAAAATTTTTTTTTAAAATTTCCCCCCAAAAAAAATTTTTTTTTAAAAAAAAAAAAAAATTTTAATTTTTAAAAAAAAAATTTTTTTTTTTTTTTTCCAAAGTTTTTTTGGGAAAAATTTTAAAAAAATTTTAGCTTTTGGCCCAAAAAAAAATTTTTTAAAACCCTTTTTTTTTTTTTTTTTCCCCCCTTTTTTTGGGGTTTTTTTTTTTTTTTTTGGGGGGTTTTTTTTTTAAAAACTTTTTTTTTAAAAAATTTTTTTGGCTTTTTTAAGGAAAACCTTTTTTTTTTAAAAACCAAATTTTTTCCCAAAAAAAAAAAATTTTAAAAGGGGTTTTAAAAAAAAACCCCCTTTTTTTTTGGGGAAAAAAAATTTAAAAAGGGGGAACCTTTCCGGGGGGGTTTAAAGGTTTTCCTTTTTTTTTCCCCCCCCTTTTTAACTCAAATTTTTTTTTTTAAAATTAACAAAAATTTTTTCCCCCCCCCCCTTTTTTTAAACCCCCCAAAAACCCTTGCCAAAAAACCCCCCTTTTTTTAAAAAATTTTTTTTTTTTTCCCCCCTTTTTTTTTTGGCCCTTTTCTTTTCCCCCTTTTTTTTAAAGGGGTTTAAGGGCCCCCCCCCCTTTTTTTCAAAATTTTTAAAAAAATTTTTAAAAAAATTCAAAAAAAACCCCCCCGGGGGGGGGGGGCCCCTTTTTTCCTTTCCTTTTTAAATTTTTAAAAACCCCCAAAAAAAACCCCCCCTTTTTTGGGTTTTTCCCCTTTAAAAATTTTTTTTTTAAAAATTTTCCTTTTTTTTTCCCGGTTTTTTAAAAAAAAAAATTAAAAAAAACCCCCGGGGGCCCAAAAAATTTTACCCAAAACCAAAAAAGGGGTTTGAATTTTTCCCCCCCTTTTTTATTTTTTTGGGGCCCCCAAAAAAAAAAAAACCCCCCGGGGTTTTTTCCCTTGGGGGGCCCTTTTCCCCCCCCCTTTTTTTTTTTCCCCCTTTTTCCCCTTTTTTTTTTTTTTCCCCTTCCCCCTTTTTTTAAAAAAAAAAAAGGGGGGCCCCGGGGAAAAAAAAAAAACCCCCCCTTTTTCCCCCCCTTTTTTTCCCTTTTTTTTTCCCAAAAAAAAGATTTTAAAAAAAACCCCCCCCCTTTTTTTTTTAAAAAATTTCCCCCTCTTATCTCAACTGTCTTTCCCCAAACCATTTTTTCCTTTTCCCCCTTTTTTTTAAAAAAAAAAAACCCTTTGGGGGGCCCCTTTCTTTTTTGGCCCCCCCCCTTTTTTCCCCCCAAAAAAAATTTTTTTTCCCCCCCCCAAAAAAAATTTTCCTTTTTTTTTCCCCCCTTTTTAAAAATTTTTAACGGTTTTTGGCCCTTTTTTTTTTTTTTGGGGGGGGTTTGGGGTTTTTTTTTTTTTTTTGGGGGGGGGGGGGGGGGGTTTTTTTTTTTTCCCCCCCCCGGGCTTTGGGGGAAGGTTTTTTTTTTTGGGGGGGGGGGCCCCCCCCCCCCTTTTTTTTTTTTTTTTTTTTCCCCAAAAATTTTTTTTTTTTTTAAAAAAAATTTTTTTCCCCCCCCTTTTTTTAAATTTTTTTTTTAAAAATTTTTTTTTTTTTTTAAAAAATTTTTTAAATTTTTAAAAAAGGTTGGGCCGGGGGAAAAAAAAGGGGGTTTTTTTCTTTTTTTTAAAAAAAATTTTTATTGGTTTTTTTAAATTTTAATTGGGGGGAAACATCTTTTAAATAGACGCAACGGGGTTCAATGTGGTGTAGATTGAGGGTTGCTAATTGTGTTTGCTGTGGTGGGTCTAGGACAAGGTTTACTTTATTATGGGAAAAGTTCCCTTCAATGTCATTGTCACCGCCGTTTTTCCGGAAATAGAAAAAGAAATGTGAGGGCTAAAGTCGAGGTCTTTCCCGTTAATAGTTAAACCCCTCCCTGAAACAAGAAAGAAGCTCTTTCTTCTCTTGCAACCCGAACAAACACCCTTTTGGTTTTGATCATCCCGAGGAAAGTATGGGAAGGAAAACGTAGCCCAAAGGGGGGTTTATGGGGTTTTGTAGGTTTTTGAAGCAGTAAGTTTTTCTTTTTCGGGAATTTCTATTATCTTTACTTCATTTCTGCTAGTGATTTTATTTGGTAGTGCTTTTTTTTTACTGGTCCAGGGATTTTGGCTTTACGGAAAATTCTGTGGGTGCATAGAAAAGGGGTTTTTGGGGTAAAAAACTCAAACTTGATTGCCCGTCGATGCTTGGTTTGAAGTGCCAAATTTTTACCCTTTTAAAAGTTACTTTTTAAGTTAAAAACATACTGCTAGGGGTTCCCGCTTTAAAATTACCCCAACTGTTCAAGTTTAGGAAACCCAGGAGGGGTTTTTTAGCTTTTCTATTTTCGTTTCGCGTAGTATCCATCGTTGTATACTCAAAAACGTAAACTTCAACCAAAACTTTCCCCTTTCCCTTTTCAAACTCTTGTACATTTCCCAAAAACTTTAAAACCAAAAGTTTGGGATGTTTTTAGGGGCTTTATTACGGCCGCGTGGTGGTTTCGTATTTTATTAGTAATTTTTTTATTTTATTTTTAAAGGGAATATGTAAATTTTTAAATAAAATGTTTTTGTGCTTGTCTTTTATTGTTTTACAGAGTGTTTTATGGAAGGGTTTTCTAGCTCTTTGAATTGAAATGTAGTAAATTTTTGTGCTGCTTTCACAGTAAAATTGCCCCGTGGGGGGGAAGGATTCTTAGTAATCAGACGGGGGTGATGAGGGGAAGCCCTTTGTCACATTGGTTTTGTGTTGTGTTTAACTGGAAGGTGTAAAAAAAGAAAAAAGTTTTGGCCCAAATCAAAAGGGTCTTCCCCCAAAAGGGTTTTTTTCTCACCATCATCACACCACCAAAAAAGGGTTTCTTCCCAAAAATCTTCCCAAACCCCCCCTTCTAAAACCCCCTATGTCAAAAAAAACCCCAAGGGATTACTGCAAGACGTAGGGCATACTTTTTTTGAAAAAGTCTTTTAGAGTTTTTCTTTTGATAGCTTGGGTTTAGGGTTTTTCTGTGTGCCCGCTGGCGAAAAAGGGTCCCTTTTTCCGTGTTTCAAAAAAATCTAAAAAACCCTTTTTGGAAATAAATTTTTTGGATTAAACTAGTTTAGGTCTTCTACTTGAATCCGTTGTTGTGCTGTCAATGTTTGTCAAAGTTTCTTTGTAGAAGACCCCATGCAAAGCAACCCCAAATTTTTTTTTGGCAGCGGTTGTCAATAGGAAAAGGGGGTTTTTACAGGCCACCCGATGGATGGGTTTTTTAGTGTTTTAAACATTTTTTCTACTATTGAATTTAAAAATGTATAAAAATTAAAAAGGTGAAAATACCCAAAGCTGGGCCCCATATAACCCGGGAAAACTAAAAATTTAATAGCTGGGGTGTTGGTTGGTCAGAGAATTGACCCTTTGAAAATAAAAGTTCCCGATCCCTGAAAATCTTTCTTAAACCCCCTAAAAAAGGTTTATGGCACAGCCCAAAAACATGGTTTTTCTAATCCTATACAGTTTTTATCAAAAACCCCTTTTTAAAATTTTTCTATCCATGTCCCAAATACGGGCTTGGTTTTTTTGTGTCATTGGTGCAATTTAACCATTTCCAAAAAACCCGTTAGTAAAATCTGTGTACAGGGGTTTTTTTTTTTGTACTATCGTTCAGGGGGGGTTTTCAAAAGGTTTTCGGTTCCCCTGCCCCCTGATGTAAATTCAATCCCTTTTTAAAAGTTTGGATTAAAATGAAAGGGTATGAGAGGTTGTGCAATGAGGTTTTAAAGTCTTAGATACGGGTTGTACATTCAGACAAGCACCCGGACAAAAATATGGGATGGGGCTCTGTTTTGTGGGGGGTGCACAGGGGTTATAATATGACTGGTGGCCCCCAAATAATCTTTTTTTTTAGCGGTTTCAAAAGTTTTTTTCTTGGTTCAATAGAGCAAATGATATGTTGGGTGGACGAATTTTATTTGATAGAAATGAAGGGGGAACCCAAAACCAGGGTTAGAGGGGTTAATGACTTTTTGGGTTATGTGTGGTGTTTACTTTTGGTTTCCCGGCACGCAAGGTAAGTTTTTTTGGTGGCATGGGGGTTTTATGCACGAAGGGGTTTCTAGCAAATTTTGAAGACCGTATTAAATCAGCCGTTGACCTACCCTTTGTAAATTTAAAAGTTATCGTGTTCTTAAATATGGGACCCGGGTTTAAGGGAGCTTTGCTATAGGACATGGTTTATATATGCTGCCTTTCCCAAAATGCAGTTACAAAATTGGAACAATAAAAAACTTACAACAACAAATTTATTATTGCTGGGATGATGTGTTTCTTTGGGAAAAAAAGAAAATGTAAAAAAATACCCATCCCGTGTTTAGTAGTAAAACCGCCCCAAAAAAAAAGGGAAAAACTATACCCCCCACAGAGGCCAAAAAAAAAAAATTTAAATTTTTTCCCCCGTAAGGACAGACACTTGACGAAAAAATGCTTTAAAAATGTTTTATTGTTTTTAAGCGGCCTTGTTTTCTTTATTTTAGAAAGAAAAAAAAACCCAACCCCCTAAAAACCCGTTTAAAGCCCTAAAAGTTCACCCTTAAAACCAAAAAAACTTTTCCCGGGTGTTGATAAAAGCAGCTAACAACAGAGCGTTATAAAAGGAAAAAGCTTTGCCAAACTTTGTAGGCTAATTTTTTTGGGAGATCAGTAAGTGGGCCGAGTTTTTTTCCCAACCCCGGCTAGGGCCCTTTGGGGGGGGAAGGTGGTGGTGGTGGGGGGTGGCGGAAGGTGCTTCCCGGGCAGCGCATTTAAAAAGTTTTATGATAGGAATGTCAAACTGGAAATTTTTTTAGCAAAAAATTGCCTTGCTGGGGAAACGGGGGACGGGTTCTTTGCTAGTGTACTATTTTCATACGAATTCGGGGAATTGTTTCTTTTTTTTTACCCGAGATTGTAGTTGTTTTCTGTTATTGTTTAAAACCTTAATCTTGTTGGCGTTCATTTTTGCAGATTTTTTTGGGCGCTGTGTGAAAAAAATTTTTTCTTTTTTTTCCTGGTCAAAATTTGCATTTGTTGCTTCTGCCCAGCTTCTGTTTTCTCGTTTTGTGTTCGTTTTACATTATTAGCTTTGCCCAAATTTTTTTTTCAGTTTGCCTTTAAAAATCTGTTTGTGTTGATTGAGCCCATTTTTTCTGATGGGTTGGGGTTTTAATTTTTTTGTTTTCAGTGTGGTCTTTGTTGCTTGTGTTTAAGCAGTTTTCCCAAATCTAGAATGGGTTTTAGTTGTTGGGGTTTTTCCCTAATGTTTTCTTTGGGTTTTTAAATGGTGACTTTCAAGGTTTTTGGTTTGGTTTTTTTTTTTGTTCGATTTTTTAGTTGTGCAAAAGGCTTTTTGGGAGGCGTTGTTGTAGGGCGTGCTTTTCCCCAATACCCCAGTTTTCTCTGCTTGCAAACCTTTGTCTCTGCTTGAGTTTTATTTTTTTTCTAAAAAAAAGGTGGGGGGTTATTTTTTTTGTTAATTTAAAAAAATTTTTTTCCTGTATCAGTTTAGATCCGATTGTCTTTGGGTTTTCCTACTTGCCGTATGGTCCTAGACTTCTGGCGTTGGTTGTCCCCAAAAATTGGGGTGAAATCTTTAATTTGCTTTTAAAAATTCCTTTTTGACTGGGAAAGCAAGGGTTTCTAAAAGGCTGTCGTTAAACATATCCCTCAAACTGGCGTAAAACATCGTCCCTTTTATATCTAGTCTTCCTTTTTCTATTATTGTTTTTATTTTTTTTTGCTACTTATGAAAAAAAACGGCGCAAAAACATTTGGGGCAATCCCCTTTTCCCTACGGGCGTTTAAAAAACCCCTTTGGGAAAAAAAGGGGGAAAAAAGAAGAAATCGTTTAAAACAACCCTCCACTATTGAAGAACATCGATTCTGACCCGTTAGGTTTCCTAATTTAGGAAAAATGTGTCAAATTTTTTCCCGGTAAAAACTTTGGCTTGCTTTTAATTAACTAGTGTCTGGAGATGATTTAAAAGAAGTGTGGTTTGAAATTAGGTTTGGGCTATTAAAAAGATTTGTGTCAAGTAGAAGGCGAGAGGTACTATATTGAACAATTTCTGACATATTTTTGATCTATTTGATTTTTGGATGACAAAAAAAAAAGAGATGATCTTATTTTCAAAGGAACGGGTGATGTGGATAAAAACACGAGTAGGTTTTGTGATAAGGGAAACAAGGGAAAAAA
Source organism: Rapana venosa (assembly GCA_028751875.1). Lineage (NCBI taxonomy): Eukaryota > Metazoa > Mollusca > Gastropoda > Neogastropoda > Muricidae > Rapana > Rapana venosa. The sequence goes on from CM054145.1 coordinate 66,364,678, forward strand.
AATTGCGCATAGCAAAAAAACCCTTTGGTAAAGGTTTTTTTATTCCTTCGACTTTTAAAAAGCCCGCTCTAAATGCCTTACTTAGGGAGCATCAGAGACAGGGTGTCGTATGAGTGACCCCTTTAAAGACAGTGCTTTTGTTATTAATCCCGTACGCAAGGGAAAGTACAAAAAATTAGTATATCTTTAGGTATGAAGTTTTCAATCACCCGAGTTGCACGCTTGTTTTCACGCAATAAACAGTGGGTTGTATCTTTATGAAAGGTGCTTAAACCCTTGCACATTAATGAAGGGGAAAGCAGATACTGGTGTGAACATAAATTTAAAAAACCGGCCCCAAAATTAAAAGGGGTAAAGGTTTTAAAAACAGCCCACCCTTTTAAATTTAAAAGGTTTTAAATTTAAACCCCTTTAAAACCCCCCCTTTTCCCGGAAAGGGGGCCCAAAAAATTTCCCGGTATTTTAAACATTTTAAGAAAAAATTTGGGGGCAAACCCAAATCCCAATTTGTCAGGGGTTTTACATTCATAATTTGGATGAAATTAAAAAATATTCTTTGGGTTTGGTTAAACACAATGGATCCATTAATGGTTTTAAAAAGGCCCCAAAATAAAATTTTCAAAAAAAAAAGGCGGAAAAGAAACCCCTAAAAAATATCATTTTTAGGGTTGGGTTGCAACAGCTGGGAAAAGGGCAAAAAAGGTTTTAAGGAAAGCATTTTTTAAAAGGGCGAAGGTTTTAAAATTCCAAAATTGGGGAAAAAGAAGAAATTTATTCCCATTTAAAAAATTATTTGAGTTATTTTTATAACTTCCCAAAATCCAAAAGCAAAGGAAACAGGGTAAAAGAAATTGTTTTTACCCCAAGGAAGTACTTTTTCTTTAAAAAGGAAAACCCTTTTCTAAATGCGGGCAAACTGGGCTTTTTAAGAATGGTATTTTTTTTGTTTTTAAAAAAAACGGGGGTTAACCAAAAAAAATATTTTCCAGTTCCCTTGTTAATTTTTTCAAACATGAAAACAAAGAGGGTTTTAAAAAGGGGAAGATTTAAATTGGGCCGAAAAAAAAAAGTAAAATTTTAAAAACCCCCGAAGGGTAAAACATGTTTTAAAAATTTAAAAAAGGGGCCCAAAAAATAGGCAGAAAACCCCTTTTTTTAAAAAAACCAAAACGCTAGCAGCCCTTTAAAATTTTAAAAAAAAATAAGGTTTGTTACGGGTCGTTTTATTGGGAAAAAATTTCCAAATTTTTTGCTACACAACCCAAATAATTTTTTAAAATTTGAAAAATCCGTGGGTTTAAAATTTTTTAAAACAGCTTTTAAAATTTGGGGGGTTTGGGGAATGGAAATTTTTAAGACGGAAAGGAAAGAGGAAAGGGTTAAAACCTAAATTAGAAGGGTAAAGGGGTTTTAAAATATTTTTCTTTTGGGGGGGCCAAGTTTTGTGTTGAGTTTTTAGCCTTTTTTTTTTTTTTAAAAAAATAAAAAAATTTTTGGGGAACCCCTTTTTCTTTAAAACCAAACAATTTTGTGTCTGGGGTGGCCAAAATTGTGTGCCGTTTTGGGAAAACCCCCCCCACTCCTTATTCCCCCAAACCCCACGGGCCAAAAGGGATTTTTTTAAAAAAATTGCAAATCAAAAAATTGGAAGTTTGTTTTTTTTTTATATTTTTTATTTTCTTGGTTTTTCAAAAACCCTTTTTTTTTTTTGCCATTGGGGGGGGAAATTGCTTTAGTTTTTGGGGAGGAAAGGGAAAAAGGGAGGACTTTTAAAGGTAAACTGGCTTAAATTTTTTTATTTAAAAATATTTTGTTGTTTGGGGGGTGGAAAAGTTTTTCTGGTTTTTGGTGTTTGTGGGTTGGTTATTTCCCTTTTTTCCCCATTTGGGGGAGTTTGGCCAAAATTAAAAATTTTTTTAACCGTTAAAATGATTACCATTTTTAATTTTTTCCATTCAAAGGCGTAAAAAATTTGGGCCCAAAACCTCACCCCAAATCGGGGGGAAAAGGGCCTAAAGTTTTGGAACGGGGGGGGTAAAAGGGGGAAGGGGGAGAAAAAAAAAACCAAAAAAACAAAAAAACGAAGGCCAGAAGAAAATTTTGGAAGCGAAAGAAAGGTTTTTCAAAAAACCCCAAAAGGGGGAAAGAAAAACAAAAAACAGGAAAAGAGGAAGGGAAAAAAGAGGGGGAAAAGGAAAAGGCCTTTTTTTTATAAAAAAATTTTTCGGGAATTTGCCAAAAAAAAGGGGAAAAAGAATGGGAAAAAAAAAATTGCCTTTTTTTTGTCCATTTAATGGGTTTAAATTTTAATTTCCTTTTTTCCCAAAATTGGGTTTTGGGGGTTTTTTTTTTTTTCTTTTTTTTTTTTTTATTTTTTCAACATTATAATCTATTTTTTTCCGTCACGGCCGCCCATTTTTTAATTTTTTAATTACAAATTTAATTTTTTTTTTAAAATGTGGAAACCCTACACTTTTTTAAAAAATTAAAAAGGGGGGGGAAGCAATTTTAAAAATTAAAGGCCAAGGGGAAAAGGGGAGGGGGATGGAGGAAGAGGGGAAAAGGGAACCCGTTAACAGCAAACCGGGGAAAGAAAGGGGGGGCGAGGTGAGAGGGTTTTAGGGAGGGAGGGGCGGGCAAGGGCAAGCAAGGGAGGGGGTGGGTTTTGGAGTGGGGGGGGGGGGGGGTGGAAAATTTCAAGACCATTTTTTAAATTTTGGCCCCCCCCCCTTATCTTCCCCTTTTTCAATTTGCCCAAAAAGTTTAAAAAAAAAAAAGGAAAACCCAATTAAATGATAAATTTTTTGTCTTTTTTCCAATTTTAAAAAATAATTTTCCCCCCCAGGGAAAAAGGAAAAAATTGGGGGGCAACAAAAAAATTTTTTAACCAAATTATCTATTTTTTTTATCTTTTCTTTTCTATTATCTATTTTACTTTTTATTATATTTTTTTTTTTCTTAAAATTTAAATTTTTATTATTTTGTTTGAAAGTTAAATTTGGAAGGGGCCCTTTTCCCCGGGGGCAGGGGTTTATTTTTAAATTGGCCATTTATTTTTCATTTTTTTTCCTTTTAAAGGGTTCTTTTTTTGTTTTTGCATAGGGCGGGGGGCCCTTTGGGTTTTGTCCCTCCATTTTGACCTTTTTTTCCGTGGGCAAGGTTTTCCTATTTTTTCGGGGTGGAAGGGGTTTTTTGGAAAGTGGCCGGGTGTTTGGCCGGGGTTTCCAGGGCCTCTTTTAAGGGGTTCTGGACAAATGTGGGTGGGGTGTGGGGTTGAATTGGGGCCCGGGGGTTTGGTTTTAAGTGTCTTTCCTTCGTTTTGCTGCACTGTTTTGGTTTGGGGTTTGGGGTTTTTTTTTTTTTGTGTTTTTGTGGATTTGTTTTTTTGTTTGTTTGGCTTTATTTTGGGGAAGGTTTTTTCATGGTTTTTGTTTTTCCGGCCCCTATCTCTTTCCTTCTGGGTGTTTTTAAAAGGTTGGGCAAATATTTAATTTACTGTGATAACAAGTTTCAATGACCTATAATTGAGATTGTATCATTCCCACGGGTTTTATTAACCCCCCCCCCCTCCCCCATGAGGAAGGCGAAAGCCCGAATATTGGGGAGCATCTATATAATTTTATGTTGGTTGTTATGCTTTCACTAATTCTATCTATTTACTATCTATCTATCTCTTATTATTATCTATCTATCTATCTATCTATCTATCTTCTTCTTCTCTCTCTCTTTTCTCTCTTCTCTATAATATAGTATATATATATATATATGTATTGTACCATCGCTCCTGACATTGGACCGTTGGCTCCATTTGCCGCAGTTGTGGGCAGTCCCTGGATTGTGTAGAAGCTCTCCCGGTCCATTCAGTGTGTTGTTGCCTATTCTTCTTTGGCCTGCCTCGCCTTCTATTCCCATGCACTATTCCTTGCAGTATGGTCTTGGGGAGCCCATCTGATCTTGTTACATGTCCATACCATCTGAGCTTCCTTTTCTTGACTGTGGTCAGCAGGTTTTCGTACTGTTTTACTTGTTGGGTGGTAGTTTGTTGGACTTCTTCGTTGGTAATGTGGTCCGTGTATGAAATGCCAAGGAGTCTTCTGAGGCGTCTCATGTCCAGGACTTGCATGCATACAATTATGTGGAGATGACCAGTGCATGTAGTAGCTTGACCTTGGTCCTGAGAGAGATGTTTCGGTTTTTACAGATGGTCTTGACCTTCGTCATTGCTGCTACTGTTTGTGCAGCTCTTGCGAGGATTTCGGTTTTTGAACCTTCTTCACTAATAATAGCTCCAAGGTACTTGAAGTGATCTACAACCTCAAGTTCTTTTCCACTGACTTTGATCTTGGTAGTGATTGGCTGGGCACTGTTTGTCATGAGTATTGTCTTCTCGGCACTGATCTCTTTGCCATATCTGGAAGATGTTTTGTCCAGGTGGTACACTAGGTTGGTAGTTCCCGTTCGTTTCCTGCAAGTCCGTGGATGTCATCAGCAAATTAAGGTTGGTGATTGTCCGCCCTCCATAATGACTGTTTCAGTGTGATCTTCTAAGGCTCAGTCATTATGAGCTCAAGGAAGACATTGAACAGTGTCAATGATAGGAAAAAGCCTTGACGGACTCCCACTGAGGTAGGAACCATGCCTTGGACAAGCACTTTCCTGGTGGGTTTGGGTATTGCTTTTTGATGGTTGGATGATCGTTTGTCCATGTTGTACTTCTTATTTTGGCCTATATGCGAGGACAGTGCAGGGAAGGAAGGGAGGCAGGCAGAAAAAAGAAATAGGCAGACAAAATCACTGAATGAACCGGGAAGGGCCTTCTCCAAACCCAGGCACTTGCCCCCAACCACCCCAAAAGGGGGCCAATGGTGCAAAGTTCGTCAGTGCAGTGCCCCTACGACCCCGGAGGGGGTTCTGGGAGCAGATGAGATTTAAAAGTCTAAATTGGAATTGACATAGAGTTCGAGAGACAGACAGGAAGGGCAGACAAACAGACAGAGAATTAGAGAAATTGCAGGGAGACAGACACAGACAGGGGACAGAGAGGTGGGGGTAACAGTTAACTGTTGTGCTGACCGCAGTGCCCAGTGTGTGGTGTTGGACACTGAAGATGGCTGTCAAACTGACCACTTCCCAGCTTCCTGAATTGCTGATGTGGCTGAGACGACATCAACCCCGCAGCTATAAGGTAGGCTGCCTTACTGATCCTCCTTCTCCTCCCTTCTCCTCCTCCTCCTCCTCCTCCTCCTCCTCTCCTCCTCCTCCCCCCTCCTCCCCCTCCTCCTCCTTTTCATTTGTTGTTGTTGTTGTGTTGTTGTTGTTGTTGTTGTTGTTGTTGTTGTTGTTGTTGTTTTCTCTTCTTCTTCTTCTTTTCTTCTTTTCTTCTTCTTCTTTTTTTTTCTCTCTTTCTTCTTCTTCTTTTTTTCTTTTTCTTCTTCTTCCTTTACTACTTCTTCTTCATTATCATCATCATCAGTAGCAGCAGCAGTTGTGGAGGTTGTAGTTGTAGTTGTAGCAGCAGCAGCAGCGGCATTGATGCTGATGATACGGCATCGGTAGTATAAACAGTAGCAGGAGGCCTCGCAGTGGCTGCTGGCTACCCACCATGGAAATCCTGGTGTAGAAATCAGCCTTTCCAGCGTCTCCGCTTCTTCCTGAACACCGGCAGGTCTGTCACTTCCCCTCTGGATGTTAGGATTCTGGTCTGTCACTTCCCCTCTGGATGTTAGGATTCTGGTCTGTCACTTCCCCTCTGGATGTTAGGATTCTGATCTGTCACTTCCCCTGTGGATGTTTGGATTCTGATCTGTCACTTCCTCTCTGGCTGTTAGGATTCTGGTCTGTCACTTCCCCTCTGGATGTTAGGATTCTGGTCTGTCACTTCCCCTGTGGATGTATGGATTCTGGTCTGTCACTTCCCCTCTGGATGTTAGGATTCTGGTCTGTCACTTCCTGTCAGGACTGTTTGGATTCTCATCATGTCAGAAATGCTGTTGTGCATAAACCAGGGCAATGTTGGAATAGGCTGGTGTTTGGCTTATTTTTCTATAGAGAAATCATTCCAAAAGTTGTTCTGTGGAGAAATATGGGAGATTGCAGGCCACAATCGTATATTGCTTTGCATTATTTCATTGCTTTGCTGGGACAATGATGTTTTCCAAAATTTGTCAATCACTATAAAAATCAATCAGTATATAATCAATCCATAATATTCAGTCATTGATGCCAGAACAAGAACAGGGGCAGACAGTGACGAGGATCACTTGCTCGTGTTCCTGAAGATAAAATTAAGGGCTGTTAAGCAGAAACAAACACCTGGACTCTGCAAATAAAATCTGGACAAGCTGCTTCACCTGAAGCTCTAAAGTGTGTATAAGATTGAAATAAGTAATGGTTTCCAAATATTCTTGAAAGAATGGAATGAAAATGAAGTTCCATCAGAAGAGATATGGAATGACATGAAGAAAGGGTACACATAGGCTGCCCAAAATAACTTAGACAGAAGGGAAAAGAATCAGCCAAAACCCTTCAGTAGTGATGAAGTTAATAATAATAATAGTAATAATAATAATAATAATAATATATGGAATTTATATAGCGCTGAATCTTGTAAAAAACAAATAAATCGAAGCGCTTATTCTTCTCTTTATGAATAATGGTTAAAAAGGCGTTCTCATATTCACAATGGAAAAAAGAAGAGCCAGAAATGAAAACAGAAAAGATCACTACAGATAACTTGTAAAAGAGAAAAAAACAAAAATCAGAAGAGGTAAAAGTTTGTGGTTAGAAAATGAACGCTCAATTAATACCACTATTACAAATGTTCAGAGAAAGACAAACAAGTTTTTTCCAGCAAAATAAAAAAGTAAAATGAAGAAGCCCGTCAGTAGAAAATCACAGCCTAAAATTAATGACAAAGGTGGGAAAACTCTCAGGGAAATCAATCAAATATCAGACAGATGGCATGAATATGGAAAAGAAGTGTTTTTAAAACAAACAATAGCACTACTGGCGAATTGGCCTTGCAATGGTAGATCTGCAAGAGCTGGGCCCTTTTCCACTAAAGGAAGAAATTACTGATGCCAACAAGCAACTAAAAGAAGGCAATTTCTCTGGAATGAGCAACATACCAGGTGAGGTTTTGAAAAGCCAAGGCCTTTCCAGTTGTACAGCTCTACCGCCTGCCCAGTAGCAACAACAAGAATTGGCCACGCTCCACAAGAACAGGGACACTGCAGACCATGGCACTTACAGAACAATCCCCTTGATAAGCCACACAGACAGCACTCTTCTGACTATCCTCCTCATCAACACAATAATAAAAAAACAACAAAATAGAGAAGAGAGATATCTGATTGTCAGGCAGGATATAAACGTGGTAAAGGAACAACAGACATGCTGTTTGTGCTTCAGGTACCATTCAAGAAAATGAGAAACACTAAAGATGACGCATTCATAACTTTAATAGACTATGTTAAAGCTTTTAACAGGGTCCAACATCACCATCTGTTTATCAAATGTCAGAAATTGACTTTCCACAGCATTATTTTAGTCTCGTTCACAGCAAATTTGTATTCAGATCAGAAGGCAACCATCCAATGGAATGGCTAACTCTGTGAGTTCTTTGATATAAAAAAGGAATCTGTCAAGGTTCCATATTAGTCCCGCATCTTTTCAGCATATATACAATAATGATCATGGGAAAGGCCGACATAGATGGCATGGGCTATATATAGGAGCAGAAATATCACTGACCTCAAGTTCGCTGATGATGTAGCACTCATGGCCAATGATATAACAAGCACTGGAGGAATTCTCTACAGAGTCTATGCAGAGGGCAACACTGCTGGACTTAAGTTAAATACCCAAAAGACCAAAGTGATGTACATTAATGGTATGCTCACACCACAGGATACCAAAAGTCAATGGCAGAGATCTGGTATACATTTACAATTTCAATTGCTTGGGCTCTAAAAAAAGAGAATAATGGTTCTTGTTTACAATCCGGCAAGACAGTAACCCAGTGCCAAGCACAGGAGCTCTACATTAAACAACATTTGGAAAAACAGAGGCATACCTAAGTATTATCATACATTGTCGAATCATAACCTGCACTGAATGTATGTCCTGTCCTAAGCAGTGTTAATTAATCATCACCCAAATCATCCCAGTACAGCATGTAGGTAGAGCCAGACCAGGTGTGGTTGTTATGGTTGACAGCAAGTATGAGGTTTGTGACGTGACCATTGTCCTTGTGATGGTTGTTATGAGGTCGACAGCTGTGTATGTATGTTGACGTTACGTATGTTGTTGAGATGGTTGTTAGGAGACTGCTGTGATGTGATGTTAATGGTGACCTGCTGTGATGGTGAGAAGGTGACGATTGTTGTTGTGATGGTTGTTGTGGTAATTGCTGTGATGGTAGTTAACTGGAGACAGCTGTGATGGAGACAATTGATGTTGTGAAGGATGTTTAGTAGGTGACTGCTGTGATGGTTGTCTATGGAGACAGCGGGATGGTTTTTTATGGTGAATCGTTGTGATTAGTTGATTCTATGAGATATTGTTTGTGATGGTTTATGTTATGAGATTGTTGAGATGGTTGCTATCAGACTGCTGTGATGGTTGGTTTACAGTGATAGTTTGTGATGGTTTTCAGTGGGGTGAGTGTAAATATCCATGATTTATAGCTGTGTGGCAGTCCTGGTGTATGTTGTTGTATTTGCTGTATTTGTTGCAGTGTTTGATGTTGTTTCTGTGGTTGATGATGTTTATAAGTGTTGCTGTATGTGTGGGCAGCTGCACGGAGAGCGAAGTACACCTGATGTGTTGCTTCCCGGAACCCTGCAGTTTCTTTGTGGACAACCTTGCCACACCCCCAGGCCTGGCTGTGGCTGAGGTCAACCCTGAGGGTCAGTAGGTATAGAGTGTGTGTGAGCTGTGTGCGTGTGTGTTGTGTGCGTGGTGTGTGAGCGTTGTGTGTGGTGGTGTGTGTGTGCTAGTGTAGTGTAGTATGGTGTTTGTGTGTGGTGTTTGTGTGTGTGCGTGTGTGTTTGTGTGTGTGTGTTTAGGTATGTGTTTGTGTTGGTGTGAGTTGTTGTGCCGTTGTCCGTGTGTTTGTGTAGGTATGTGTGTGTGTGTGTGTGTGTGTTGTATTTTGTAGTGTGGGTGTACGCGCGCGAGCGTGTGAGTGGTAAGGTGAAGTCAAGCCAAGTCAAAAACACTATAATCATCCTAATGAGGGCAATTACAACACGACAAGGCAGATTGATACGTAACAAACTCGAAAGACACTAAAAAAGCTACATTTCACATTAGTAACAAGATGCCGAGATAACATCAAATAAAAAAGCACGAACAACCTACCATAAACAGTCCTTATCGGATGAGAAACTATAAACCGCAGGGCCCGAGTGTGCGAGCGTATGCAGAACATCTTGGCGCACACGTTTTAAATCCTGATACCGCTTTTCGAAAGAGTAAGGCCATTGTGTGCCGGTGGTAACAGATTACAAAATTAAAAAAAACCAGCATACACAACATTTAACAAAATCTGAGCGCTTGATTGCAGCTTTACAAGATTCAGCGCTATATAAATCCATACATTATTATTATTTATATCCACGCACAAACACACACACACAATAATATATACAACATACATATATATATATAAAGATATCTAATATCTATAATATATATATATATATATATATATCATATAGATAATATATATAGTATATTAAATATATATAAATATATATATAATATATCTAAAACACCCCCTAATCACACGATGCAGGAGGCCATGTGCGTGCTTACGCTGATCACACACATCAATCTCGTATTGAATACACTCCTTTCACAATGACACCAGCAAGAAATTCAAAAATGTAAAAGCTAGGTGACAAAAACATAAGTGAAAAGACAGACACCAGGACATGGTGTAAAGAACAGACATGGTGTAAAGAACAGGCAATGTAAAGATGAGACAATGTAAAGAACAAGACAAGGTTAAAGTACAACAGGGTGTAAAGACAGACATCAGTGTAAAGACAGACACGAGTGTAAAGACAGACAAAGTGTAAAAGTCATAGACAGATGAAAGACAGACACAGTGTACAAGACAGACATTGTGTAAAGACAGACATAGATGTAAGTCAGAGACAGTGTTAAAGACAGACCACAGTGTAAAGACAACACAGTGTAAAAGCAGATCAGGTGTAAGACAGACAATGGTGTAAAGCAGACATAGTGTAAAGACAGAAGACGTATTGTAAAGACACAGACGTAAGTGTAAAAGACAGACAAAGTGGTAAAGACAGACATAGATAAAGACAGACCCGTATGGGTATAAGACAGAACATAGTGTAAAGACATACAACATGTCACAGTTTAAATGCCAGACATAGCGTAAAGCCAAGAACGTAGTGTAAAGACCAGACATAGTGTAAGTACGAACAACCAGAACATTAGTGTAAAAGACAGAGCAGTGTAAAGACAGACAAAGAGTAAAGATCCATACCTAGTGAAAGACGACGTAGTGAAAAGACAGAACATAGTGGTAAAAGACAACGTATGAACAGAACAGACAATAGTGTAAAGACATACACCAGGCCAATAGTGTAAAAGACAGAGACGTGTAGAAGCAACAGACATGGAGTAAAGACTGAGACAGTAGTATAAGACATGAAGTAAGTGTACAAGACAGACATAGTGTTAAAGACAGACATAGTGTAAAGAAACAGACATAGTAAAGACAGACATATGTAAAGACAGACATATGTAAAGGACATAGGTAAGACCACACAACAGGTCATTGGTGTAAAGTCAGGACATAGTGTAAAGACAGACATAGTTAAAGACAGAGACAGTGTATAGAACAGGAACATATGTAAAGACAGAGACAGTTGTAAAGACAGACATGGTGTATAGTCAGAGACAGTGTAGAATACAGACACAGTGTAAAGACAGACATGGTGTATAAGACAGACATGGTGGGTAAAAGACAGACGTAAGTGTAAAACAGAAGTAGTTAAAGGCAGCACATAGTGTAAAGACAGACATAAAGTGTAAATACAGACGTAGTGTAAAAAGACCAGACATAGTGTAAAGACAGACGTAGTTAAAGACAGACATAGTGTAAAGACAGACAACATGTCACAGTTTAAAGACAAACATAGTGTTAAAGACAGACCGTGTAAAGACGTACACCAGCGACAAGTGTAAAGAACAGAGACATGTAAAACAGAATAGTGTAAAGTCAACATATGTAAAGACAGTCGTAGTGTAAAGACAGGACCATAGTGAATATCGACAGACGTAATTGAGTAAAGACAGACATAGTGTAAAACAGACCTACACCAGACAAGTGTAAAGACAGAGAACAGTAACGACAGACATGTGAAAAGACAGATACAGTGTAAAGACAACGAGTGGTAAGACAGACATAGTGTGAACAGACAGACATAGTTGTACAAGACATACATATAAAAGACCAGACATAGTGTAAAGACAGACTAGTGTAAAGACCTAAGTGTAAAAGAACACCACGGTCATTGTGTAAGTCAGACATAGTGTATAGCAGACAGACATATATAAAGACAGAGACAGTGTAAAAGACAGACATAGTGTAAAGACAGAGAACCGTGGTAAAGACAGACATGGTGTAAAGTCAGAGACAGTGTAAAGACAGACAACATTCACAGTGTAAAATGACAGACATAGTGTAAAGTCAACATAGAGGTAAAGACAGACATGGTTAAAGACCAATACATAATGTAAAGACCCAGACATAGTTTAAAGACAGACAATAGATGTAAAGACAGACATAGTGTAAAGACAGACATGTGTAAAGACAGACATGCAAGTGGTATAGACAGACAATAGTCAAGACAGACATAGTTAAAGACAGACACCATGACAAGGAGTAAAGACAGACAATGGTGTAAAGACATACATACTGTAAGACAGACATAGTGAAAAGACAGACATAGTGAAAAGACAGACATGTGTAAAGACAGACATGTTTAGAAGACAGACATGTGAAAGACAGACTGTTGTTTTAAGACAGACCATGGTGAAAAGACAGATATGAGTAAAGACAGCATAATGGTAAAGACAGAGACAGTGTAAAGACAGAGACAGTGTAAAGACATACATAGTGTAAGACCAGACATAGGTGTAAAGACAGACATGAGTAAAGACGACATAGTGTAACAGAAGGACAACAGGGTTCTGTTCCAGACCATCAGTAATCCATGTCCTGACTGCCCCTGACAGCTGCTATTATCTGTCTGTTCCTGTCTGTCCATGACAGCTGTAATTTCTGTCTGTTCTGTCTGTCATGACAGCGTAATCTGTCAGTCTAGCCTGCGTCAGTCTGTCCCTGACATCAGACTTCTGTCTGTCATCTGTCTGTCCTTTCCGACAGCTGAGATTCAGGACCTTTTTTCCGCACTCGGTGGAGGTGTGTATGGGGTTGGGGAGGGGGCGCTGACGTCACTTCTACACTGCCCAGCGGTTAGTGGACTGGAACACGCGGAACCTATTTCCTCACTGGTAAGTAACCTCCCTTTTGTCTTGTCCTCCGATGAAGGTCATCAATGCTAGTGAAGTGAAAACGTGGAGCTCTTTTTTGTTTCCATGTCTTGCACAAGTGGTAGGAATATTGTACTGCTTGAGCTTGGCATCAAAATGCAGGTGTTGGATGGATGTGATTGTAATGTGAAGTGTGTGTATTGCATGCGTGTCGTACGAGCGTATCGTGTGTGCCGGCGTCGTGCGTGTGTGTGTGTACTGTTGTGTCAAGTCCAAAATATCATTTCCAATGGTAAGTGTGTACATAATAACGTAGGTAGGAGCCTGACTCCCGCGCAACGCAGTGTTTGAGGGATTGACACAACTGTAGCATGGCCTGCTAATTCTTCAGTATCTAGAAATCAACATTTTGATTTGATCCTACCTTACCCCTCACCTCACTGACCTCTACCTGGGGCCTTGCATGACCTGATGTGACCTACCTGACCTTTGTGACCTCAAGGTCTGCCCATTGACCTGAAGGCGACCGTACATTGCAGAACCATCGCCCCTCAGAAGGAGCCGAAGATGTCCGCTTTTGACCACAACCTGCTGTTCAGGGCTGACACCAGTCACGCCACGACTCCAGCGTACAGTCAGACGTCTGTCTGTTTGCCTGCCTTCCTTTCCTCTCCCGTCTTTTCCTGCATTCCTTCCTCTCCCTGTCTTCCCTGTCTTCCTTGCCTCTCACCGGTCCTTCCTGCCTTCCTTCCTCTCCCGTCTTCCTGCCTTCTTCCTCTCCTGTCCATCCTGCCTTCCTTCCTCACACCTGTCCTATCCCCGCCATCCTTCCTCTCCTGTCTTCCTGCCTTCCGTCCTCTCCCGTCCTTCCTGCCTTCCTTTCCCTCTCCTGTCTTCCTGCCTTCCGTCCTCTCCCTGTCTTCCCTTCCTGCCTTTCATCCTGCCATCATTGGCCTTCCTGACATCCTGCCACCTAACTTGCCTTCCTGCCATCCTGTCATCTTTGCATTCCTGACAAATCCTTGCAACATTGCCTTCCTCCATCCTGTCACTTGCCCTTCCTCCTGACACTCCTGCCACTGCCTTCCCTGACATCTCTGCCAACTTCCTTCCTGACATCCTTTCATCAATGCCTTCCTGACTACCTGCATCTTGCCTTTCCTGACATCCTGCACATCGTTGCCTTCCTGACAACCTGCATCTTGGCCTCCCTGACATACCAGCCATCTTGCTTCCTGCCAACTCTGTCGTCCAATCCATCTTGCCTTCCTGCCAGCCTGCATCCTGACCTTCATGGCATCCTGCCTTCTGCTTCCTGCCATCCTGATGCCATCCCCATTCTCCCATCCTGCCATCCTGCCATCCTGCCGTTCTACCAATCCTGCCAATCCTTTCTTTATGCTTCTACATCCTGCCATCCTGTCTTTATGACCGTTCTAACCAAATCCTGCAACCTGTCCTTTATATGCCGTTTCTAACCATCCGTCCATCCTGTCATTAGCGTCTAACCATCCGCCATCCTGTCTTTTATGCCGTACTACCATCCTGCCATCCTGTCCTTTATGCCGTTATCTACCCATCCTTCAACCTATCTTAATGCGTTTCTACCATCCTGTCATCAAGCCATCATGCCATCCTTCCATCTTGCCTTTATTCCTTTCTGCCGTTCTTCCATCCTGCCATCACTGCCTTTCCTGCCAATCCTTCCTTTCTGCCATCCTTCCTTTCTGCCATCCTTCTTTCTGCCCAATTTTCCCCCCCCCCCTTCCTTTCAGGCCCCCTTCCATCCTGCCATCCTCCTTCTGCCATCCTTCCTTTCTGCCATCCTTCCTTCTTTCTGCCATCCATTCCTTTCTGCCATCCTTCCTTTCTGCCTTCCTTCCTTTCTGAGCCATCCTTACCATCCTTACCTTTCTGCATCCCTTCCATCCTGCATCCTTCCATCCTTCCTTCTGCCATCCTCCTTTCTTTCTGCATCCTTTCCAACCTTCTTTCAGCCAAATCCTTACCATCCTGCATCCTCCATCTCCTATTTCTGCCATCCTTCCATCCTGCCATCACATCTCTCTGCCTTCATGTGGGCGTACAGAGGATTTTTCCCCCATTCCCTGTGGTGGACACGATGACTTCTTGGTCTGTCCCTGCACCAGTCCTGTTTCGAAAAGATGTCCCTTCTTGTCTGTCCCTGCTACCAGTCCTGTCAGACACGATGTCTTCTGTCTGTCCTGCTACCAGCCCGTCTAGACACGATGACATCTTGTCTGTCCCTGCTACCCAGTCCTGTCTATCACGATGTCTTCTTGTCGTCCCCTGCTAGAACAGACTGTCTGACACGATTGTCGTTCTTGTCTGTCCCTGCTACCAGACCTGTCCTGAACGATGTCTTCCTTGTCTGTCCTTGCCTACCATTCCCTGTCTGACACGAGTCTTCTTGTCTGTCCCTGCTACCATTATCCTGTCTGACACGATGTCTTCTTGTCTGTCCCTGCTACCAGTCTGTGTGACACATGTCTTCTTGTCGTCCTTGCTTCCAGCCCTGTTCCGGAAAGGCATAGTGTGTCGGTCTGTCAACAGCGTGACGTGGAGGTAGCACAGCACGTGAAGTCGCCAATGACCAAATCGGTCAGCCTCATTCCGGGAGCTGATCCAGCAATACCCAATCCGTGTTTTTGACCCACTGAACACGGTCAGCATTGGACACCTGTAAGGGTCAGTTGTGACACCAAGGCATATTTTACGTCACCTCCCCCCAATGCGCCTCAAGGCTATGCCATGCTGCTCCTGGCCGACTGATCCGGCGCTTTGCGAGCCATTGGACCGGAAAGTTAGCGGCACGATTGCAGCCAGCAAAATGTGTCCACTGGTTCAAATGGTTCACAACAACTTGGTATTACTCCAGGTAGCAAGAGCTGGTGTGCAATGGACACAAGTCCTAAAGAGAATGGCTGTTGTGAAGGACCAACTTGAAGCTCGGCAGAGCAGAGCCTTTTCCTTTTCAAACTGTAGGCGTAGAGCTACTTTGGGTTTGTACTAGACTATTCAACAGTCGTATCGTATATATAAAAATGCTCGCTCTTAACAAATAGAAATGTATTGGTAACATATTCTCTATCGTATTTGTTATTGGTGTGCTGTGTATGTCAGTCAGCCTGATATGGCCTAGTGATGGACCACAGTAACAGTGACACCACAGCATAATAAACCGGATTAAAAAAATGTTGTTGACCCAAGCTGGTTGTCCGATTCTGTGAAATGTTTGTTTGTTTCAAAGACATATGACGGTCAACGGCTAGTTGCGACCTTTGAATACTTTTCGTAAGTTGTTTATCTTTTTGACAAGGTATTCTTCGGAGCCTTGGGACGTGGGGAACCATCACATTGGGTAGAGTTGCTGAAATCGATCTGTACAAAATGCCATCCCCAGTCGGTGTGGTTGCCAAATCCGGTGGTAATGTTTGCTAAACTTGGTGAATCCTTTAGCAGTTAGTTTGTGTACTTTTGGGGTTTTGGTTTTTAAAGTGAGTCTTTTGAAACCATTTTTCTTTGCGTGTTTTGGCAAACTCTGAGATAAACTGTCTGATTAAATATCGATTCGAAGAAAAAATCATACTTGACAGTGAGTTTTCTTTTTCCCGAGGAGGCTCGACATCTGTGTGGCATCTTGAAAGAGTTGTTGTTGGTGTCTATCCATTTTTACGTCTGTTACTCTCCGAGTGATACAGACGAGAAAACTCCCCCATACAATATCACGAGATTGAACAGACGAAAAAATAGTTATTTGTTTAAAGGTCATGTCTAACATTTGCCTTTCCTTCATCTTTATGGCTATTTATCGCTTTTTTTTTTCTTCTCCTCCTCCTCCCTCTTCTTCATCCTCCTCCTTCACCTCAGTCTTCCCTCGTTTCTCTTCCTCGGTGATTCTTTTGTTAATCAGATTTCATTAAACAGATCTATACATAATTCATGAACAACTGCACACATCAAATCTGTGTACTGAAACCAGTATTTCACATGGGGAAAAAACGCGAGCATGCTAGACCTGCCTAGAACCATGGCGAACCGGAGAGGCCTCAATGAACAGGACAGGAGGAATTGTAAAGCAAGCTTTCCTGAATACATTCCAATTATAAGGTTTGGCATGAACATGTTCAGGTGTACCTCGTTTGATTGCAGGAGGTGCATTTTTTTTAATGCCTTAAAATTTGAATATGTGTTCGTTGTAATCTATTTCTTATAAGGTGTTTGTGTGTGTGTGTTGTGTGTGTGTGTGTGTGTGTGTGTTGTGTGTGTGTGTGTCAAGTCAATCAAAATTTTATTTGCCAGATGGTACCATTGAATAAGCAATGCCATTTGGCATTTTTTTTCATCAAGCCATCTATCTAAGAACAAATTTTCGAAAGATTATACAAGACACTACTTTACTGCATAAATTACCATTAAATTAAACCAGTAAAAGAGAGAGGAAAAAACGATAAGGAAATACATTGAAAATACAAATTACCACATAAACATATACACGCAACACACTAACATACCATAGCGCGTGCGCCTACAGTCCACACACACATTTAAATAAAAAATGTTTTAAAGAATTAAAAAAGAAATCATAAACGCCGGACAAACAAAATACTTCACCTACTGTTTTCACCCATCTTTCAGGTTTAACTTTAGAAAAAAAAAAAGGTAAAGGAAAAAACGTTAGAAAAAAAGAAAAGGCATTCGTCATTACTGATAAATACCTAATGACCTCCCTCCTCTCCTCATCCACCCACAAACGTGGCAAATTATGCGTCAACTTTTCAAAGCGTTTTTAAAAATGACATATTCACACAATTAACTATCAAAGCAAGAGAAGTCAAATAAGATTCATAATGATTTATTATATAGAGTACAATCATAACAACAATCACCTCACCATGACAACAATATAACAAATGATCCCATCACCATAAAACAACATAACATGATACATAAAAGCATTGGAGAAGGATGGGGGTGGGGAGGAGTATAAAGGGGGAAGGGGAAATACACCTTTCAATCCAATCGATTTAATTTAAAACAACTTATTTAAACAAGTAGAACTTACGTCCCAATTCAAAACCCATATCCTGGACTATAAAACTAAACAATATCAAATAAACAGTATGCTTATAATAGTACTATAATCACATCTCTACTGCAATAACAACACCACGATAAAACTATTGAATTTAGACAAGACAAGGGCTGGGAGGGAGAGGAAAGGAGAGGAGAGGAGGAGAGGAGAGAGAGAGAAGAGAGAGAGGAAGAGAGAGAGAGAGAGAGAGAGAGAGAGAGAAGAAGAGAGAGAAGAGAGGAGAGAAGAGAGAGATAAGGACAACTATCAGGCTATCAGGTCTACCATAAAAAGATTTTTAAAATTTCCTTCCTTTTCCACTTTTTTTCAACATTGCAGATTTTTTAAACTAGCTTTGCATAATTACTCTTACTTCTTTGCATAATTAGTGTGCTCTTTCCCTCCCCCCCCCAACACTATCAGTGTGAGACTTAGAATTTCTAGTCACAGTAAGATATACTTTAATTTTTTGTTTTGTTTGGGGGAAATCCCATTAGATGTGTAAATGTAAGGTATGGTTATTTGCCGTATTAATCATGGTTGATTTGCCTTATTAGAATTCCTTTGGCATTCCAGCATTAGAATGGCTTTTTAGCTTGTGCTTGAACTGATTTTGTTTTTGATACATTTTAAGCGTTTTGGGACTTTTCCATAAGTACTCCTGAGTACAAGAAGCTTGTTTTGTAAAGATTATTTCTGGTCTCGGAAATGTTAGTAGATATTAGTCTGTGTTTCATTGATTTTAAAGCTATTGGGATTCTTTGGGGGCATTTCCATTGACAACTTTCTGACAATAGAGCTTTAATTAGATAAAGTTGTTTTTGAGGTAGGAAATGTTTTCTTAAACGTGAGTAGGGAGCTGATTTTAGTAGAACAAGTTTCAGTGCCTTTTAACAATCTATGAATAAATTTAAATTTTAATCACTGCAGCGCCCCAAAGAGATAAGCATAGTCAACAATAAAAATTGCCGCAAAAAAAAGTTTGCGAGATGGTTTTTCCCAGAAAATGTTTTTATTTTGATAAATGAATAGCTTTAAGAAAAGGCGTTTTCCTAGCGCCATCACATGGCCCGCCAAGTAAATTTTGTCAATAATACACCCAAATTCTGTGGAGCCCACTTCTCAATCTCTTTTCATAAACAGAGAGGGAATTTATCTTTCATTTTTGTCTCTTTGTCTTGCTAGTAAAACTACACTTAGTTTTTCGCGATTTAGGACAAAATGGTTACTTAGTCCAGTAACCAATCTGTCAAATTGTGTTGAATTGATGTAAGTCTGTGGGGGTCAGAATCACTACATAGAGGGATGTACATCGCAAAAATTTCACAGCTCCCATTCTAAAATTGGGTAAGTCATTTACATAGATTGAAAATAGAAGGGACCCAAATATTGACCCTTGTGTACTCCATGTTAATAGTACTAGTCTGATGTTTGATTATTTGCAGATTTACCTAGCTGCCCCTATTCGACAAAAGCTTTCCAAAAAAATTTATCATTCGGGTGTAGTTATACAATTAAAGTTACGCAATAATAGGGAATATTGATTACACCCAAATGCTATTCAAAGTCCACAAAAGAAGGCCTGTAATTTATTTTCATTGATGTTGTGTAGGAGACTGTCTGTAATTTGTGTAAGAGTTGTGTGACAGGAATAGTTTTTACGAAACCTGACTGATCTTCATTTAATAGATTGTTGTTTACAAAGTAGGAATATACGGATTTTTTATATGTTTTTCGAAGGGTTAGATAAGACAGACAGAATTGAAATTGGTCCTGTAATTTGAAGGACAAGCATATCACCTGATTTGTGGACTGGTATGATTTTTGCCTTTTTAAATAGGGCAGGAAAGTTGTTTTTTCTCTATGCACAAGTTATCAAGTATGTCAGTGTTTCAGCTATAATTTGACCAAAAAGCTTAATTATTCTTCCATCTAGATTGTCTAAACCACGTGTTCTGGAACTTTTTTGAAGAGACAGGCTTTCCAAGACGTCTGTGATTGTCATGGCAGTAGTTTAAAATGGGAATTTTATTTCTTTTGATTCGATTATATTGTTCTAAGTAATGGAGATCATTTTCATTTGACTTTCATTTGATATTACTTTGTGGGCAATGTTTGAAAAGTGGTTTTGTTCAATTCATCAGCTGATATATCTTTAACTGTCTGTTGACTTTTTGATAAGGTTTTTTTACATAATGAAATTGAGGGCTTTCCATACTTGTCGAGAGTGGGTAGTTGTAATTAACAACTTTTGAATGTAATCACGTTTGATTTGCGTTTTAGTAAAGTTACTTTGTTTCTTTGTGCTCTGAACTGCTCATTTGAACATGTGTTTTCAATAGTCTCTTAGGTGTATTTCGGATTCTATGTCTTTTGTTATCCAGGGGGTTTGATTTTTCTTGAACCTTTTTTTATAAAAGGGGGCATGTTTGTCGTATACTGGAAGTAAATGTCCTAATCCAAAATTCAGCAGCTTCATCAGGGGTCTCTGATTTGGTATATGTCATGAAATGGCGAGTTTGTCAAGCCCTGAAAGGAAATCTTGCTCGTTAAAGTTTTAAAATTTCCTGGAAAAAAATATTTTTTAAGCCCTACTTTAGGTATTTTGATACGATTTTTAAACCAAGTAAAGCACACTGGATTATGATCACTGCATCCACATGGGGACACATACTTCTGTTATGTTTTTGTTTTGTAGTAGTGTAGATATGATCTATTAATGTTCTAGATTACTTGTTATCCGAGTTGGTCTATCTATTAGTTGTTCTAGGCCAAACATAGTAATGTTGTGGCTCCATTTTGGTTTAGGTTTTAATAAGTCTATGTTAAAATCCCAGAATAATTTTTTTCATTGTTTAATAGTATTACCTCGTCCATAAGGGAGTTCAATTTTTCTAGCCAGTCTCTGGTTTCTGAAGGATTTCTGTATATAAATCCTATTAATATTGGTCTATTGTGTTTTAATTTTATTTCAATCCACATGGATTCAATGTAATAAAACTCAAGGTTATATATTCTTTTACAACTGAGCGAGGAGGCTATATTAAAAGTAACCCGGTGGACTTGGGTTTGTGAGGATCTTCACGGAAGATTTGATACCTGGAATATTCATGTGTGCATCTGTAACATTTGGAGAAAGTGGGGATTCAGCTGGGAAAAACAAATGAACTGTTTTCCCACTGTTGTAAGTATGGTTGCAATGCCCATTTTTTGTTTGTTGCACTTGATATTCAGGTAGCCTACTCGGAGGCCCTGTTTTGTTGGCCACTTGTCTGAAGTTAGAGACATAATATATGTCAGGATTGATTGCTAGTGTGTGTGTGTGTGGTGTGTGTGTGTGTGTGTGTGGGGTGTGTAGTGTTTTAAAATGATAGGATATTCGAGTGTTAAATTGTTAACATGATAAGTGACTGATTTTGATAACGTTTGATTGCTTTGTGTATTAATTTACGGATTCAGTTATGTTTGTTCTAGTTTGTTTCTTTTTGTGTTTTTTTAAGGAGGGACTGACATAAAGAATCGTCTGGCTGATTCTATTATCCTCTACAAAATATTTGAGTTGGAGCTCGAGTTTCTGTTCGTTCTTTCTCTGTGTGTGCCTGTTTGTCTGTCTGTCTGTACCGAATCCCTTTTTAATATTTTCTTTTTCCTAGGAAAAGCCTGTCTTTAAAAAAAACCCCTTCATCTTCCTGCCCTTAAGGTGCCAAAAGAGGACATTTGTAATCAAGAATTGATGACCTCCAACACAACATCACTATCCATAAAAATGTTCTTGCCAAAAAGTTGACTTTTCTTTCTTCTTTCCCCCATATATTTCAGCAGGAACAGAAAAGTCAAATCAGTCAGTCTGACTTCGCGGCCTTTCTGTGGAAAGTTTGAAACTTCGAAGATAGGGAAAGACAGAAAGAATGAAAGTCATTGTCAATAAGTTGAATTCGTTGATTCTGACATCATTTACCTAATGAATTTTTAAAGCTATACCTCTTTGTCTGTCTGACTGTCTACCTGTCTGTCTATCTGTCTGTCTACCTGTCTGTCTGTCTACCTGTCTACCTGTCTGTCTCTCTCATAGTCTGGTGGTTAGATCATAGATTTCCTGATCTGGCGGCCCGAGTTTGAGCCACCGCCGAGACACCCCGTCAAGGAGATTTTTCCCTGGAGTTAACATCAGTGCCGACTCCACTCCTTCCAAAGTTCTTCCAATGAGACTATAAACCGAGGTCCGGGTGCAAATTCGCGCATAGCATCTTGCGCACACGTATAAAACCCGTTCCGCTTTTCGGAAGAGTAGGCTCCTTGTGTGCTGGTGGGAATGGATGGCAAATGTTTCGAACTGTAAACACACAGGGACTGTAATGTAAAAAAAACACAAAAGAATGCTTTTTCCATTATTCTCGAAATAAAAGAATAAAACAAAATTCTTCTTTTCTCCTCTATGTGTGGCATGAAGTGCCTGTGTGTGTGCATGTGGCTTACGCGTGGTTTCTTAAGGGACAAATACTAGATGAGAAAAGCATGTTTTGCATTTTTTGCCAGCTTTGGAAGGTTCGTTTCTCTCTGGCCCCCTCTGTCTCAGTCTCTTTCTGTCTCTCTTTATGAATCTGTAACATGCTTGTGACTTTTCCTATTAACAAACTTATTTACAAGCAACGTCACTACACCTATTTATTTAGATGACCCCCAATATGAAAACCGAAATCTCAGCATCAGCGAATGAACGATAACTCCTTCAAAGATAGGAGATGAGCCCTACAAACTACACTCCCTCTCCCTGCACTGCACACACTCCCTTGCCCCTGTACTCCTTGCTCCTGTACTCCTCGCTCCTGTACTCCTTGCTCCTGTACTCCTTGCTCCTGTACTCTTTGCTCCTGTACTCCTTGCTCCTGTACTCTTTGCTCCTGTACTCCTTGCTCCTGTACTCCTTGCTCCTGTACTCCTTGCTCCTGTACTCCTTGCTCCTGTACTCTTTGCTCCTGTACTCCTTGCTCCTGTACTCTTTGCTCCTTACTCCTTTTCTCCTGTACTCCTCGCTCCCGTACTCCTTGCTCCTGTACTCCTTTCTCAGGCCCTATGCGTGCTAAACGAGCACCACTACGGCCTTTCCATTTCCATCTTCTGCTGCAATACTGGTCCTCCGTTCACCCAGCATAACACCCCCCCAAAGGGGGGACAGCATCCTGAAACCAATATCGGAGGACGAGTTTACCCCTTTACGCCTCGCGGTTTCAGAGAAAAGCACGACAGACATCTGCACTGGTGACATGGCGTTTGTGTATTCTGGCCATATCACGTTTTAAATTTGACCCTGTGGGCACATCACATTAATGTTCACCATGTGGCCACATCCCGATTAACTTTGGCCCTGTGGCCACATCTCCTTAACTTTGGCCATGTGGCCACATCTCATTAACTTTGGCCATATGGTAATATCACATTAACTTTGACACTGTGGCAACATCACATTAACTTTGGCCATGTAACCATATCACATTAATGTTTACCACGTGGTAACATCACATTAATTTTTACCACGTGGTAACATCACATTAATGTTTACCACGTGGTAACATCACATTAATGTTTACCACGTGGTAACATTACATTAATGTTCACCATGTGGTAACATCACATTAATGTTTACAATGTGGTAAAATCACATTAATTTTTACCATGTGGTAACATCACATTAATGTTTACCACGTGGTAACATCACATTAATGTTTACCACGTGGTAACATCACATTAATGTTTCCATGTGGTAACATCACATTAATGTTCACCATGTGGTAACATCACATTAATGTTTACAATGTGGTAATAATCACATTGATGTTTACCAATGGTAACATCACATTAATGTTTACCATGTGGTAACATCACATTAATGTTTACCACGTGGTAACATCACATTAATGTAACAAAAGTTAGACATGACCCTATCAACAAATATTTTTTTTAAAGAAGCACACTGACGACAGCCTCAGGAAAATAGGAAACGTTTTAAAATCTCTTTTGTTCCTCAACAAATATTTCTTCACGTTATTTCATCTCAGAAGATTGAGAAAACACACAGAGATTAGCATCAATCGAGACCAAACCAAAAAGTTAGGTAAATTAAACCGCATAGAAACTGGGAATCAAAAGAGACACTTAAACCAAAAACCCCCAAAGCTACATAAAAAAATCAACTTTAAAGCGTTCAACAAGTTACAAACATTACCACGCTATTGCAACCAAAAATAAAGAACCGTGGGATGCTTTTTTTAAAGACGATGTCAGAACTGTACACAAAGCTGATGGTCCACACCCAAGCTCTATGAGATTCAACTATCGACTGTTGACCACAGTGAAGGGGCTGTTCACCAAAGCGAATTCTTAACAAAGGACGGTTTAATCGAAAAAACTTGCTGACACGGCCCATGTTGAACGTACCTGTTGCTGTCACACAGTCACTGTTTCTCTTCCGTGCATCTCTTGAAAAGAAGTGAAGTTTAACAATCACAAATCTGTGGAACGTCTAGCTGTGTGTGTCTGTCGCTGTGTTCTTAAATTGTCATTGTTTGTACTTTTCCTTACCGTTCATTCTGGAATTTAACGTCCGTCACTTTTTAGTGATATTTTACGATTCCTCCTTCTGTGTGTGTGTGTGTTGTGTGTGTGTTTAGTGTGTGTGCATAATTTGCCCTTTGTTTTGGGGATAATATTTGTACTTTTAACCTTTCCCTGGCTCTTTTACTACGCAAAGACATTCATAGAAAGGGGACAGTGTAGTGGGTAAAGAGGCCATCTAGTTGCTTGGTGGCAGAGATGGATGGGGGGCTTGACCCACGTGTGCAAGACACCTTCATGCTGTCGCTGAACTGGAAAGGAGAAAAAAACTGCTCACCGCAGTCTTGGCTGACTTTTTACCAGAAACACAGTATTGAGCATAGAACCCGTGCCGAATGATGAATTGTTTTCCCTTTCCCCAAGAGAGCTCGAGGGTTCACCCAAAAGTATATTATAATTATATGATTGATATTTAAACGGTTGGACCAAATTTTGTTCACCCTGTATTTTGGTATGTTCGTGTTCCGTAAAAACAACGAAGCTGACATGAATCATGTTTTCTTAATGTGCATTTTTCGTCATGTGATCTTTCATATATATATATAATATATATTATATATATATATTTTATAATATTATATATATATTTTAATATAAATATATACCCCAAAAGAATTAAGGAATTGGTAGGTGTACAGCTAAAGTGTCTTGGGAGACTGTAAAATTCCCACCTTAAAATGTGCTAATTGAACATTTACCCTCATTTTAATAATCTAAAAAAAAAAAAACACAACTACTTCAAAAGTTGTTACTGTGATAAAGGCAGCTTTAAGCAATGCTGGCTCTATCCCAGCAGAGAATCCCAAAGGCGGAATGCAGCTACAACTGGTGGGCAAAAGCTGGGCATACCAGAGTCCCACCATTGGGAACCCAGTGCTGGAGAAGCAACGAAATACAAACCCAGGAGACAAACGACAACAGACGACAAAAAAGAATACAACAGGAAGCTCAAAGTAACCAGATATCTGGGGATACAAAGGAGGCCATAGAAATTTGGAATGACTCTCGTGCACCGAAGGCAGCACAGGGCGATTAATTATGCTACTGTCCTTTGACAAAAAGGTTGTTGTCGCGTTTCAAATCGAGGTCCGAACTCCTTAAACCCCTTTCCATGCAAAAATGAACACGTTGAACTTTCTCCGTGAAAAAATGAAAGTAGGAGCAGAAAAGAGGAAAAGAAAAAGGAAGAAAAAAGTAAACAAAGGAGACAAAAGTAAAAAATCAATTTACTGACAGAGGAAAAGAAAGAAAAAAATAAAAAACAAGAGAAGGGAAAAGCCAGAAAAAAGGAAATAGAAAAAGAAGAAGAAAGAAAGAAAGAAGAGAGGACTGACAATGACATGACAATTCTTTATTTCGGATAAGAATAGACTCAAGGCTTTTTAATCATCCCCGCCGTAGGGATACATCTAATAATAACCCAACACTATATACGTCTCAAGAGATCCAGAAGAGGAGAGAAAAGAGGGAAAAGAGAAGAGAGAGAAGAAGAGAGAGAGAGAGAGAGAGAGAGAGAGAGAGAGAGAGAGAGAAAAGAGAGAGAGAGAGAGAAGAGAAGATATTTCAGCTAGTGTAAACAAATTTATGAAATCATATGTATACCGATTTAACCACAAACTCCATGTTTGAGTCTGTGGGGTGTTGTCACTATAAATTCTTCTACTTTGACACTTCCAGGAGCAATACAGTTTTTTTTGCCACCAAGCTATCATCAAAATACACAACACTAGTACTGCTGAGCGAGGTCCCGGGTGGCGTGAGAACACCGTGAGAGGTTGAGGAGAGGGCTGAGGACCAAGGATGCCGGTCCACCTGCCAGGTAGAGTGCAGCAGCGGCCAGACATCACAGGTACTACCTCAACCACACATCACAGGTACTACCTCAACCAGGCGTCACAGGTACTACCTCAACCAGGCGTCACAGGTACTACCTCAACCAGACATCACAGGTACTACCTCAACCAGGCGTCACAGGTACTACCTCAACCACACATCACAGGTACTACCTCAACCACACATCAGAGGTACTACCTCAACCACACATCATAGGTACTACCTCAGCCACACATCACAGGTACTACCTCAATCACACATCCTAGGTACCACCTCAACACACCGCAAAGGTACTACCTCAACCAAACATCCTAGGTACTACCTCAACCAAACATCCTAGGTACTACCTCAACCAAACATCCTAGGTACTACCTCAACGAAACATCCTAGGTACTACCTCAACCACACATCAGAGGTACTACCTCAACGAAACATCCTAGGTACTACCTCAACCACACATCAGAGGTACTACCTCAACCACACATCAGAGGTACTACCTCAACCACACATCACAGGTACTACCTCAACCATACATCAGAGGTACTACCTCAACCACACATCACAGGTACTACCTCAACCATACATCAGAGGTACTACCTCAACCAGGCGTTAGAGGAACTACCTCAACCACACATCAGAGTTACTACCCCAACCAGACATCAGGGGTACTACCTCAACCAGGCGTCAGAGGTACTACCTCAACCACACATCAGGGGTACTACCTCAACCTGACATCAGAGCTACTACCACAACCTGACATCATAGGTACTACCTCAACCAGACATCCAGTACTACCTCAACCAGACATCATAGGTACTACCTCAACCACACCTCATAGGTACTACCTCAACCAGACATCCAGTACTACCTCAACCAGACATCATAGGTACTACCTCAACCACACCTCATTGGTACTACCTCAACCAGACATCCAGTACTACCTCAACCAGACATCATAGGTACTACCTCAACCAGACATCCAGTACTACCTCAACCACACCTCATAGGTACTACCTCAACCACACCTCATAGGTACTACCTCAACCACACCTCATTGGTACTACCTGAACCACACATCCTAGTACTATCTCAACCACACATCATAGGTACTACCTCAACCACACATCATAGATACTACCTCAACCACACATCATAGGTACTACCTCAACCAGATATCATAGGTACTACCTCATCCACATCTCATAGGTACTACCTCAACCACACATCACAGGTACTACCTCAACTACACATCACAGGTACTACCTCAACCACACATCTGAGGTACTACCTCAACCACACATCACAGGTACTACCTCAACCAGGCGTTAGAGGAACTACCTTAACCAGGCGTCACAGGTACTACCTCAACCAGGCGTCACAGGTACTACCTCAACCAGGCGTCACAGGTACTACCTCAACCACACCTCATAGGTACTACCCGAACCAGATATCATAGTACTACCTCAACCACACATCACAGGTACTACCTCAACCACACATCACAGGTACTACCTCAACCACACATCATAGGTACTACCTCAACCACACATCACAGGTACTACCTCAACCACACATCATAGGTACTACCTCAACCAGATATCATAGGTACTACCTCAACCACACATCATAGGTACTACCTCAACCACACATCACAGGTACTACCTCAACCACACATCATAGGTACTACCTCAACCAGATATCATAGGTACTACCTCAACCACACATCCTAGGTACTGCCTCAACCACACATCCTAGGTACTGCCTCAACCACACATCCTAGGTACTGCCTCAGCCACACATCCTAGGTACTGCCTTAACCAGAGCCCCCTACAACAGCTGAGTAATATGCTGTAATATGTCGTTACAGAACTTGTTCCACTGACATTTACTTGAGTGACCCAGCGCAGTTCAGAGCCTTTTCTGGCTGGTAGTCTCTTGGCAGATACACTTGAGCATCAATCTTTGAATTAATCGACAAATATGGAGCAAAGCAAATTGACCTCCATATCATGATGGTTATTGTCACGATCGCCATGGGACTATCATTAATGAAACGTCAATGAAGATGTTGCTGGGTTAAGGACGTTGTTTGGACATTAATCAGACATATGATATTTCTGGTGATGCAGGTATTGAACTCCTTGCAAAATGCAGAAGTGTTTTTATATTGTTTTCACTTGCTTTTGGAATGCGGAATGACTAGATCTGTCACTAGCATTTTGGGTCGCAATGCAGATAAATGTACTGATCAAATTCTAACAAAGTATTTCCGATGTATTTTTATTTTTATATTTCATGACACGCTTGGATATTGAGTTGTTGGATCCGACTGACGTTTCTGGTAAGAAATTTACGGTATTTTAGGAAGACAAAGGCTGATTTTACACGTTAATGTTCATCTATCTATCTATCTATCTATCTATCTATCTATCTATCTATCTATCTATCTATCTATCTATCTATATATCTGTCTGTCTGTCTGTCTGTCTGTCTGTCTGTCTGTCTGTCTGTCTGTCTGTCTGTCTGTCTATCTATCTGATCTTTCTATCTATCTTCTTCTATCTGTCTGTCTGTCTGTCTTCTTCTGTCTGTCTGTCTGTCTGTCTAGTCTGTCTGTCTGTCTGTCCTGTCTATCTATCTATCTATCTATCTATCTATCTATCTATCTATCTATCTGTCTGTCTGTCTGTCTGTCTATCTTTCTATCTATTAACATAATCTTTCTATCTCAGAATCTATCTGTCTCTGTCTGTCTGTCTATCTATTCTTATATTTTTTAAAGCATGAAGTCCTTTCGGTATCTCAGTATTTCTTCACATTCTTGCAATTACAGATATTCTTGGCCATGGTTTGTTATTGTTCTATCCAGTGCTTTTACGTTTGTATTTGTTATTGAGTCCATCTTGTTATATACCCATTTGTGCATTTATTAAAACCAGAAGAGCATGAGGAGAAGGGGGAAAATGCAAGGAAGAAGAATTCGAAAAAGAAACAGAATGCAAAAGAAGGAAGAAGAAGAAGAAGAAGAAGAAAGAAGAAGAAGAAGAAGAAGAAGAAGAAGAAGAAGAAGAAGAAGAAGAGATGCACGAAAGAAAGAGGAGGAGGAGGAAGAGAGAAGAAGTTGAAGCTTTAGAAGAAAACGAAAGGGAAAAGTTAGTCATGCCCTATAAACAATATTCCAAGATAATAATAATAATAATAATAATAATAATAATGATGATGTATGAAATTTATATAGCGCTGAATCTTGTAAAGTAAACAAATCAAAGATGCACACTGACGACAGCCTCAGGAAAATAGGAAATGTTATAAAATATCGTGTTTTTCCTCAATAAACATTTCTTCATTCAGTTTTATCTCAGAAGATTGCAAAAAACACACAGAAAAATTACTATCCAAGGAGACCAAAAAAAGCTATGTAAACGAAAACATACCTAGAAACTGGTATCAAAATAGAACCTTAAACCAAACCCCAAAGCTACATAAACTAACCCTTAAAGCGTTCAACGACTTTACCAAACACTACTTCACTCTTTGGCAACCACACAGACCTTGGGATGCATTTTGCAAAGATCGATTTCAGCAACTGTGTGCTCCAAGTTAATGGTGGTTTTACCCCAAGGCTCCATTAGGCTAACAGCTCTTTAGTGTTTAGACAAAAGAAATGAAGGGTCTGTTCATTGAAGCCATAATTTGCTTTAATAAAAAAAACCCGGATGGATTTACTGGCAATAGACGTGGCGTAAACAGCTTCTGTTGACGTGTATTTGCTTATGTGGGTTTTTCTGTACCTCCGTTGTGTTTTTCTAGAACCGCACATTTATGTCTCTGAAGTACAACAAGAGCAAAATGTGAGGACTGTTTGTCTCTGTCTGTGTCTCTGTGTGTTCGTCTGTTACTGTTTTTGTATATGTGTCCGTGCATCTGTCTGTTTGCATGTGTGTGTGTGTGTGTGTGTGTGTGTGTGTGTGTGTGTGTGTGGAGAGAGAGAGAGAGAGAGAGAGGAGAGAGAGAGAGAGGAGAGAGAGAGAGAGAGAGAGAGAGAGAGAGAGAGAGAGAGAGAGAGAGAGAGGAGAGAGAGAAGAGAGAGAGAAACTCGCGCACTGCACGCATGCTCCTGTATGTTTTATTGATGGTGATTTGTTCTTTCAAACTTTTCCCTGGCTTTTTCCATCAGCAAAGCACATCCACGACACGACATGAAGAAACATGGAGAAGTAGACAAGGTAAACTGGTCAGAGATGTCTGTGTTGTTAGGCAGAGGTTGACAGTATTCACCTTTATGTGCAATCAACACATCACTGCTAAGGCATTGTGAGTGAGAAAGACATTGCACACTGTAAGATATGGCCACACTTTTGTCAAGATTGGAATTGTGTGCACAGAAATGTGAGATCAAAGAAATTAAATTCTGGAAAAGACAGATTTCTATCTGTCAAATTCATATTCTTGATTTCTTGTCATCTCTTTATTTATAGGGTGGATATCAAGAAACAAAATCATATATGAACAACATGCATGCACCATACAAATAGATATTTGAACACAGCACCTAAGAACAAACATTTTTCTGTTTACATTATGTGAATTGTTACATGTCATTCCCGATAGTATTAGTCAATTTAACAGCATTGAGTAGAATCTTTTGTTTCTTGAAGAAACATTTTTTCATACTTAAAAGTGTATAGATGTTTAACGTAATAGTTTGGTAACAATTTTATTATGAATTTTAATCAACATTTGACAAAAAAGGTGATGAAATAGGTCACCGATATCACCACTATTACGTTCATTCAGCTTTTATCCACAAGGTATCCCCCCCCCCCCCCCCCGCGTATCCACCTCTCCCCATCCTCCTGTCTCTCTATGCAGGTCTGAAAAGAAAGCTAATCTTTTCGTCGTTTTCTTTTCTTTTGGGGATACATAAAAACAAACAAACTCTGTGAGAACAATGAACCACGTAAATCATTGTACAGTTCCATGCCATCTTGTTGAGGGATTGTGTGCACGGACATTGCAAACCTCAAAACCAGAAATATCTACGAGCCTGGGCCCTTTGTCTGAGGTGAACACTTTGTAAAGGCTTGTCAGCTAGGAAGAGTAGCTGACTGAGAACCATATTTAGTGTTTGTCAGTACCATATATAGCCCCGTGGTCATGTGCTGGCCTTTCTGCTGCTCTGTGTGTCCGCTCATTTTGTATTCACACATATGCAGAGTTAAGTTCCATGTGCTGGTTTCCTTTTCTCTATATTTTTGTTTTAATTTGTTCTTTCATGTCTCTGGAAAATGGACTTGATCATGTTGATTGTATATGGGAATCTAAATTTTCATTGATTACTTGTTTTGTGTATTATGTGTTACATGTAAAAGTGATATTAAAAAGTTGATTTAAAAGAACAAAGGAGCCAATTTGTTCCAATTTGGCCAAACAAGCCTCTACTCTCTATCAAATACTTCTACCACCCTCTCCTCACAGTAATTCAAGCTAATTTCAGATGTGTTACCTTGGCAGACAAAGACAGCTTTGAACAATGCTGTATGTGTTATCTTGACAGACAAAGACAGCTTTGAACAATGCTGTATGTGTTATCTTGACAGACAAAGACAGCTTTGAACAATGCTGTATGTGTTATCTTGACAGACAAAGACAGCTTTGAACAATGCTGGATGTGTTATCTTGGCAGACAAAGACAGCTTTGAGCAATGCTGGATGTGTTATCTTTTCTTTTTTTGCAACACGTACCACCACTTTATTGTTGGTCTAAACAGCTGAGAGACACTCGCCAGTTGCAGTTGTGACTCAATGGTAATGGGTGATCGATATTACCAGGAGCGGTCAGAGACTCGGAGCATTAATTACTAAAGGGAGCTACATATTTATAGTACAAAATGATCAGTTACATGCTGCATTTATTAAATTAAAAAAAGTTCCTTTTGTTGTTACAAATACATAATATATGCATGACAAGCATTATCAATATCAATGAACGTTAACTAATAATAGTCGCATGTTCATGAATGCACTTCAATATTGTACATAACAAAGAAATAGCGTGTATACAGCACATACATACACACACATACATACATACATACATACATACATACATACATACATACATACATACATACATACATACACACACAACAGAATTTTATACAGTACACCATTTACATGCCATGCCATCTGAAGAATATCACACAGTTTGTCAGTTGCCATTCCTCCCTCCCCCATTACAGGAGGGCTTGATGGGATGTTATTTTTTTGTCCGAATCTGTGAGTCTCCTGATGTTTTATTCATCCTCTATGTGACAAAAAATAATGATTTGTAGTGATTCCATTTTTTTTCCAAATGTTATAAGGTTATTTGCAGTTCTTGCATTATACTGCTCGGTTTTTAATCTCTTATGTAGCTGTGCCTGAAAAACAGAAAGTGTTGGTACTTGTCTATCAATTTTGCATCTGTAGATGTGTAAATTTGCAAGCAACATGATCAAATCAAAGGTCTTATCTGTTTTTATGTGTCGATCTACCCCCAAAATGACTAAATTACGGGAAAATGTTATGTTACAGACATTTGTCCATCGTTCTTTAATATTTTCTAAACTTGTCCAAAAAGTTCTCATATATTTACAATCCCATAAAAAGTGTTCTATCGAGTCTCTGGTCTCGTTACACAAAGTACAAAGTGTTGTGTTCACTAAGCCCATAGCATTCAACATCACATTTGTAGCAATGATGCGGTGAATTATTCTCATCTGCAGCCATTTTAATTTTACATCTTTAATTCTATGTATTTTTACAATGATATCTTTCCAATGGAAATGTTCATGTAGTTTTTCTGTCCACTTTGTGCAACAGTTTGGAAGTTGTTTGTCTGATACCAGATATTCATTATACTTTTTGGACCCTTATTTACACTATCGATGATCCGCATTACTGTGGGTGTCTCTTGATTATTACTTATGTTGTCACTTATTTATATGCCAGCTTTTCTTATGACTGTTTCATTGAGGAAATCCACCCATAAAACGTAAGAAAGTCAATAGGCCTGCCACAGCTTGAACTGAAATCTTTGTAATTGATCAAGACACCTTTTTTCACTGTGAAAGTGTTTAATAGAATATATACCTTTCTGTATTAAATACGTGTGTTTGGTTACTGTATTACCTACTGTTATATTTTCATTGTAAAAAAAAGCACTGGTTCAATGAGCATTTCTCATGCATTTGAGGGACTAATGCAACGAGAGAAAAATCTATAAGCTTTAAACGTATGTGGCTGTAATATCTGATCCAGAGCTTTCTAAGTTCAGGAGAAGTGGACATGTTTTTTCTGCAATACTTATCAATTTGTGATTTACACTTCTGTTTTTTCTTATCCATATAATTTTCAGCGCATAAATATATTTTCTTATATCAGGTATGCTCACCCCCCCCCCCCCCCTTGAGAAACGGGTTTAATAGCCGTCTTTCTACCTGTTCTATCTTGTTTATTGTTCCAAACAAACTGGAAACATAGCTTATGTAGACTTTTTATGACACGGTCAGGTGGATCTGGTAATGACATCCACACGTGAATAAGTTTTGACAAGATAAGAGACTTTAAAATGGCAATTCTGCCAAGTGGAGTAATAACTCTTTGTAACCAAACTTTAAATAGCATTTTTATGTCAGAAAATGTATCATTATAGTTCAGATTTTCACAGTCCTTTAGATTTGGCGTAAACCAGATTCCTAGAATCTGGAATTTGGGGGGATTCCACATCATTTTTAGGTGGGGATAGAGCACACTACTTTTAAAAAGAAATATATTACCAAGCCATATAGCTTGACTTTTGTCACCATTCATGATAAGACCTGAGATTTTTTCCAAACTTCTCTAGAGTATGTATAGAATGTTCAAATGATATTTTATCTCCTAGGTTTAACAATTGAAGGAGGCACCGTGGTCGAGTGGTTTAGGCAATCAACTCGTGATCCAGAGGTCGCGGGTTCGATCCCCGCTCGGCTCGGTGTTGTGTCCTTGGGAAAGACACTTTACTCCTATTTTCCTCACTCCACCCAGGTGTACAAGTGGGTACCAGCTCTGCTGGGGAAGTATCTGGCGACAGACTAGCGTCCTGTCACAGGGGTGGTGAAAAACCATCAGTTCGCTTAACGTTACAGAAACCGGGATAAGCTCCGGCTCTATGGGCCTTCTGGCTCGAAAGAACTACTTAACAATTGAGTGTCATCTGCATATTGGGACATTTTATGTTCTGTCTCTCCAGTGGGTATTCCTTTGATTGATGTATCTTCTTTAATCATTATAGCCAAAATCTCGGCACTAAGAATAAATAAGTAGGGTGATATTGGGTCATCCTGCCTGCACCCTCTTTCAATTCTAAACCATTTTGAACTGTTACCATTTACGAGGACTGTTGATTTTATATTTGCATTTTTATATAGATGTGTTATCTTGGCAGACAAAGACAGCTTTGAACAATGCTGGATGTGTTATCTTGACAGACAAAGACAGCTTTGAACAATGCTGGATGTGTTATCTTGACAAAGAGAGTTTTGAACAATGCTGGATGTGTTATCTTGACAGACAACGACAGCTTTGAACAATGCTGGATGTGTTATCTTGACAGACAAAGGCAGCTTTGAACAATGCTGGATGTGTTATCTTGACAGACAAAGACAGCTTTGAATAATGCTGGATTTTCACCAGAGAGAGAGAGAGAGGAGAAGAGAGAGAGAGAGAGAGAGAGAGAGAGAGAGAGAGAGAGAGAGAGAGAGAGAGAGAGAGAGAGAGAGAGAGAGAGAGAAAGAGAGAGAGAGAAAGAGAGGAGAGAGAGAGACAGATACAGAGACAGAGAGAGGAAAAGATACGGAAAGACAGACAGAACAAAGAAATTCAGAAACAAAGAAAGGTAGACAAACAGAATGAGAAAAGGCAACAACAGCAAATGGTCCAAAAGCCACAGGATAAATCAATTAAACATCCTCAGAGAGGAGAAGAAATATCGAGGTAAAAAAGGCAGATGTGAGAAGGCTTGCCAAAAAAAAAAAGAAAAAGAAAAGGAACAACGGGAAAAAATCGCAAAAAAGAGAAAAAAAAAGCATGCTGAAAAAAAGAAGAAAACGGAAACCAAAAACAATAAATCAAAAAGGGAAAAAAGAAGAAAGAAAGAAATTTAAAGAAAAGAAAGAAAGAAAACAGATAAGAAAAGAAAACTGTCCGGAATAGAAATGTGAGCCATGATCTATAGAAACTATGGCATATCAATCTTAAAAGGCTCTAACAAGAGACTATGTCTAAAATGGTCAAACAAATGTGTTATTGGAAACTGTCAGTCAAGGTGTTAAGTTCCACTTTGCATCGGACCAGTAAAGAACGCAGAGTTGGCATTGCACGACCATTTTCAGTCACGTGGAACACATCATTTCACATTATCGCACACAGTCAACAAGCACGGGACTGAAATATGTCCCTGTTTATCTCCCTGCTGTTAAGAAGAACCATAACTCGTGTTGCCCTGTCAGTTTCTCAGCAGGTTGCATTTTCAGACAGTGATTTGCTGATGCGAAGCAAAAGCCCTTTTTAGGACACAGAAAAGCTTTTATGCCACTCCTGCAAGCAGAGGTTGTTTCCTGAACTGTTTAGTTATACAGACATAAGCTCCTGCTAGGCTTGTCGTTTGCTATTTTGGAGCAAAACAATGGATGTTCTGTGAGATCTTTATAAACATTTGTGTTCTATTCCACAAACAAAGGTTTAGCTGCAGATGTAGACTTCTCTACGGGTTGTCGATTCCAGTATTCAGTTAGAATGTTATATACTCTGTCAAAGCTGTACTGAAATAATATATACTCTGTCAAAACTGTACTGAAATAATATATACTCTGTCAAAGCTGTACTGAAATAATATATACTCTGTCAAAACTGTATTGACATATTATATAATCTGTCAAAGCTGTATTGAAATAATATCTAATCTGTCAAAGCTGTGTTGAAATATCATATAATCTGTCAAAGCTGTGTTGAAAGAATATATACGCTGTCAAAGCTGTATTGAAATAATATATACTCTGTCAAAGCTGTATTGAAATAACAATTATGTACTCTGTCAAAGCCGTATTGAAATAATATATACTCTGTCAAAGCTGTATTGAAATAATAATTATGTACTCTGTCAAATCTGTATTGAAAGAAAAAATACGCTGTCAAAGCTGTATTGAAATAATATATACTCTGTCAAAGCTGTATTGAAATAATAATTATATAC
>CM054145.1:66406030-66501030 GCA_028751875.1 Rapana venosa
ATACATACAACTTACATACATACATACATACATACATACATACATACATACACACACACATACATACATAACTACATGAATACACACAACAGGCAGACAGACAGACAGACAAAAGCAGCACCAGAACTGACTCAGTTGTCACAGAATTACAGAGGACAGGGTAGAAATGAAAACAACGATGGATGCCACAGATAGACATAGAGGCCACAGACTGAAAAGCTTTTGTTCTGTTTTAACAACCAACTAACCCCCCCTCCCTAAAACCTCCTCCCCTTCCGTTGTGTGTTTAAAAATGAGGTCCAAAACATTCTGAACTTGTCACCTATTTCCACGAGCGAAAATATAAACGAAACGTTCGCTTCCGAAAAAAAATTGACAAAGAAAAGAAAGGAAACGAGGAGACGATATAGAAACAGAGTAAAAAAAAAAAAAAGATAGAAAGAAAGCAATAAACTATAGTATTTGAAAGTGCGAAGGAGTGTCACAACAATAAAGAAATATCAGGAAATGAAAAAAAGTCGTTTCTAATTTGGAGGCTGCAATTGCTCTTTTCTCATCACGACTTCGGTTTCAGCTTTCAATGCCATTCTCTGCTGGTGGTGAGTTGGTGTCAAAGCCTTTGGCAGTAGTAGATTCACGGTAGAAGGGCTTCTCACTTTGCGTATTTGAGCTCATAACGGCAACATTGAACGCACCAAAGTGACCCAGCAGCAGTGCAGTGTCCTTCTGGCTGGTGGCCGTACAGCGGCCTAGCATGCACTGTAAGCTCCCTGTAGATGGCTGACCCTGAGGACACAGCATGGCGAGCCCCCGCATTCTGGGGAGCCATCGGAACGAGCGACATAGGAACAGCAGGACAGAAAGGTCACAGAAGAATGCATGGAGTCTAATAAAAGGAAAGGAAATAAAATGAATAAAAAGGAAATAAATACTTCATGACCTAACAAAACATCAAAATCCATTTAAACAGAGTTGAACTGTCCCTAGGTTGGAAATCAATCAATCAATCAATACTGAATTCTTCTTAGCTGTGAAAGAGTCCAACAATCGAACAATAAAACTCAAACGAATGTGTCCAGGGTGACTGGCCCAGAGTCCTGATTTCCCCACAGCACAAAACCAGGAAAGAACAGGAGTGTAGCTTTCAACAAGCAATATCCACGCCTGGCTGAACCATTATCCGCTATGGTACTGCCCCTGTGCTCAAAACCTTTCGCAATTTTTTTTCAGCAAGTTGGACAGAAACATGTCCCGTTTTCCTCTATTCTGTTAGGAAGGGACATAACTCTTTGTTGATTTGTCAGTTATTGGGCAGGGTTGCTTTCTCCTTGCTGAGGAGACTCACAGCCGTTTTCAAGGGAACGGAAAACATTCCTCTGCGCTTTTGCCAATGGAACTGGTTTTCTGGATGTCAAACTACACACACACCTTCTTGTTAGAGTAACCTTTCCAATATGTGCTGGCATGTGTGTCCTGTTAAATGGTCATAAACACGCCTTGGGGTCATTCTTTGTCCATAGATTCCATCGAAGGGCTTTCCTTTCATGCCAGTATGCCTCTTACGAAATACTGCTCACAAAAGCACTAATGCCTTTACCAAATGAATTTTCTAAAAACATACCATTCAGCTGATTTGTCTGAAAGTGCCATTCCCCTTGAAAGTAGTCGGGCACAAGGAAGTTATCTTTTAGAGGAAACATGTTACAATGAAAGATTGTTTTGGTGATTGAATAATGGTTTCTGATTTTAGGTGATCAGTTACCATTCAAGAAAAAGAAGAGGGAGGCTATAGCCGAGTGGTTAACATCGTTTGACTTCAATCCCATGGATCCATGAAGTCGTGGGTTTGAATCTCGGTGGCGTCTGGTGAATTGAGGGTGGGGATTTTTACAATCACCTAGGTCAACTTCAAGTGCAGAACTGCCAGTACCTTAATTTCCATCGTGTATATACACATGAGAAGGGTCAAACATACATGTTAAAGATTCAGTAATTCTGCCAGCGTTTGGCGTGTTACGAAAACACGAACATACCCAGCATACATCCCCAAGTCAGATCAGGAGATTAAAGCTCTCTGCACCAGGCTATTCCGCCTCTCTCCCCCTCCCCTCCCTCCCTCTCTCTATTTCTCTTTCTCTCTCCCTCACCCCTCTCTCTTACCCCCCCATCCCCCCTCTCTCTACAATCCTGGGTACCTGCAATACCCAATGGTGTCATTGAGTCAGGCTTTTGGATTTAATTTTTAGAGGTCTGGTCTCATGACAGATTTAGGAAGTGAAAGGTTGTAAAGGTTCCAACATTGTTTCCTTGTTGCTGTTGTTGTTGTTGTTGAAAGAAGTTTTGGGTGAATTACAGACAAATTTTACAAGAAAGGGAGGGAGCATATACAACAATAAAAAAGAAAAAGCAGAACAAATGAATGGAAAGAGAGTGTATGAAAACAACTGATTATTTGGAAAATATAAGAGAACTTGACCACATGATTTTTAATTTTTTAAAGTGAACTTTTCATGACCATCATGCGATTTTAGTGTTGGGGGAATGTTTTATCAACAGAGTTCAGGCATCTTATTTGCACAATGAAGCCCCACACGCTTTACTGTTACATGAATTTGTTTCAATTTCTCACACTGCTTTTCTGTCTTACCCCCTCCCCTTCCGCCACCACCCCACCCCTACCACTGTTATCGGGACACACTGGTCTTGCAAACAGAAGGCAACATACAGTTTTCTTTTTCTTTTCTTCACATATTCCTCACACCAACCAAGGAAAATAAAATGTTTGCCATAAAAATATACTATGATTTTAATTTAAAATGAAAAAAGGAAATGAGTATTATTTTCATTTTATATTGGCTAAGGGAGGGTAGAGACAGGGTAAAAGCCGACTCAAGCTCAACTACCTACTTTAAAGCTATGCAGCTATGTAAGGGGAATAACTATTCGGCCTCACCTCATCAGTGCAAAAGTTGGGTTGTTGTGTATGAAAAGTAGGTAGTTCACCTTCAGTCGGCTTTTACCCTATCTCTCTTAATCTAGCAAAGCTAGGTGAAGTCGACTCACACATAGGACTAGAAAAAAGAAGCCAGCAGCCGACATTCGACAGGAAATAAAAGAAAGAATTACACAGCGTCTAAAACATCTGCAAGATGAACGCCAAGCAAGATTAGAGGTCCTAAACAATAACAGAGAACAACTACAATCTCTGGTTAGCAGACTAAAAGAAACAATCCACGGCATTCTTTATGAAACCGCAACACTGGCAGAAAGAATTGGTACCCTGTTTCTTGAGCAAGGCATAACACTTGTCAGTATAATTACTGCACTGGGATTGGCTATAAGCACACTAATGTATTCACTGTCACAGGGTGGCACACCACCACCACCATTACCTTCCTCACCCACAGGCACAGGCTGGGTTAAAAAATGACTTGGTCACTTAGCAGACCTACTAAAAAAAAAACTAGCTACCAAAGTAGCAGACGCATTGCCTGGTATACTTGGTTCTGTTGTTAGCTGACTGTTATCAACAGCAAGTAAAAGGTAAAGGTAAAGGAGTCCCATAACCTATAAGGTTGTAGGGGAGCGAGGCGTCAGAGACCTCTCTTCTCTAGGGCCAGCGTATTGAGGGCGGCGCCCATCTCCTCTCCCTCGCTGCTTTACCTTCCCTGACCCTAAAGAGGGCAGGTACCCATTTACAGCTGGGTGAACTGGCGGAACTGTACTGAAGCCAAGGCGCCCCAACGGTCACCCAACCAACTGGTAACCACGCTCGTCGCTGCTTAACTTGGCTGGGGGAAAGCAAGTGCTCGACCACTGAGCTATCCCGTCGTGAGAGGTTGTGAGATTTATGGCAGAGCATTTGTAGGCTTTAGAAATGTTAGTTGTTGGTGTTTTACTTTCTAAGGTAAAGATAAACAAGTCCGCCTAAAACAAGTATAGTTGTTAGAGCAGTCATCTCATCTGAGTGACTGTCTCTTGTAAGGGGAATAAGTTTTTTATTTGCTTTAAGGTGGTAGGACTTCTTGCCCTTGCTGTTGCTGTTGTTGGTGCTGGTACTACACTTTCTGCTGCTGGTGCTACTGATACTACTGCTGCTGGTGTGTTGTTTACACTTTCATTTTTGCCAAGCTGCACATCATCTCCAGCTATAAGAATATTGTTGTTGTAGTTTGTGATTGTTCCTATTTGTAACTGCATGTTGGAAAGTAGCATATATAAACCATTCTCTATAGCAAAGTCCACCTTAGACCTTGCATAGTGAAGAACATCTTGATAATGCTTGATGCTTGATGGAAGGTCGTCAGCTGAGTTAATACTATCTTCAAGATTTGCTAGAAATTGCTTCTGTGCATCAAACCCAGTGCTGCCACTTGTGATGATGCTTGACCTTGTCTGTGCCTGTGCTTCAAGCAAGCACCACACATAGGCGTGAACAGAGTCCTTAATCCTCTCTAATCCCGGTCTTGTCAACCCTTTACTCTTGTCAAGAATGAAAGTTGCCCATGCATTTTTGTGCTCTTGCTCTATTGACCCTAAGTGTACAGTCATACCCAAGGAGAAAGATGTATATGGAGGCCACCAGTCATAGTTATACCTTCTGTGCACACCCCACAAATACAGAGTTCCCATGCCATGATTTTTGTCCTGTGTTTTTCTGAATGCCGTCTTAGAATTAATATTGAACTCATTGCACAGCCTCTCATAAGCCTTCATGTTAATTCTATTATTAAATGGATTGAAATTACTACCAGTGGGCAATGGGACCTGCAGCTCAGATAACACACGCCTAAACTGATAGTACACATGAAACCTGTACACAGACTTTACTAACTGGTTCGGATGGTTCATGTGGTCAGCATATGACACACCACAGCCTGTAGTGGCAGAGTAGATAGCAAAGTTTAAGTGGTTTTGATAGAACTGTATAGGATTAGACAACCATCCTTTCGCAGTGGCATCATCCTTAATGGGGGGGTTTAAGTATGATTTCAGTGGGTTGGGAACCTTGACTTGAAACAATGCCGTCTCTGTCACAGCAACATCCAGTGCATCAAAGGTAATAGTCTTTAGGTTATAGTGAGATCCAGCCTCGTATTTTGCATCCTTATTATATTTATACATTATTAGTTTTTTATAGTAGATAAAATGTTTATAACACTAACAAACATTCAGTCTGGTGTACCTGTTAAACTAGCGATTCCTATTGATAACCGCTGTCAACATAAAACGGTTGCTTTGCACGAGGTCTTCTACACAGTATCATGGGCAAACATCGACAGCAGCAGCAACTGGGTTAAACAACAAGGTTCCCCTTTAACTGCTATACAAGAAGGTTATTACGACTTCTGCACACTGGAAAAGGAGCTCTTTCGCCCAGCTGGTATCACAGCAAAACTCAACAATGCTAGTCTAAGAGTCACTTTATAGTCATCTTCATCAATTCTTCGGGGCTTTTACCCTATTTGGGGTATTGAGCTAGGTTTTCATCCAAGGCAGACTACTGTTGATTTCTTTGTGACGTCATTGAATATCTGGATTCAGGGATTGAGCACATCTGAGGAATTATGGCTATATTTTGCCTAGCATATTTTTTTTCAGATGTTTATTCTGAAGTTGTACAGAATTTGACAGATTCACTCACCATACAACCTCCTCACCTCATCATTCCCGTAGTCCCTTGGACCGTGAGGGGCACTAATGAAAGTTTGCAACCAGCTTCCTCCACTCCCCGCCGGTCCTCTGCTTTCCGTAGCAAATCGTTCCACTCAAGGCCAGTCCACTCTCTGATGTTGTCTTCCCATCGTTTTCTCTGTCTGTCTCTTCGTCTCCTTCTTGTACTGTTCCCCTGTAGGACAGTCTTGGCCAGTCCAGATGTTTATTTTTTATTTATTTTTATTTTATTTATACCACTTAAGTCAGGGGATTTCTAGCGTGAAATTCGGGCTGCTCTCCACGGGAAGAGCGCGTCGCCACAAGAGCAAGCGCCACCCCTTTTTTGTTTTTTTTTGGTCTGCAACTGTATTTATTTTCCCTATCAGAATGGCTTTTTTTAAGAATTTTCCCAGGGACAACTCCTTGTTGCCGTGGGTTCTTTTACGTGCGCTGAATAATTTTGTGTAACATACGGGACCTCGGTTTATCGTCTCATCCGAAAGACTAGCGCCCAGACCACCACCATGGTCTAATGGATGGAGGAAAATTTTCGGGCCCAAACGGGATTCAAACCACCGCACACTTCCGACTCGGACTTTTCGCTTTCTAGATAGGCGCGTTACCTCTAGACCACCGATCCACTTTAGTTTGTGTGACGTTATCCTTCCACTTTAGTTTGCGTCTTTTCCCTGAAGTCAGGAGTTCTTCATATGGTCCGATGAGGTTTTTACTTCTGTTTTTCACGTCTTCATTAGTGATGTGATAACAAGGAGTTTGCGAAGCACCCCATCTCCATTGCCTGCGTCCTTCCTTCAATGTGTCCTGTTATGGTCCACGTTTCACATACATACACAAATATGGACACACAACAGACACAGCTAATTCTGCAAAAAAACCCACGAATATCCTGCGTGATATCCCTATTCCCTTTTTGTGCCCGCAACATTTCGCCATCTACTA
Organism: Rapana venosa; assembly: GCA_028751875.1. Taxonomy (NCBI): domain Eukaryota; kingdom Metazoa; phylum Mollusca; class Gastropoda; order Neogastropoda; family Muricidae; genus Rapana; species Rapana venosa. The sequence goes on from CM054145.1 coordinate 66,412,646, forward strand.
GACGTGGGACGCACACACACATGGGACAACAAACAGACCATATGAGCTGTCCATTTGGCAGCAGAATTCCTGTCTGTCTGTCTATCTGTCTGTCTGTCTGTCTGTCTGCTCTCTCTCTCTCTCTCTCTCTCTCTCTCTCTCTCTCTCTCTCTCTCTCTCTCTCTCTCTCCTCTCTCTCTCTCTCCAGTCTTAGACAAACTAGGCCAGTCGTGCAATATTCAATGATGACATCACTTCAGACAGGCTTTAAAAAACAATTTTTGTAGAGATCTGACCTGCTGACAAATTTAGAAAGTGAAGGATTGTAGAAGGCCTTGTATTTTTTTCAAATTGTTTTTGTTGTTGCTGTTATTGATAATGGACGATGTTGTTCTTCTTCTTGTTCTTGTTCTTCTTGTCCTTGTTCTCTTGTTTTTTGTTCTTCTTGTTCTTCTTCTTGTTCTTCCTGTTCTTGTTCTTCTTGTTCTTGTTCTTCTTCTTCTTCTTCGCAGCATCATTATCATTCCCCATGGGCTTTATCACAGTTCTTGATTAAATCCATTGACGTGGGGGCAACAGCAAAGTGAGAGGCTGTATGATCAGTGCTTTCTTTCCCACTCAGGGAAATTCCACCTTACGGCTTAGTCTTTAGTGATCGCCTATGACTCTCTGACTAGGAGGCTGACTCGCACAGTCCTTATGTGCTGCAGGCCTGGGGCCACTTGGACTTGGAGAACATCTCTAATGCTGACTGTCCTTATGCCCACTTGGCTGAGAGAGTGGGGGTTTGCTGTGGGCAAGGCATCTCCACTATAATCAATTGCTGCCTAGTTTTCGAAACAACAGCTGCCTTTTTACTGTTTTGGAGGTCATCGTCAAACACGATGAACAAACATAGAGCGTGTGTAGAAGAAGAAGCAAAATAAAAAAAAAACCCCACACACACAAACATGACTGAGTGTGATCATTGCAGAGAGCCAAAAGACACATGACAATCTGACAGCGTAAGGGCATTAGGAATCTTTTTGCATTGTTACAAAATGAAAAACATGACAGTTTTCAGGTTAGTTAAAACATTCTAGCGCTCTTCTGAATGATGCTTTGCAGGGATAAACCAAACGTCTGCATTTCTTGTGCTTTCCCTTCTGATTCATGATCATTTTTTGATCAGGGTCAAATCTGCTGAGGTCATACATACTAGCATGTGAGCTACAAAAATCAATGACGTCAAATATTGCAGTGCACATGGTAATGGATCAAGTCACGTCCACCAAGGAAGCACTCCTGGGACGAATGTTGGTTTTGTGTGATGGAGGCAGTGATGTCAGGTGTGTACAGATGACTGGTCAATATGAGTTGTTGTGGCTGATAGCAAACATTGGCTGCGTTAAAAAAAGAAATCCAGTCTTTGATTTCCTTCAGGACCTCGCTGTTAATGGATTACGACTTGTGAAAGCAGCATTTAGAGTGAAGGTGATGGGCGTTTCTCTGTGGCTGTCTAAAAGATTGATGTCTTCTCTCTCTCTCTCTCTCATCTCTCTCCTCTCTCTCTCTCTCTCTCTCTCTCTCCTCTCTCTCTCTCTCTCTCTCTCTCTCTACTCTCTCTCTCTCTCTCTCTCTCTCCCCCTTGTCTCCTTGTGCTGTGCTTTTTTGTGTTTAATTACTGTCATGGACTTGGAAAACTCGTAAAGAAATGTTTGTTTGCTCTTGGTTTTTCCTCTTGTCAATGGATTTTGTTAAGAGAATGGATTAAACAGTGGAGATGAATGAGCCTGGTCAGGTGTAGTTGGCTCACAGCACACTCAAGAGTTCAGTGCAGTGCTCTGACAACTCCGTCAGGAGTTAGGGAGAAATCAGGTTAGATCCTAGAGGACAGAGCTGCCCTGATAGATCCCGCAAAGCCCCAAGAGATACCTAGATATGTAGTCATTGCCAGCGACTTGTATCGACGAAACCCAAATTTTTATGTCCCAAAATCGGAAAGCGGCTGCTAAACATACATCATGAAGAACACCGATCTGAGAACAAAGACAACGGAAGCATCAGAAAAGGATTACTTCAAGCTCATGAACAACAGCTAGTCAAACTAGATGAAGCTAGATAAACTAGAAAAGCCAGTATTCATTGGATTCAGCATGCTAGAGCTGTCAAAGCTGTTGATGCGGGAGTTCTTGTATGATTACTTTACACTTAAACATCATGCAGTAAGGGTCTTGTACACAGACACAGACTCTTTCATCCTAGACATACCCACAGAAGATATATACAAAGACCTTGCAGAAGACGTGGTGCTGGGATCAGAGTCATGGTATGACACCGGTGATTATCCAAAAGACAGTCCCTTGCATTCAATAGTAAACAAAAAAGTTATTGGCAAGATGAAGGATGAGATGGACGGCATTATTATCAAAGAATATGTTGGGCTAAGGGCCAAGATGTACAGCATTGCAAGCCAGACAGGTGTCATAACAAAGGCAAAAGGCGCAGGCAAACAGGTGGTCAAAACAAGCATCAGTCATGATAACTACAAAGAGGCTCTGTTCGAAGGCAGGGTATTTCATCACAACCCAAAGCTCTGCTCAACCCTGCACCAGATCAACACGACTGTGGTTAGAAAAAAGACTGAGTGCGCAGGACACAAAACAAGTATATTCTTCACCAGAGCACTCATACCCACTTGGTCACTGGAGAACAAAGTAATTAATTAATTAATTTTTTCCTATTAATATAGAAGTTAAAATTTTTGTTTGAGGCTCACAATGGATTGTTCACTCTTTATCAAGTCCTATGGCAGTGGTACAATACATGGTCTCTGCTTTTACAGCCAGGACATAATAGAAGACTTTGGCGATCAAGTAGAAATAAAACTTGATGAAGGAACAAAAGAAGATGTGGTAAGTAATATTCTAGGAGTTGTCACTATGATGAGAGCGTGTCCAACCCACTTTAGTATCGTGCCAGGGTGTCATATTAAAAACAGTTAGATGAGACCATGCTGTCACTTTCTTCTGATGAAATAGTAACCTACCTTACTAAAGCAGAACAGTATTAGGTGACACTAGCTGCAGTTCCTCTCTAACAAAAGCTCGCTGTGGTGCAGGCAGTGACAAATAATAAATTGGAGGATCCATCCCCACAACTTTTTAAATTTCATAAGTGTCTATGCTCCAGATGGGATCTGTTGCTCGCTTGCGACTGTTGCTGGCTTCCACTTCTCCAGGAGCATACACATACAAATATCTAAGTTTTTCCTCAAAGGGTATTAGTGGTTGCTTTGGTGTTGTTGTTTGGATTTGCTGCTGTATTGTTTTGTGTTTGATGGCGTCCACAGGTTTTAACCCTGTGGCTTTAGTTACCTCAGAGTTCATTGCTCTCAAAACTGCAGGCAGTCTTCTTACCCACTCTGTGTTTCGTGTGCCTGGGGTCATGATTTCTTGGTGGTACTGATATGCAGTCTTTCTGCTGACAGTTTGTTAAAGCTTTCAACCAGTGCTTGAGATCTGTGGTTGCCTGGTATGCCTCTTTTTACTGCTACGCCATGCTTCAGTAAAAGCTGATTAAATGTTCCTTAAACTCTTTTCCATCATCACACTGGATGAGTCTGGGATACTTTAATGGCCCACGTCTATAGATCTCCTGTATAGCAACTGTGGTTGCAGTAGCACTCTTTTCAGTAAGGGGCTCAACATCTTTATACCTAGAAGCTACGTCCACCACAGTCAGTGCATACTTATACCTCTTTCTTCTGATTGTGTCATGGGGTAAATATAAAAGATCTATTTGATGGGCATCATTTGGCTTTATGTTGACGAAGGAGGGCTGTTAATGTGCCTTGGAGCAGGTAAATAGATCTGCCATACTGCTTGTTTAGACAGCCACTTTTTTGCTACCTCAGAAGTTATTCCTGCTGCAATGTTCAGTTTGTTAATAGCTGTCTGTCCTTTCCAGTACCCTTTTGGCTTCTAGCAGATCTTAGAGATTTTGGCATCCATTGTTCTAATATAATAATAGAAGTTTGCCTGTTGGTTAACCAACCTTCTGTGCTAAGAAATATACAATTGTCATGCCCACCGCAATGAATGCAATCTCACCCTTCTTCTGGGTTTCGGTGGGCGGATAATAATCAGGAAACTGTGGTTTAGTAATAGGAAATAGTTGTCTGGCTGTCACAATGTAGTAGTACTCCTTAACTGCAGCATCGACATCAGAAAAGGTTTTTGTGGCATGTCCTTGTTCACGAAGTTTTTCGTTAATAAAGTCTAACAGCAATTCTTTGTCTTTCGTATTCTACCCCTGCTCTGTTCATTTGTCCTATTGCTTTATCATGTCTCTTCCTTTCTTTCGTCTGTATGAAGTTTAGAAAACAAGTAGTTGCTACCTGTAAAAGCAAGTGCATTGACTACAGCACCACCAACCATCATCACTAAGGAAGCCATTTCTTATTATGGACTTATATTTTCTGGTATAATTCCCTGCTTAACCAAGAAGTCTTTTGAAGCAATGGATGCTGTTACAACTGCAACTAGCTTGGTGCTGTCCTCAAAGTCTAGTTTTCCTAGACCAGCAGGCTTCATTTTCAGAAGGCTCTTTCCTAACATAGTATAGCCAACGCTGAGACCACCAATAACAGCTGCATGGTAGACCAAATTAACTGCCCTCTTTTCTGTACTCATATTTCTACTAAAAGTACAAATTAAATATTTATATAACTATATTAATACATTGTGATTGTGTCGCTGTCAGGCTGTTTCCTTTGCATTGGTTGTGTCTGTGGCTGTGGTTTTGGCTTTTGTTCTTGCTCCGGTTCTTGCTTTGTTGGTCGATTGTTGCTCCATGCTCTATAAGCTGTATAACCAATGCCAATAACAGTTATGCCGTATAACAAGTAAGACTGAATATTTGTTTTTGGTGGTGGTGTGTCTTTTATCTGTGTTTCTATAGGCATCTGTTTTTCTGATGCTTCTCCGGATAAGATCTTTTGCTTTGCTTGATTACTAAGTTTTTATGTCGAATCCATTCTGCCAACCTCTTGCCAGCTTCAACTCTCCCAGGGCTCTTACCACTCTTGGTGACAGTTGTGACTTGTGCAAGGGTCTGCTGCGATTCCTGTGGCCCTTGGTTCGTCACATTCTCCTGTGCTTCCTGTTGGTTCATTACTGTGTTCTGCGATTCCATCTTTCTCTATGTGGTTAATTTTTTATGATTTAAAGTTATCATACTAGTGTGGTTAATTTTTTATGATTTAAAGTTATCATACTAGCAACTACTGGTGCTAACAGGGCGCCCAAACGATAATACATCTCACAGCCAAGTGTCTCCAGTGTCTTACACAAAACAGGATCTTGTGCCAGGTCAAGTCGGCTTCTGAGTCCACATGAAAAAAGTACTTGTTGCTTTAGTGTATAGGCCAATAACAGTATGCCCTAGGCTTCTCACCATTTTTGCTCCAAGAAGGGATTCATACCTAGTATAATACTTAATAATGTCTTGTGGTGGTAACTGCTGTACCTGTTCAACGGTTAATTGTGTTCCTAAGTAATGCTTTGTTTTACCACAAGCAGCAAGAGAGTACAACTTCTCCTTCTTATCCAGCAGACTCTTCTCGTCAGTTATTTCTTCTTGGCTAGAACCAGTAGATGTCATCTGCAAAAGTTCGTCGCAATTCATGTTGTCTTTCTTTATCAATATATCTTTTATTAAACAATTATTGAATAAGTTCTTATCAGGTTCTTTGTTATGTTCTTGTTGGATTCTTACCAGGTTCTTGTTTTAGTTCTTATTGGGTTCTTGTTTTAGTTCTTGTTAGGTTCTTGTTTTAGTTCTTGTTAGGTTCTTGTTTAGTTCTTGTTAGGTTCTTGTTTAGTTCTTGTTAGGTTCTTGTTTAGTTCTTAAATAAGTATTTGTTTAGTTCTTAAATAAGTATTTGTTAAGTTCTTGTCAGGCTCGTTAATATTTTATTCAAATAAAACTTGTTTCAGCATCAACCCTATAACTTTATGTTTTACCTGTTACAAATAAGATGGTAACACTTTCATTTTTAGTAGAGAGATAGGGTAAAACTGCTTTGTTTTCCTACAAAACTATGCAACTTTTGGTCCGATGAGGTGAAGCCGAATCGGACCAAAAGTTGCGTAGTTTTGTAGGAAAAGAAGGCAGTTGAGCTTGAGTCGGCTTTTACCCTATCTCTAGGGTATTGAGCTAGGTTTTCATCACAAGGCAGACTACTGTTGATTTCTTTGTGACGTCATTGAATATCTGGATTCAGGGGATTGAGCACATCTGAGGAATTATGGCTATAGTTTTTGCCAGCATATGTTTTTTCAGATGCTTATTCTGAAGTTGTACAGAATTTGACAGATTCACTCACCATACAACCTCCTCACCTCATCATTCCCGTAGTCCCTTGGACCGTGAGGGGCACTAATGAAAGTTTTGCAACCAGCTTCCTCCACTCCCCGCGGTCCTCTGCTTTCCGTAGCAAATCGTTCCACTCAAGGCCAGTCCACTCTCTGATGTTGTCTTCCCATCGTTTTCTCTGTCTGTCTCTTCGTCTCCCTTCTTGTACTGTTCCCCTGTAGGACAGTCTTGGCCAGTCCAGATGTTTATTTTTTATTTATTTTTATTTTATTTATACCACTTTAAGTCACGGGATTTCTAGCGTGAAATTCGGGCTGCTCTCCACGGGAAGAGCGCGTCGCCACAAGAGCAGCGCCACCCCTTTTTTGTTTTTTTTGGTCTGCAACTGTATTTATTTCCCTATCAGAATGGCTTTTTTTAAAGAATTTTGCCAGGGACAACTCCTTGTTGCCGTGGGTTCTTTTACGTGCGCTGAATAATTTTGTGTAACATACGGGACCTCGGTTTATCGTCTCATCCGAAAGACTAGCGCCCAGACCACCACTCATGGTCTAATAGATGGAGGAAAATTTTCGGGCCCAAACGGGATTCAAACCCCCGCACACTTCCGACTCGGACTTTTCGCTTTCTAGATAGGCGCGTTACCTCTAGACCACCGATCCACTTTAGTTTGTGTGACGTTATCCTTCCACTTTAGTTTGCGTCTTTTCCCTGAAGTCAGGAGTTCTTCATATGGTCCGATGAGGTTTTTACTTCTGTTTTTCACGTCTTCATTAGTGATGTGATAACAAGGAGTTTGCGAAGCACCCCATCTCCATTGCCTGCGTCCTTCCTTCAATGTGTCCTGTTATGGTCCACGTTTCACATACATACACAAATATGGACACACAACAGACACAGCTAATTCTGCAAAAAAACCCACGAATATCCTGCGTGATATCCCTATTCCCTTTTTGTGCCCGCAACATTTCGCCCATCTACTAGACGTGGGACGCACACACACATGGGACAACAAACAGACCATATGAGCTGTCCATTTGGCAGCAGAATTCCTGTCTGTCTGTCTATCTGTCTGTCTGTCTGTCTGTCTGCTCTCTCTCTCTCTCTCTCTCTCTCTCTCTCTCCTCTCTCTCTCCTCTCTCTCTCTCTCTCTCTCTCTCTCTCTCTCCAGTCTTAGACAAACTAGGCCAGTCGTGCAATATTCAATGATGACATCACTTCAGACAGGCTTTAAAAAACAATTTTTGTAGAGATCTGACCTGCTGACAAATTTAGAAAGTGAAGGATTGTAGAAGGCCTTGTATTTTTTTTCAAATTGTTGTTGTTGTTGCTGTTATTGATAATGACGATGTTGTTCTTCTTCTTGTTCTTGTTCTTCTTGTCCTTGTTCTGCTTGTTCTTCTTGTTCTTTTTCTTCTTGTTCTTCTTCTTGTTCTTCCTGTTCTTGTTCTTCTTGTTCTTGTTCTTCTTCTTCTTCTTCGCAGCATCATTATCATTCGCATGGGCTTTATCACAGTTCTTGATTAAACCATTGACGCTGGGGGCAACAGCAAAGTGAGAGGCTGTATGATCAGTGGCTTTCTTTCCCACTCATGGAATTCCACCTTACGGCTTAGTCTTTAGTGATCGCCTATGACTCTCTGACTAGGAGGCTTGACTCGCACAGTCCTTATGTGCTGCAGGCCTGGGGGCCACTTGGACTTTGGAGAACATCTCTAACGCTGACTGTCCTTATGCCCACTTGGCTGAGAGAGTGGGGGTTTGCTGTGGGCAAGGCATCTCCACTATAATCAGATTGCTGCCTAGTTTTCGAAACAACAGCTGCCTTCTTTACTGTTTTGGAGGTCATCGTCAAACACGATGAACAAACATAGAGCGTGTGTAGAAGAAGAAGCAAAATAAGAAAAATAACACACACACACAAACATGACTGAGTGTGATCATGCAGAGAGCCAAAAGACACATGACAATCTGACAGCGTAAGGGCATTAGGAATCTTTTTGCATTGTTACAAAATGAAAAACATGACAGTTTTCAGGTTAGTTAAAACATTCTAGCGCTCTTCTGAATGATGCTTTGCAGGGATAAACCAAACGTCTGCATTTCTTGTGCTTTCCCTTCTGATTCATGATCATTTTTTGATCAGGGTCAAATCTGCTGAGGTCATACATACTAGCATGTGAGCTACAAAATCAATGACGTCAAATATTGCAGTGCACATGGTAATGGATCAAGTCACGTCCACCAAGGGAAGCACTCCTGGGACGAATGTTGGTTTTGTGTGATGGAGGCAGTGATGTCAGGTGTGTACAGATGACTGGTCAATATGAGTTGTTGTGGCTGATAGCAAACATTGGCTGCGTTAAAAAAGAAATCCAGTCTTTGATTTCCTTCAGGACCTCGCTGTTAATGGATTACGACTTGTGAAAGCAGCATTTAGAGTGAAGGTGATGGGGCGTTCTCTGCTGGCTGTCTAAAAGATTGATGTCTTCTCTCTCTCTCCTCCTCTCTCTCTCTCTCCTCTCTCTCTCTCTCTCTCCTCTCTCTCTCTCTCTCTCTCTCTCTCTCTCTCTTCCTCTCTCTCTCTCTCTCTCTCTCCCTTGTCTCCTTGTGCTGTGCTTTTTGTGTTTAATTACTGTCATGGACTTGGAAAACTCGTAAAGAAATGTTTGTTTGCTCTTGGTTTTTCCTCTTGTCAATGGATTTTGTTAAGAGAATGGATTAAACAGTGGAGATGAATGAGCCTGGTCAGGTGTAGTTGGCTCACAGCACACTCAAGAGTTCAGTGCAGTGCTCTGACAACTCCGTCAGGAGTTAGGGAAGAAATCAGGTTAGATCCTAGAGGACAGAGCTGCCCTGATAGATCCAGCAGAAGCCCCAAGAGATACCTAGATATGTAGTCATTGCCAGCGACTTGTATCGACGAAACCAATCTTATATGTCCCAAAGTCGGAATGCGGCTAGCTAACTGGTGGGGAAGCAAGGTTCCATTCGCAGAAAGCACGCCGTGGTGAAGCTGGGAGCTCTGGCCAAGGGACAGAAAGGTCTGGTGTGCAGTCATGCATCCCTGCCTGTCTCTTCCTGCACCTGGTGTCGGATCATGCACGGGCACCCAGTTTTTTGTTTTCATGTGAAGCTTGTCGTTGTCCCTCCCCACCCTGCCCTTCCAATCCTTTACAAAGAAATGATTATTTGTTGCTGGTGGTGTTAGAAACATAGTCATGAACCTTTTTGAGAAACACCAAACGCGATGCTATTTGAAAAATGGCTGGGATATTATCATAGTACAAATAATATTTGTCATGCTGGGTTTCTCTGTCCATTTTATGAAATCATTGCTTTTGCCAGGCGTCTTGCAAATAAGGTGTAGCTAAAACAAATCTGAGAACACCTAGACACTCCAAAACAACGACCACAACAACTAAAATAAATGTTTTGTGTCATTATACAACTGACTAGTGGCTCTTCCTATTTGAGGTCTGTTGTTAAGAGAGCTTCATTTGTATCTGTGCCAAAGTGGACTTTTCTAAGAACATGTACACGAAGAATTAATATCAGTATTTTGGTTCTTTTTGGGGGTATCCTTTTGGCCCCTCCGAACGATCAGCACCAAGACCACCACTCAGGTCTAGCAGATATAGATTGCTGGGTGGCAGTGGGGAGTTCAGGTTCCTTCTTGGAACAAACTCGTGGCCTCTCACTTTATAAAAGGGTGCATTACCCCAAGGCCACTGATTCACCGTAATTGTGATGCATAGGTTTTCTGAACGCTTTCAATGGCCCCGCCCTCTCTGGTGTGCCATGTGCTGGTGGTCCCGTTAGACAAGGAACACAAAACACTAAAGGGTGGCGCTGCTCGTGTGGAAACCCGCTCTCCCCAGGGAGAGCAGCCCGAATTTCACGCAGAGAAATCTGCCGTGATTTAAAGTGGTAAGTAATACAATACAATGCACTTCAGACCTGCAGAACACTTGTTCCCAGTAAGGATTATATAACGTTTTTATATTCATGGTTTTGTGCTTTGCGTGTGTGTGTGTGTGTGTGTGTGTGTGTGTGTGTGTGTGTGTGTCTTTCCCTCCCTTTTATCTGTTTCATTTTTACATTAAGTTTTTAGAGTATGTTTTAAAGTGTGGTATTGATTGCTTGCTCTTGTTTTTCTCTTCTATTGACCTGTATCATTTTTCGATAATGTGAAAAAAGTTACAGACATTATTCCTACACCTGGGACAGATTGTGTTAACCTCCAAAGAAACCTGCACGGCCCAACACCTTCTCCTTTTTTCTCTCTGTCTATATGTCTGTCTTGTCTGTCTGTTGGTTAATTGTTCTGTCGTTTGCAATGTCCCTTTGTCTGTCTGTCCTGGTCTACAGGTCTGTCTTTCTGGCTGGCCGTTTCTCTGTCTGTCTTATAGAGAGCCATTGGATAATTCAAGGTCAAAAGCAACAAGAGGGACTTATCTACATTAATACTCTTGAACACATTCACCTTTCTACTGACACGGAAAAAGCTAATCTATTCTCTTTCTCTTTGTACATGAGAGAGAGAGAATGAATGAATGAATGAATTAATTAATAAATGATCTTTACTTTCTAAGGGTTACAGAGTGTGTATTCATATACTTTTTTACCCTGGTCTTGTGCACGCGCACACACACACACACACACACACACACACACACACACACACACACACACACACACAGAAAGAGAGAGAACTCTGAACTCTAAAATGATTAATTGTACATTGGCCCTGGGCCACAATACATTTGTTGGGTTTGGGATAAAACAAAGGGTTCATTCATATTATTGGCAAAACAAATGCACAGAAAAGCACAGATTTATGGCTGATGAAAGTAGAAAAACACAGACAATTCTAATTCATTATCATGACCCTTATATTAAACATAATCAAATCACAAATGGAGATGCTGTCTATGGACAATGATGAACATTGTGAAAATCATGCATATCAAGCACATCTCAAATCATTATACTTTTTCAAGGAGAGAGAGAGAGAGAGAGAGAGAGAGAGAGAGAGAGAGAGAGAGAGAGAGAGAGAGAGAGAGAGAGAGAGAGAGGAAGAGATGAAGAGACGAAAGAGAGAGATATGAAAACGCAAGCTTAACCACTACCTCCGGTTAGACCATCTCTCCTTCCTCAAAAACCCGGACAAGGAATGGCCTCTGTGTTGATTGCCTCACAAAAAGCTCTGTCCAGCACTGAATGAAGCAGCATCTCTAACACAGGAGCAGGGAGGGAGGAAAGACAATGGTGGACATCTCTGTTGGAATTCCTCATTAGTCTTTGTCTCTGCCCCAGTGTTTCAGTCTTTCTCTGCGTGTGTGTGTGTGTCTGTTTTCTCAGTCTGCTCTATATCGTGTGTGTGTGTGTGTGTGTGTGTGTGTGTGTGTGTGTGTGTGTGTGTGTGGTGTGTGTGTGTGTGTGTGTGTGATGTTGTTTTGTGTGTGCGTGTGGTGTGTGTGTGTGTGTCGTGTGTTGTGTGTTTGGTTGGTGTGTGTGTTGTGTTGGGTGTGCGTGTGTTGTGTGTGTTTAACATTATTTTAGTTTTTATTTTATTCTTTTATGTCGAGGATGATAGAATAAGCACTATTGTGCTTTTTTACGTCTAGTCCCCGTGTGTAAGCGGTTTTGTAAATTTTGTCATCTGTTCCCACCGGCACACAATGCTCTATTCTTACGAAAAGCGGAACAGGATTTAACGTGTGCGCAAGATGTTATGAGTGCGTTCGCACACGGGGCCTCGGTTTATAGTCTCATCCGAAAAACTTGTGTGTGTGTGTGTGTCTGTGTGTGTGTGTGTGGTGGTGTTGTGTGTGTGTGTGTGTGTGGTGGTGTGTGTGGTGGTGGTGGGGGTGTGTGCGTGCGTATGTCTATCTCTGTCTGCCTCTGCCTCCGTCTCTTTCTCTTTTTATGTGTATCTGTCTCTGTTTGTCTGTCTGTCTGTCTGTCTGTCTGTCTGTCTGTCTGTCTGTCTGTTCCCCACCTCTCTTTTTCTTTCTTTCTCTGATCCTTCGGTCCCGTGTGCGACCGCAAGCAGAACATCTTGCGCACACGTTAAAACCCGTTCCGCTTTTTAGAAGAGTAGGCCATTATGTGTCGGTGGGAACGGATGACAAAATGGACAAAACCACTTACACTCGGAGACTGGATGTAAGAAAAGCACATGAGTGCTTATGCCAATATCCTCGATAAAAATACATAAATCTCTCTCTTTCTCTATTTTCATTTACACCAAGGCAACCTATGTAGCTCAACAATACCACGTTGTTTTTCCTCCAAGATGAAGGTGTAGATTGCAGACCGACCCTCTGGAGCTTCCACTCAGGTCAGCTGTGCTTGGACCCAGAGCAAGCTGTTCATCGCCTATCGGCTGCTCTGTGAATGGCTTACGTCTCTACTTGTGTCTTTTGGTCCTCTACATCCTCTCTTCTTTCCTCTCCTGCATTTCGGTTTTTGATGTCTCTTTTGAAAAAAAAACATAATTCGACTTCTGGCTGTTGTTTTCCTCTATTGGTAGTTAGGAACAGCTTTCTAAAACAATGATTTGTTTTGAGATGATGTAACAATATTGAAGACATTGTAAATGTACCTGGGAAAGATTTGAGCGCGAAAGAATTTGCACAATTTGACCACCTTTGTCTGTCTGTCTCTCTGCCTCTGTTTGTCTGTCTCTGTCTCTGTTCTCTGTCTCTATCTGTCTGTCTCTCTGTCTTTGTCTGCCTCTGCCTCTCTCTGGATTTTTCTCTGACTCATTCACAAGTAATCCAACTGACAGGTGGCTATCCACAGAAACTGTTACGATTCGGGACGTAATTGATTGCCTTTCCACATTCTCGTTTTTGCATTGAATTAACAGTCATTTGCTTTTTAAAAACCAAATTGCTTGATTTACGATGGGAGGAGAGAGGGAGGGAGGGAGAGAGGGAGGGAGGGAGAGAAGAAGAGAGAGAGAGATTTTAAAGGCAAAATGTCTTTAGATAATCCAGTATCTTTTAGATGAGAGAATAAAACCGACTTCCCGTGCACAACACGCATTAAGCGCACGTAAAAGGACCCTCGGATACAAGAGAGTTGTCCGTGGCAAAATAATAAAATAATAATATAGAACCCCCCCCCCCCCCCCCCCCCCTCACGCTGATCAGGAAACAAATACACATGCCGACAAGAAAAGAAACAAAAAAATAATGGCGGCTCTGCTCCTTCGGCAACACACTCTTCAAGTGGAATCAGCCAACCCTAATTTCACCCTGAGACATCTGCCGAAACTTACAGTGGTATACGACACAATACAATCTTTCATTCCTTTACTCAGTCCATCAAAAATCGATGGTTGAAGATTATCCCCTCTGACTGGCTATATACATACACCATTTCCAACCCAAAACAGTGAACAACCAGGACCTCTTAATAAGACATTGCATGCAAAGGAAGAAGGGATCTGAAAAGCGAAGAGAGTTCACATCTCCCTGTCTCTACCCGATAACTGTAGTTGAACTAGGTCTCTGCAGTACATGCAATGTCCAGTAAGAATCATATTGCAAGGTTTGTTAGAAAATAGAGGTGTGGGCACAGGAGATTTGAACAAGTGAGGTGGTATTATCTGCCTTCGTTCTGCTTTCTATTCTTGTCTCGATCTTGTAGTTCTTGTTCTTGAACTTGATCATATTTTTATTTCTTCTTGTTATAACTTTTTCTGTGTTTTTTTGTATCTTGTTTTGTGGTTCGTTTTGTTGTTGTACATGTTTTTTCTTTTTAATTTCCTGTTTTTGTTGTAACTGTTGCCTTTGTTTCTGTTGTGCATATTAGGCTTACTGTTTTTCTCTTTGTTGTTGTTGTTGCTGCTGTTGTTATTGTTTTTGTTGTTGTTGTTGTTGTTGTTGTTGTTGTTTTCTTCTTCTTCTTCTTCTTCTTCTTCTTCTTCTTCTTCTTCTTCTTCTTCTTCTCTTCCGTTTAATCTTCATTAGAAGAAGAAAATACCTTTTCGATAATAAGAAGATGTGATCAGGTATTTTGTCCTTTGGTTATTTCACACACACACACAACACACACACACACACACACACACACACACACACACACACACACACACACACACACACACACACACACACACACACTTCACTCCCTCCCTATCTCTTTCTCTCTCTTAGAAAAAAACCAAACATGCATGCCTGTATAGACGAGACGTAAAGTGACACATTGAGATAATCAATATTTCAGCAATGTCAAAACCATTACAATTTAAGATTAGCAGAGTTAAACATTTTACGTTGTTCAGATAAATGGACAATTAAGCCAATATTGATATAAATGAAAAATCTTTTCTATAACAAACCAACTTTCACTATTTATTTTACTTTCTCTGTCTCTCAACAAAAAAAATTATCGCCAAATTTGCAGCCAAAACATTCGGCGAGGGTCAAATTTGCAGCCAAAACATTCAGCGAGGGTCAAGTTTGCAGCCAAAACATTCAGCGAGGGTCAAATTTGCAGCCAAAACATTCAGCGAGGGTCAAATTTGCAGCCAAAACATTCGGCGAGGGTCAAATTTGCAGCGAAAACATTCGGTGAGGGTCAAGTTTGCTGAGAACACACACTCACGTGTGGTTGGCGAAATCAATGGCCTCGTCCAGCTGCCATTGTAGAGCACTTGGCAGTGAATGACGTCACTTCCTCCAAGAAAATGCACTGTGGGGTCAATGTTGACTTTGTGTGATCGAGGCAGAGTCAAGATGTGTGCCAAAGGCAGCGTGGTTTTTAGACTATCCATCCGCAGAGCTACTGGAGATTTAAACAGGGTGCTGATGACAGTCAACATTTGCTCAGCTAGAAAGCCAAACGCAACCGTTTCCTTCAGGAGTGTTTGGACCTGGTTTTCCCGGTTAGGGCTTCGAGGTGCACCGAGGTGGGAGTTTTGCCTATGAAGCCTCATTCGTGTGTCGGGATTGCTGTCTAAACACGGCACCAGTGTACATGCGGTTCATTCACTATTTCTGGCAGCAAGGGCTACGCTTTCGAAAGGGCTTCAGTGTGTGCGAAAGATGGTCTGCGTGCATTCAAACATGTTTGAGAAAAAGAAATTCTTTTGTGCCAGTAAGCATTCGAATCATGACTTCACAATGATGTTGACTACCTAGTTTTTACATTTCTCTGAATTGCTTGCCTGATTGTCATTGCTATGAGTGTAGTCAATACATAATTATGTGTGTATGTGTGGGTGGGTGCGTGGGTGTGTGAAATAAGTCTGTCTTCTAGTCAACGGTCTTAAAACATTGAATTCATATATTGGTGTATGGTGTGGGTGTGCGTGTGCGTGTTCGCACACACACGTACGTGCGTGTGTTACGTGCTGCGTATATGCGTGCGTTAAAAATAAGTTTTTATGTCTTCTAGTCAATGGGTTTAAAATTGTGTTCACAATTGATGTGTGTGCGTGCGTGCGGGTGTTTGTGTGTGTGTGCGCATGCGCGCGTGTGTGTTGGTGTGTGTGTGTGTTCGTGACATTTTATTTGAAAACCAATATGAAATATAGCTTTTGTGTCTTTGATATAATTATTTGATGTGTATCAATCTGCCTGTCAGTATTGTAATTGCCCTTCATGGGATGATTAAAGTGTTTTTGACTTTGACTTGACTTGACTTGACTTGTTTGTAGTCTTATCTGAAAGACTCTCAGTGGAGCGGGGTCAGCACTGATGTTAACTCCAGGGCAACCCCATCCCTCGAACGGGTGTCTCGGTTGTGGATCGAACCCTAGCGTCAGATTGCGAGCTCAAAGCTTTAACCACTAGGTTACATACCACCCCCCCCCCTTTGAGAATTTAAAGACATCGAGTTACAAACGTAGCCTTGAGTTTGAGGGAGAGAATATTTTTTTCTGTTAACCATTCTAAAAGATTAAGATTTCATTTAAAATAAAACATATATACCATCTAGTTCTTCTATGCAGTTTTGTGAGTGTATTTTGTTACTGTTTTGGGCTGCTTCGTATTCTGTGATGTTCCTGCCATTCTGTTTCCATGCCACTCCTCTCGATCTCTCCGCCCCAGGTATACCCAGATTCCTTGTGTCACAACTTCAGGGTCAGAAGCCCAAAAGGAGTCTATCTATATCAGGCATCCATGAGGCCACCCGCCAGAGGGGCCCTATACTACTGCCGAGAGAGAGACAGAGACAGAGAGACAGAGACAGAGAGACAGACAGACAGAGACGGGGAGAGACAGAAGACAGACAGGACAGACGAAGACAACACATCTTAGACACTTCTTGTCTCTACTTTCTTTACTCCAAACTGGGCCATGGATGGCTTCCCCGCTGAGTAGCAAAACAGGAAAGCAAAAAAACCAAAACAACTCACTCCCCAAAACAATAATTATAAACTAACAAACAAACACACCAACAAACAGATAAACACAAAATCCCAATCAAGCAAATATCCCCAAACAAACCCAGTGCGAATTCACTGGGATGTCTAACACATGGAACAAACAGAGAGAAGCAAGCCATTTAAGTTGTTCAGAATATCCATTCATTTCTCTCTTCCATTTGGCACCTTGACCACTAATGTTACTGCAGAGACGCTTGTTGTTGCTGTTGTTGTTGTTGTTGTTGCCGTTCTTGTTGCTGTTGTTGTACTTGGTGTGTGCTGACGTTGTTGTTGTTCTTGGCCGAGTCCCAGTTCAACACCCTGAGGACTGACCAGGATATAACTATGCACTCTACCTTATCTCGCTTGGGAATCACTGTGAGACCATAAGTGAATACTGGGTGATCATAAGTGCATACTGGGTGATCACAAGTGCATACTGGGTGATCACAAGTGCATACTGGGTGGTCACAAGTAAATACTGGGTAATCATTTCTGCATAGTGGGTGATCATGAGTGCATATTATTGGGTGATCATGAGTCCATATTATTGGGTGATCATGAGTGTATATTGGGTGACCATAAGTGTATACTGGGTGACCAAAAGTGCATACTGGGTGACCACAAGTGCATACTGGGTGATAAGTTTTCGTGTCCTACTGTGTCCAAGTACCTAGCCATAATCATAGGCACCTGCAAGCCATCTTCAGTGATAGATGAGAGATAGAGAGAGACAGACAGACAGAAAGTCAGCGAGAAAAAGAGCCAGGCACCATAGGGAGAGACGGGACAGACACAGACAGAGACAGGGACTGACAGAGAGAGAGAAATGACCAACAGAGAGAGAGGAGAGATAGATAGATAGATAGAAGAGAGAGAGAGAGAAGAGAGAGTGGAGTAGAGGAGAGAGAGACGAATGAGAGGATTGAGGAGTGAGAGAGAGAGAGAGAGACATGGGACAGTGACCCATGTCAAAACTGTCCAACCTAGTTGCTGACTTTGTACGGACATTGCCCCCCTGTGTCCTAGTTTCTACTTGATATGCCCAGTGTTGTCAACCTTATAACTTTGATTATGATTTATCTTCTTTTTAGCCAATGTTTGACGACTGCTCCATTGTACATCAATGCCACACACGTAAAAATAAAAACACAGCAAAACTATAAACACAGACTAGTTTGACAACATATTAACATGTAATATTCATAATACCTTGAGGCTGTGGTGAACTCTTGCATGTCCCCAAGCGAACGTTTTCACGTCCACCCTAATCGTGTTCTGGCTGTTGTTTTCTCTGTGTGTGTGGGTTGTGTGTGTGTGTGTGTGTGTGGAGATCAGAGGGGGCATTACCGCTGAAATGATTTAGCTAGCTGCGAGCAGTGTTCAGTGCTCTCTAAACTCCCTCCTAATGTTTGGTTTAATGGAAGCAGGGACATAGAGAGATGTGGAGAGGACAGGGGGGAGGAAGTGGATAGTGGGGTGGGGGGTGGGGGTGTTGCAATGTAAAAGTATTGCAGAGGTCAAATACCCATTATTGACAGCGAAGAGAGATAAGTATGATGGGACAAGAAGGAGATAAAGAATGTATGGAACAAAGAAGAGAATAAGATGATGGACAAGCAAGAGAGTTAAGTTTGTGGAGAAGAGACAGACAAGTATGATGGACAAGAAGACAGACAAGTATGATGGACAAGAAGACAGACAAGTATGATGGACAAGAAGACAGACAAGTATGATGGACAAGAAGACAGACAAGTATGATGGACAAGAAGACAGACAAGTATGATGGACAAGAAGACAGACAAGTATGATGGACAAGAAGACAGACAAGTATGATGGACAAGAAGACAAGTATGTTGGTCCAAGAAGACAGGACAAGTATGATGACAAGAAGACAAGTATGATGGACAGAAGACAGACAAGTATGATGGGACAGATGACAGACAAGTATGATGGACATTGAAGACAACAAGTATGATGGACGAGAGACAGACATGTATTGGATGGACAGAGACAGAAAAGTATGTTGGACAGACGACAGACAAGGATGATGGACAGAAGACAGCAAGGATGATGACACAAGAAGACAGACAAGTATGATGGACCTTAAGACAGACAAGTATGTTGGTCAAGAAGAAGACAAGGATGTATGGACAAGAAGACAGGAAGTATGATGGGGACAGAAGACAGACAAGGATGATGCGTCAAGAAGTCAGACAGGATGTAAGGACCTAAGAAGACAGACAAGGATGATGGACAAGGAAGACATAAAGGATGATGGACAGGCGTGTCAGATTATGGGGAAACAGTCACAGAGAGCTGGAGGGGATGGAGTCAGGGAAGCTGCAACCGGTCTTCCACCACGCAACATCGCGAAGCTGCTGTGACGGAAAACCGCTGAAGTGTCACAGATATGGCAGGGGCTGGACTCTAGGGGGGAACTTTGGTTTGGGGAGGAGTTCTGTTATCTAATGGCTTCAATTGCTTAATTAATGATCTATTTGGGTATGTGTTGTGTGTAGTGTGTGCGCACGCGGCGTGCGTGTCGTTGCGTGCGTGCGTGTGTTTGTGAAATTATCCACACGCTCAAAACGGTTGAAAGGAATTAAGTTCAGAAATTTTTTTCCCACTTATTTCCGAGCATGCACGCGGTTTTGTAAATGAATCATTTGTTCCCATAAGCACACAATGGCCTACTCTGCAAAAAGGCAAAAGAAGTGTTGAGGTGTGAAAGATGTTCTGCGTGCGTTCAAACACGGGACCTCGGTTTAATTGTCTCATCTGGACCTTTTGAAATGTGTCGGCGGCTGATGTGTGTGTGTGTGGTAGTGTGTGTTGTGTGTGTGGTGTGTGTGTGTGTTGTGTGTATGCGTCGTGCGTTAAAGTACAAATTGATATATAATAATATAATAACAATAATAATAATAATAATAACAATGTATGGATTCATTAGCGATGAATCTTGTATTGCAAAAATCAATGCGATATTTCCAGTTCTTAACAAAAAGAACTTAACTTTCCTTGTCTCCACAGAACCTCTTAATGTCAATACATCAATCTTGCAAATTGGTCCCACTGCCCTTTTCTCAAAATAGTGAAAAGAAACATCCTGTTCCGAAGTGTTGTGCTGCTGTGTATCTGTTTGCCTTCAGGAGACTCCATGTTCTGCCCCGTCAAGCCTCTTTTACTTGTGTTCAATGGCTCCATTCTTTTGTGCTCACGGCTTGGGAAAGGCATATCTGTTCTCCATTACGTGCGTATGTGCACGCTTCACTCTCCTCCTTTCTTGCTCTTTTGTGAAGAAATCCAGCAAGGGAGAGAACGCTAGAATGCTGCTGACGTCAAAAGCAACAGACCCAGGCCTGGCTGTGTCACGCAAACCTCAAATGGTCACGCTACACGGGGAAAACCCAGCTGCGATGAAATTCCCTGCTTCTGCAGGGGTGCTCGTTTTGTAGTTCTCTCCTCCACAACTTAAGAAAAGCAATAATGAAAAGTTGTAATTGGTATTTTGGGGTCTTTTTCTTTAGGACTAGATGATAGTTTGGTTCTGCTAGTGAATGGTTATGAGAAAGGTTAAACTTTGAAGTGAATATCTTGGCATAGCATTAATACTTGCATAAATTAATAGCTTTAAGATAAAGGAAATAAGAAAGGTCATGAAAAATGCATCATTTGTTGTTATCTATTGAAATACGGTTTACATGAATCTGTGCATTAAATCATATTTTTGATATTGCAGCTTTCATCTGAAATTGAGTGAAAGAAATATTATATTCCGTCTCAAAACTCAATTTTCTCTCCTAAACTCGGAAACGGAGACTTAGAACCGACTTTATATGTACATTCAGAAGGTTGTGGTGTAACCACTGACATAGTTTCTTTTAGTGTGCTTTGCCAATCATGTTTTGATCAGTGCAAACAGATTCTGATGGGAAAGATCCCCAGGGGGAAGGTCAGATAACCACCCCACCCCCCATCTCTATGAAGGTTGGCACTTAAAAGAAGTGGATGGCACTGTTACACGTGACTGTATGGAGTCTGGCTGGCTCTGTCAGACCTTTGACAAGTTGACGATTTGGTAAGAGAAGATACACACATTTTTGCACAAAAAGTTGCTGGTAAACCACGAATTGGTATTCTTTCAGTCTGATAAAACAGAACGTGTGCATTGCTGCTAGTGTTGATAAAGACACTCATGCACACACACAGACACACACATGCGCGCGCACGCGCTTCATACCCCACCTCACCACATACACACACCAAATTTACATTTCTGCATGCAGAGTTCTCTTTCACCTGCTCAGTCTGACAGATAGCGGGGCTATGGATTCTGCATGAAGTTCCCTGTTCCTGCTCCATGCATTCCCCCTTCCATCCACCTCGTCATGTGTCTGCAGCGGTCAGCTGCATCATTCTCAGAGACGGTGCTTTGCTGTCAGGCCTAGTCAGGGGGCAGCAGCGTCAAACACCTCTTCTCTTCTGACTCTGGCACGGAAATAGTGTTCTGGGCGGGAATCTGATCTGCAAAAGAAAGACTAAGTGACATTGGTTCACTTTTCCCATTCGGAGACTATGTCGCCTGTTGATGAGATAGCCATGTTTTTCTTCTTCGGTGGTCGGCAAAACTCTCAGACAGCAGCGTTGCTTTCTGTCACATGAAAGGAAAAGGCGTTGCGCGTTGCCGGTAAGCGAATGACAAGTCTGGCTCAGCACATCGACTCTGGGCATGGGTGGCATTGTTATCCTTGAAGCCTTTCTGGGAATAAAGAGGAGATATGGAACCGAAGAAGGCAGAGTAATAGACAAGAAGGAGGTGGCAGAAGAATAAAGATGATCAAGAGGGAATCAAAGAAGGCAAAGAAAAGAGGACATTCCATGCACAAAATTGTATTTGAAAACGGCCATTTCCAGATCAGGGATGACGTGTTTTTTATGTGCTATTTTACTAGGTAATAGCGATGTTGCAAGCATCAGGAGTTTTAGATGCTGTCTACTGGTTTTCATTTATGTTGGTGTATTCTATCTGAAAACAAAACTGTACATAACTGTCGTTATGGCTGACTATGGTCCCAAAGCTATAGCAAGACACAGACTAGAATTCTGGAAACTGTTTGAAGAAGGCATGACCACGCTTGATGCTTGCATGCTTCAGCCTGGTCCATTATCAGAGTTAGGATTAAGAGGGATTGTAACTTGAACATCTATGGAGTTTGTTTTTTTGCCTTTTTCGGGGCGGGGGGGGGGGGGAGGCTTCTCATCTTCTGTGACGTCCCCGTCCTGCTATTCCACCGCGCTCATCTTATTTTAATCTGGAAAATCTCATGGTTTTATGCTGTCACAAAGCTTTTACTATGACAACTT
The DNA here is from genome assembly GCA_028751875.1 of Rapana venosa. Taxonomy (NCBI): domain Eukaryota; kingdom Metazoa; phylum Mollusca; class Gastropoda; order Neogastropoda; family Muricidae; genus Rapana; species Rapana venosa. The sequence goes on from CM054145.1 coordinate 66,434,736, forward strand.
TCAACATAGGACAGAGTTAGAGGATCTTTACTGTGTATATTTGATCTTCCTGCGTGTTATGTTCATACGCGAACAGAATTATGGTCTGGCTGGTCTGCACATAACGGTGACCTGGGAAGATTGTAAATCCCCACCTTGATTCACCAGGACAACCCCGACATTTGACCACAATTCAAAGACCCAGGGATGCAGTAGACGGTCCTAACCACTGTCACAGCTTCCGCCCTGACCACAGGGCATCTAGGCACATGCAGTTTTTCGCCAGACACATAGGCAAATGTTGAACAAAAACCTGAACAAAATCTTTTTATATAAACAGCATGTTGTTGATCCACCGTTGTGTAGTTACTTGTATTCTTCTTCTCTGGGGGAGGGTCTATTGACACACAGTTCTTCTCCAAGCATCCGAAGGCAGAGGGCACTCTCAGGCAGTTGGTCAAAGCGTGATGATGCTGAGCAAGAGTGAAATCATCACAAATCATATTACTTGTTTTGAATAAAAGTGCTTCACCCTCTCAACACACACACACACACCACTACACACAACGCCACGCACGCGCGCGCGGCGCGCACACACACAAAAACACGCACAACACATACACACGCACACACACACGCACACACATGCCACACCCACATCACACCCAACACGGACACAGTCAGGACAGTCCCCCCCAACATTTTGTTAGTTGCATGCAAATCTCATTCCTCGCCCAGTCTCTCAGAAAAGGCCAGCTATGAATTAAACATTTCTCTTTTTCCTGCTCCATTTACTAGCCCCCCACCCCACCCACACAAACAACATGTTTAATAGCAGGATTGCGGGTTACTCGCCTTTTATCGCTGGCAGCGGACACTCTGTAGGGTGCAGTAAAGGGAAAAGCACTGCTATCTTCTTTTACTTTGAGACCGGAAATAGCGTCTGGACAGATCTTCAGACGCCATGTAAAGTCAGTTTTGATGGTTTTGTGCTTTGCCAATATGTCTGCATTTTGATGATAATGTTGGCCACAATTTGGAGAGAGAAGTAAGCAATTTTTAGGGTGTGGAGGCATGTGGGCTAATGATGTAAACGTAGTAGATTCAACCTTGAGATTGCTCTGTTTGTCAGGCGCTGAACGGCAAAACGCAGGATTCTCGCTCATATTTGAGACAATATTTGAAAGGTCTTTTGTCTGTAGACCAATCCACATCTTTCACAGAAACGTGGATTTTCATATAGCAACAGAAAAAAGCATTCACGACTAAAAGATTATAAACTGTAATATACAATCAGCACATTAGCAAGACATCAAAGTACAAGTAAGAAGGTTACACGGCCCATTTCTTAATAAAACTTTCTAATGGATAAAATGCGCTTCTATCTTTGAATGTTTGACCTTCAATGAGACACGCCCCCTATCTCTCTCACCATCTCTCTCTTTGTCTCTCTTTTCTCTCTTTTCTTTATCTGTCTCTCTTCTCTTGTCTCTCTCTCTTCTCTCCTGTCCTCTGTCTCTCTTTCTCCTTTCTGTATTATTCTCTCTCTCTCTCTCCATTCTCTCTCTCTCTCTCTCTCTCTTCTTTCTTCAGGTCAAGCTTCTTCTTTATCTCTGTTCAGATGGTTTCATCTTCTGTGACTCGGATCAGAAAGGAATGCACTACCCGCCATTAAGCTGTGACTGGGCTGCATGCTGCTGGTATCTTTTGATTTCTCTCTTTTTTATTTTTCACTTCTGATGTGAGGAAAGCAGCCAGGGATAAAAACTCCACTGTGTGCTGCTGGACGTCACAAGCAGAAGGAAATGACCGGACGGTTCACGCGAAACTCGGCTGGTCACGTAACACTGGAAAAGTGCAAACAGGTGGACAGCTGGTTTTGTGGGGAAGTTCAGGGCAGTTCTCTTTTGTGATCTGCCACAGGAGAAAGAGCTCGCACAAAAGTTCTTCTCTGTCATGTTCTCCTTCGTCTTGTTCTCCTTCATTTTCACTGAACGTTCAGACAAACTACTGTTGCCTGTCATAGAGCAAAACTGCGTTGCGCTGCAGTTAAGACCCTGGCAAGTCAGACCCAGCGCATCTGACTTGGGCGTGAGAAAGCATTGCTACTTAAAAAAAAAGACTTTCTGACAAAAGGCAGGAGAATGGACGAAGAAAGCAGAAAACAGACAAGAAGGAGGTGACAGAAAGAAAAGGGACAAGGCAGAAACAGAGGGATAGAAAAGAGGGAATTCCTAACACAGAATATCCAGAAGGTGGGGATGCTATTTATCCTGACAGTCATCCCGGCCTCCCCACGTGGGACTCTGTCATCTACCAAAGATATGAAAGACTGCCCAAGCCTTGTCAGTCCTACTTCCTTCCACAAGTTTCATAAAGGTAAATGCTGGCAGAGTGGAGAGGTCAGTCAACTAATCGTATGTATAGCAGGTATTCTGATAGTTGCTTTTTTGATCAATACCTGTAACAAAATAGGTCACTAAAGAGAAGAAACAGGAACAATATTACTTCTGCAAGCAATACTTACTGTTGATCACAGATCTATTAAAGTGTCCGTAACATTGGTGAATAAATCTGTTTAATGTATTTCACAAAGCTATGCTAATGGACGGTGGTCTAGAGGTAACACACTGCCTAGAAAAGCAAAAAGTCGGGTTCCAAGCGTGCGGTGTGTTCGATCGCGTTTATGCCCAAATTCCCCTTCACCCCTTCATTAGACCATGAGTGCTATGTCTGTGTGCTTGTATTTAGGAGAATCGATAACCAATAGTCTTACTGTGTGTTACTCATAATTATTTACGCTATCGTTAAGAAGCCCACGGCAAAAAGAGTGGTTTCTGACAAAGTTGTAGAAAAAAAAACTCACTGTGATGGAAAACAAAAACAGCTACGGACAGAAAAATAGAGAAGAAAATAATGGGTGGCGCGCTCTTTGTGCAATCTGCTCTCCCTAGGAGAACAATCCCGCATTTCCCGCAATGAAAATCTGTCGTGATTAAAGTGGTATGAGATGAAAGGAAAATAGTATCAATGAGAGAAAAGTTATCAAATTTAACTACCTTTTCTGACCCTGCAATGTTACAGCATTCACAGAGATGTTCTTGTCCATACACCAGTAGTTTTCTACGGAGCGGAGTTATCGCAGCATTACTGAGTGACAAAAGACACTCCAAATTAAAAATCAACCACTTAATTATTCAAACAGGAAAACGTGGGGATGCTGCTCTCTCGGGGCATGCTGTGAGATCAGTCCACATGTCACGCTGAGCAGTCTGCCTTGCCCGTGACTGAAAAATGAATAGGCTTGGCTTCCAAAAACAAGCATGTTCCTTCATAGGAAACCATGGAATTGCTTCTTCTAGAGTTCGACATTGGCAATGACCAGCTTTTGAGTGTGATTTGTTGATTTCTGTTCCCCCTACCTCTGTAATTAAAAACGTCAAAGCAATGCCGTAAGCTTTAACCTGAGCAAGAAGAATGATGCTGGTGTGGCGCCAATGCTTTTTAAAGTGCAGTTCATGATTTCGCTTAGAATTTATGAATTGCCACTAATAATACGTAGTGGGCAGAGTCTCGTTAACCAGTGTTCATTGTTAAAAATGTTAACATTAGATGAAATGAGACAACTCTATGTAACGCGTGCGCCATTCATATGATAGTGTCCTTGAAGTGGCCATGGTATACCAAGACCATCTTGATAGCGAAGCGCAAACGCCGGCAACTAGACGGCCAGTGGCGGTAGTCCAAAACCGAAATCAACAAACAGCTTTTCGAAAACAAATAAACAAAGGTCAAACTATTAATCATCAGCCAAAGGACAGACTATACTCTCCCAAGTTCTCTGTGCTTCTCATAAAATCTCTTTTACCCTCACCTCAAATCTCTTGGATCTGCAAAATCAATCCTTTGCCTAATACCACAGCCTGTCTGAACTTCCATCCATAGTTTCTGCAGTCTTTTCAGAACAAAGTCCGCATCATACGCTCCAGACTGGGATCAGACTCATTTCAGGCTGCGCCTCCTGATCCCAGTTCACTCGGCACTCCTCTCGTTTCCTTCCTTCCCGCAAGTGAAAACAAATCATGACATTCAGAAGGAAATGACTATAAAAATCATGCGACTTTGATCCCATACCGGCTCCTGTTTTCTACACAATGCCTTCAAACTTGTACCGATTTATAACTAAAATAAGTAAATCATCTCTTGTGTCAGGACATTTTCATCAGCTCTTAACACAGCATAGTCACACTCTACTGAAAAAGGCACGACCTCGATCACCATTCTGAAGAATTATAGATCTGTTCAAACTTACCTTTGTCTCTAAAGTACTAGAAAAAGTTGTTCTCAAACGTCTCAAACAGTCACCTTCTTTCCAATGATCGTCCCCCTTTTCATCCGCCTATCGCTCCAACCACCGCACAGAAAACACCCTAGTCCACACTTTAGATACACTTTACTCGCTTTGATGCAGGAAAAATCTCCTTCATTTACTCTTCTTGACTTATCTGCTGCCTTTTGATACGTAGATCACTCAATTATCTTTCTCGCCTCCAAACTGTTTGGTATTAATGGCACATTCCTCAACCTGGTTTACTTCATACTTACGACGATTTGAGAAATTATGGATAAACAAAAGTCAATTCAATACCTGTCAATAATGGAATGTGGAGTCCCGAGGGATCAGTCCTGGGCCTGTTCTCTTTACTCTCTACAACGGCTCCACTCTCACATAGATTAACAACCACCATATTGATCATCAATTCCTTACGCCATGATACTCAGCTTCAGTGCGTGATAACTGTTGAAAATTGCCTTCCATTACTGAATAAAATATGTCTACTGCCTTCTAAATATTCATAACTGGATGACTCAAACAAGTGTATACCTTTATGCCGATAAAACCGGCAGCTATGCTCATAGGGACCCACATAAACTTGCCTCTATCACGAAATACATCAATAGAATTCGGCAATAGTCAGTTCTTTTGTCCCAACTCTGTGAAGTATTTGGAGTAGTTCTTGACTCCATACTCTCTATGAAAAAAAATTCATCACCCCAGACTGCCAATCTTGTTATATCATTAACGACGCATAAAGCGCGATTTTGCAGTATCTGTCTCTGATGCATATTTCCATGCTTTCGCATATCTTCATTCTCTCAAGTTTTGACTACTGTAGTTCTACTTTTGGCTGGTCATACAGCCATCCATCTATCCACCTCTCTCAAACGCATACAATAACTCGACCGTCGATTGGTCCATAAGAAAAAAATCTCGAACACATCACTCTCTTCTGCGTTCTCTTCGCTGGCTGACTGTCTCACAAAGACTGGAGTATAAAATCAATACCCTCTGTGTCAAATGTCCCACAAATCTTGCATCCTCTTTTCTCTGTAACTGTCTTTACCTGTACACTCCATCCCGTACCCTTCATTCATCCGCAGATACTTTGGCTTTTCGAACATCAGATTCAAACAAACCCAATGTTGGGCCTTCGCTCTTCTCTGTTTCTGGTCCATCCACCCTGGTATGACCTCCTCTTCAATTCGCAAATGCTCTCAGTAGATGACTTCAATCCAGCCTCATAAACCACTTATTTCCTAAAAAAAAAACCCTTGTGATTTTCCCCCGCATATCTGTCCCTAATTTTCAAACAGCATCTTTACTCCTTATTTCTACCTGGATTTACCCCCTCATTCTGTCCTAATTTTCAACAGCATTCTCTTTACCTCCCTAAGTGTGTTCGCGAGTGTGTGTGTGTGTGTGTGTGTGTGTGTGTGTGTGTGTGTGTTGTGTGCAAGCGCTAGTGTGTGGCGGGAGCATGGATTTTGAAATCTGTTGTTTTATGATTAAGGAGAGTTAATGGTTGTAAATGATTTGGCCTTATAGTGCAAGCGCTTCGATTTTTTTTTGTTTTTTTTTTACAGATAGCGCTATGTAATATAACATATATTATTATTATTATTACTTTTTTTTATTATTGTTATTATGATGGTGATTATTATTATTATTATTATTATTGAAGTGACAATATGAAACACTGACACATTTTGCATTGTAATAGGTTGGTGAGGATAAGGGCTGGGTGTAACTGAAGGCAGCTAACAGTTTCTTGGGTCAATCAAAATATCAAATCGACAACCTGAACCCACCTTCCCCCGGAAGAAAATGCCTTGCGGAAAAGTGGGTAGGTGACAGCCATCTATTTCGTGGTGGAGGTCACGGCCACCTCCTTTGCCTGACGTTTCGTGACTGGTGATGGGCCTTCACCCTTCCTGAATTGCAGCTGTCTGCTACTGTCGGGCCTTGGCTGCTCCCTCCAGGCCACTGCCAGACGTGACGACACGGTATAAGTAGTTGAATGAACATCTTACTTGTTGACTTGGACAACTGAAACCTGACACACGCAGCTGTTTTAAATGCATCAGCAGTCATTATACTAACACAGCCTGCAGAAAGACTACCTTCTTAGCACGTGCTATGTTTCTCTGCAGTGTACTCCTCTGACCTTGTACAAAGTGTTCTTGTTCACAGCTCATGGCAGTCGACAAGTATAGGAAATCTATTGTTATGTCGGAATATGCTTAGTGATAGTTTAGTTTAGCATATAGACATGCCTTTGAAGGCACACACAAACACAAAAACAAGCACAGAGCGAGTGGGTGAGAGAGAGAGAGACGATGAGAGAGAGGAGGGAGAGAGAGAGGAGGAGTGAGAGAGAGAGAGAGTCGGAGGAGGAGGAGGAGAGAGAGAGAGAGAGAGAGAGAGAGAGTGTTGTGCATTGCAAAATTCTCCTTAGCTCTTCCAGCCGGACAAAGAGGATGCGATGAATCAAACTTCTTCTTTCTGCCCCATTCATTCTTCCTCTTAACTACCAGCCATGGTTGAATAGCAGTGTGCTTGTTAGCGTCTTTTAATGGCTTTCAGCAGACACTCAGGAAGCTCAGCAAGGAGAACCAGAGGTAATCTACTTTTGCTTTGGTGACGGAAATAGTGTCTGTGGCGGAAAATATGATGTGCAGATGGGACAGGACAGCCATCATTGCTAGGTGTTGATTGAGTCTCAATGGAAGCAGATGATTAAATAAGGTTATGGTTGAATGAGAAACATCAGCATCTAGAGAGGAATGGGAACTACTTTACGTTGAGTAATATGATTGGATAGCTTTCTGGGTGTTGATTTTGTTTATCTTCCTCCCCCTCACTCCTCATCGTGTGGGCGTCGTCCTCCTCCTTCTCCTCTTTCTCCTCCGCTAATCTTCACTCCTCTCACCACGATGTTTTCGGTGTTTTTATACATCTTTTTGAGGATGGGTGTGGACTGTTCCAAATGTTCTCCACCGTCTATCAAGTTAACGATAGACATGAAAACAGTTAAGCTAGATACAGGGTGGAATAAGACAGTACTGTTTTTAAAAACAACCACCATTGATTGCACAGATATGTTTTTTCACAATTTGGTGCTATTGCTGCTGCCTCTTAGATAGGTTATGTTATGGTACTAGTTACATGAAACTTTATTTGTGCGTGACTTCCCCCCCCACCCCCCCAAGTGTGTAGTCAGCTAGCCACGTTCCTTGTTTTACCCAGGTAGCATGTTTGCCTCTCGGTTATTTGTCGAGTGCATGGGTGAGGACAGACAAGTAATGGTATTGTTGTGTGTTGTGCCGACTTATTACTGACATTGTTAGACCCTGTTAGAGCAGAGAAGAGAGAGAGAGAGAGAGAGATGTGAATGTGTGAGAGAGAGAGAGAGAGATGAGAGGAGAGAGTGAGGAGAGGAAGGAGGGAGAGGGAGAGAGAGGGAGGGAGAGGGAGGGGATGAGAGAGGGAGACAGCCAGAGAGAGGAGAGACAGACAGGATACAGAGAGAGAGAGAGGAAAGGGGTGAGAGAGGGAGAGAGAGTGAGGGTAGGAGTTGAGAGGCCAGAGAAAGAACAGAGTACAGAGGAGAGACAGGACAGATAAGAGTGAGAGATGAGAGAGAGACGGTTGTGAGAAGGAGAGAGGAGAAGTTGTGAGAGACGAGATGGAGAGAGAGTGAAGAGAGAGAGCGAAAAAGAGAAACAGAGACAGAACAGAAGAAACAGAGGAAGAAACAGAGAGACAGAGATAGACAGAGAGACATAGGACAGGTTCTGATGGCTTCTGGATGCATTGGGCCAGTTGAGGCAGGAGATTTGTTTGACATGATACAATGTTTCTGAATTCAAATCTTGCTTGATTTAAGTTGGCGCCGTTTGTCAGTGACTACTGGATGATATGTTTTTGCCTGAATTGTACACTAAATCGGATAAAAAACCCAGCAAGTATTTTTCTTAACTTTCCATGTTCTGAAGAGCCATTTTTATTTGAATGTACAATGAGTCTGTCTTTACCACTCACATATAAAGTAATGTCATTACCTACTTCTGAGGTCAAAACCCGTACAATTCCAAAACCATGTTCTTTTATTCAATATTATATTTTTGCGCAACTTGTTTAAGTGAAACTTGAATTAATAAATCGTTGGTGCGATATTCATAAATGCTTTCATTTGTAATGCCACCAAAAATTGATAGGTTTGCTCCAATTTTTTTTTTTATTTTAATGAATTGCAGAAGTGCCTTTTTATTGCTAACTATTTATTGCGACACACTTCTGCTCCATGACACTTGCATATTTGGGCTTGGCTTTATTTGTTCCAAATAGATCAGAAATGGGATACACAATCTGATGCTTTTTTGTGTGGTTTTTTAAAGAACAATCCAATACAGATTTTCAACGTTAAAATTAGAAGCAGAGAGATATGGTAAATAGAAATATACGGGATCTGATACTGTCCAGTCTGCTGTTGACGGGATTGTTTTTTTAATTTAAAAAGTGGGCGATACCGTCTTCAAGCAATCTACATTATCCCTCAGGTTTCTTGTTCTTCATTATCCTGGGGGTGATTGGACATGTGCTTTGCTTTGTTAAATGTAATCCTGTCCAGAAATAATCAGGAGATGTGCGATATTTTTAGCGGTTGACACATTTACATCTCCGAGCTTGGATTAACAGATTTGAATTTAGGACCTAATTGGTGGTATGGTATCGCGTTGTTAATGTATTTGTTGAATTTGTATTGAATTGCATGGTATTGTATTGCATGGGAATTATACTCTATTGCTTTGTGTTGAATGTTTTGTAATGTATATATTGTATTTAAATTGCATTGTATCGCATTATTTTGGACACATTTTTAAGTACACCAAATAATTCGGACGGCTCCTCGGGGAGAGGGGGGAGGAGTGCAGTCGCCACATTGGAAGAGCAGCGCCACCAAATTTCTGGTCTACCTTTTTCCTGTCTGTAACTGGATGTGTTTCCCATCAGAGTGGATTTTTATTATTCAGAATTTTTGCCAGGGCAATCTCGTGTTGCTGTGGGGTTCTTTTACAGTGCGATATAACGCGTTACCAACGGGGAGTCGGTTTATCGTCTCATCCCAAAAGACCCATACCCAGTCATGGTCTAGTGGATCGGGGAAAAAAGTTTCGGCACCAAGTGGGATCAAAACACCACAGTGTTTTTGAACCTGGACTTTTTGCTTTTCTAGGCAGGAGCGGTTAGCGCTAGTCCAATGATCGTCTATACGCTGACGCGACTTTCCCGTCGTTTGTACACACCACATTACGGTGCTGTTGAGGGAGAGATGCACGTCTATGGCAGCTTGGCATTGCAGGGGGTGCCTGAGTCAAAGTTAGGTTACGTTTAAAATAAACCAACCGAAGTGCTGGTCATGATTATTTTCTCTAGCATATTTAATCTTAAACCTAACTGGAACAAAATCCCGTTTTGTAGAGCCAGCAATTGGTTCGTGTATAAAGAGTTCAGACCTAGTCGACTGCTATCCCAGAGTGTGAGAGAGGAGAGTGAGTGAGACGGCGGTGAGAGACAAGAGAGGGAGCGAATGGGGGGGGTGACAGAGCGGGGGTAGGAGAGTGGTAGATGGGAGAGAGAAGAGATGAGGAGTGAACGCTGAAATCTGAATTTGTTTAATGGTAAATTGGATGAGGCGGCGAAGAAAAATGATGTATAATTTGTTGTATACTTTGGTAGAATTATTGGCACAATACATTGGCATGCACTTAAAACGGTATAAGCTTGAAATTAGGCATTATTTTCAAAAATCTTGACTATATAAAGGCTGATGTTGACAAAGTTTCAAAACAAAGCACAGCTAAAAAAAAATCCCAGGTTCACCGTATACTGCTACCCAGGGTTTGCCTCAAACAGTTATTTATAGGCCTGTAAACGAGCGCTTGGATTTTTGGGTGTTCAAGATTTGTCACGCTTGATATAATGCCATACATTTTATTATTATGTAAACATATATGTTTGAGGTAGTCATATAAGGGAGTTTAAATACACGTATGACATTCATAATACATCACCAAGCTCGTCGGTGGAGTTAATGGACGGTGTCCAGATTCTTTAGTACTCACCTATCTTTTGCATGTCAAAATAGTTACTGTAACTCACTAACTATTGCTTTTCAAAATAGGTACAGTTCTCACTAACTATTGAATTCTCCCTAATAGTTACAGTACTCACTAAATATTGCATTTTCATATTGGATTACAGTTCTCACAAATATTATTGCATTCTAAAACCTTTCATCTACACCAGAAAAGGTGCCCACCGAATACATTCTGCCAGCCCTAAGGCTATGGCAATGTTAAACACAATCCTGGTAGGCAGCATATTTAAAATCCTCGTGCTCATTCCATGCCATGCTACATTTTAACTCACAATAGAGAGCATATGGGTGGGAATCAATACCGGCAAGCAAGACATGCTAGAGAAGTGATAAATGTAATCATTCACCACTGTGGCCTCTCGTTGCAGATACAATTCGCAAAACATTTTATCATCCGACTGTTGTGTGCATATCGCTCCGTCAAACTTGAAAGCTCTCCTTTTTTTTTTTCTACTTACCCCATTCTCTCTACTCCTCTCCTTCTCTCTCCTCTCTTCTCTCTCTCTTCTCTTCTCTCTCTCTCTCTTCTCTCTCACACACACACACACCCAAACACAAACACACACACCACCACACAAACACAAATCAACCAATACATTACAACACACTCAACAAACAAAACACCACACACATCACATCATGAGAGAGAGTGAGATGTATGTGGTGAGACGAGGAGGAGAGACGAGGAGAGAGAGAGAGAGTAGATGAGAGAGAGAACATTGAACAATGAACAAATTTTATTTATAGAGGGTTATAGAATAAGGATAACAATAGCTTTTTTACATCCAGCCCTCTGCGAAAAAAAAAAATGAAAGTAATTAACGTGGAATGCATAGCATGAAGAATGATATAAAGAAAGAAAAAAAATACATACATTGATGATGGACTTTCCATGCAAATTCACCCCAATCTAATTTCATACATGAAAAAAGTTGAAAGTAAACATAAACAGGAATAAGCCAAGCAAGGATAGGCACGGCTAATTAATTTCATAATGCACACACACACCACTCACTATATATATCTATTTATATAGATATATATATTTATTTTTGATATATTTATTTATTATAAAGACAATATGATGATGTTCAATGAAAAGTTATTTCAATAATGTAAATGGAAAATAGAAGAAAAGCAATGCAAAGAAGAGAGAGAGAGAGAGAAGATCGAGAGAGAGATGAGAGATTGCGAGAGACCTTTAAGGAGAGAGAGAGATGAGAGAGAGAAGAGAGAGAGAGAGAGAGAGAGATAGAGATAGTGATAGATGAGAGATAGAGAGAGACAGACAGACAGAAAGTCAGCGAGAAAAAGAGCCAGGCACCATAGGGAGAGACGGGACAGACACAGACAGAGACAGGGACTGACAGAGAGAGAGAAATGACCAACAGAGAGAGAGGAGAGATAGATAGATAGATAGAAGAGAGAGAGAGAGAAGAGAGAGTGGAGTAGAGGAGAGAGAGACGAATGAGAGGATTGAGGAGTGAGAGAGAGAGAGAGAGACATGGGACAGTGACCCATGTCAAAACTGTCCAACCTAGTTGCTGACTTTGTACGGACATTGCCCCCCTGTGTCCTAGTTTCTACTTGATATGCCCAGTGTTGTCAACCTTATAACTTTGATTATGATTTATCTTCTTTTTAGCCAATGTTTGACGACTGCTCCATTGTACATCAATGCCACACACGTAAAAATAAAAACACAGCAAAACTATAAACACAGACTAGTTTGACAACATATTAACATGTAATATTCATAATACCTTGAGGCTGTGGTGAACTCTTGCATGTCCCCAAGCGAACGTTTTCACGTCCACCCTAATCGTGTTCTGGCTGTTGTTTTCTCTGTGTGTGTGGGTTGTGTGTGTGTGTGTGTGTGTGGAGATCAGAGGGGGCATTACCGCTGAAATGATTTAGCTAGCTGCGAGCAGTGTTCAGTGCTCTCTAAACTCCCTCCTAATGTTTGGTTTAATGGAAGCAGGGACATAGAGAGATGTGGAGAGGACAGGGGGGAGGAAGTGGATAGTGGGGTGGGGGGTGGGGGTGTTGCAATGTAAAAGTATTGCAGAGGTCAAATACCCATTATTGACAGCGAAGAGAGATAAGTATGATGGGACAAGAAGGAGATAAAGAATGTATGGAACAAAGAAGAGAATAAGATGATGGACAAGCAAGAGAGTTAAGTTTGTGGAGAAGAGACAGACAAGTATGATGGACAAGAAGACAGACAAGTATGATGGACAAGAAGACAGACAAGTATGATGGACAAGAAGACAGACAAGTATGATGGACAAGAAGACAGACAAGTATGATGGACAAGAAGACAGACAAGTATGATGGACAAGAAGACAGACAAGTATGATGGACAAGAAGACAGACAAGTATGATGGACAAGAAGACAAGTATGATGGACAAGAAGACAGGACAAGTATGATGACAAGAAGACAAGTATGATGGACAGAAGACAGACAAGTATGATGGGACAGATGACAGACAAGTATGATGGACATTGAAGACAACAAGTATGATGGACGAGAGACAGACATGTATTGGATGGACAGAGACAGAAAAGTATGTTGGACAGACGACAGACAAGGATGATGGACAGAAGACAGCAAGGATGATGACACAAGAAGACAGACAAGTATGATGGACCTTAAGACAGACAAGTATGTTGGTCAAGAAGAAGACAAGGATGTATGGACAAGAAGACAGGAAGTATGATGGGGACAGAAGACAGACAAGGATGATGCGTCAAGAAGTCAGACAGGATGTAAGGACCTAAGAAGACAGACAAGGATGATGGACAAGGAAGACATAAAGGATGATGGACAGGCGTGTCAGATTATGGGGAAACAGTCACAGAGAGCTGGAGGGGATGGAGTCAGGGAAGCTGCAACCGGTCTTCCACCACGCAACATCGCGAAGCTGCTGTGACGGAAAACCGCTGAAGTGTCACAGATATGGCAGGGGCTGGACTCTAGGGGGGAACTTTGGTTTGGGGAGGAGTTCTGTTATCTAATGGCTTCAATTGCTTAATTAATGATCTATTTGGGTATGTGTTGTGTGTAGTGTGTGCGCACGCGGCGTGCGTGTCGTTGCGTGCGTGCGTGTGTTTGTGAAATTATCCACACGCTCAAAACGGTTGAAAGGAATAAAGTTCAGAATTTTTTTCCCACTTATTTCCGAGCATGCACGCGGTTTTGTAAATGAATCATTTGTTCCCATAAGCACACAATGGCCTACTCTGCAAAAAGGCAAAAGAAGTGTTGAGGTGTGAAAGATGTTCTGCGTGCGTTCAAACACGGGACCTCGGTTTAATAGTCTCATCTGGACCTTTTGAAATGTGTCGGCGGCTGATGTGTGTGTGTGTGGTAGTGTGTGTTGTGTGTGTGGTGTGTGTGTGTGTTGTGTGTATGCGTCGTGCGTTAAAGTACAAATTGATATATAATAATATAATAACAATAATAATAATAATAATAACAATGTATGGATTCATTAGCGATGAATCTTGTATTGCAAAAATCAATGCGATATTTCCAGTTCTTAACAAAAAGAACTTAACTTTCCTTGTCTCCACAGAACCTCTTAATGTCAATACATCAATCTTGCAAATTGGTCCCACTGCCCTTTTCTCAAAATAGTGAAAAGAAACATCCTGTTCCGAAGTGTTGTGCTGCTGTGTATCTGTTTGCCTTCAGGAGACTCCATGTTCTGCCCAAGGTCAAGCCTCTTTTACTTGTGTTCAATGGCTCCATCTTTTGTGCACACGGATTAGGAAAGGCATTACCTGTTCTCCATTACGTGCGTATGTGCACGCTTCACTCTCCTCCTTTCTTGCTCTTTTGTGAAGAAATCCAGCAAGGGAGAGAACGCTAGAATGCTGCTGACGTCAAAAGCAGCAGACCCAGGCCTGGCTGTGTCACGCAAACCTCAAATGGTCACGCTACACGGGGAACCCAGCTGCGATGAAATTCCCTGCTTCTGCAGGGGTGCGCGTTTTGTTGTTCTCTCTCCACAACTTAAGAAAAAGCAATATGAAAAGTTGTATTTGGTAATTTTGGGGTCTTTTTCTTTAGGACTAGATGATAGTTTGGTTCTGCTAGTGAATGGTTATGAGAAAGGTAACTTTGAAGTGAATATCTTGGAATAGCATTAATACTTGCATAAATTAATAGCTTTAAGATAAAGGAAATAAGAAAGGTCATGAAAAATGCATCATTTGTTGTTATCTATTGAAATACGGTTTACATGAATCTGTGCATTAAATCATATTTTTGATATTGCAGCTTTCATCTGAAATTGAGTGAAAGAAATATTATATTCCGTCTCAAAACTCAATTTTCTCTCCTAAACTCGGAAACGGAGACTTAGAACCGACTTTATATGTACATTCAGAAGGTTGTGGTGTAACCACTGACATAGTTTCTTTTAGTGTGCTTTGCCAATCATGTTTTGATCAGTGCAAACAGATTCTGATGGGAAAGATCCCCAGGGGGAAGGTCAGATAACCACCCCACCCCCCATCTCTATGAAGGTTGGCACTTAAAAGAAGTGGATGGCACTGTTACACGTGACTGTATGGAGTCTGGCTGGCTCTGTCAGACCTTTGACAAGTTGACGATTTGGTAAGAGAAGATACACACATTTTTGCACAAAAAGTTGCTGGTAAACCACGAATTGGTATTCTTTCAGTCTGATAAAACAGAACGTGTGCATTGCTGCTAGTGTTGATAAAGACACTCATGCACACACACAGGACACACACATGCGCGCGCACGCGCTATACCCCATCACCACATACACACACTATTTACATTTCTGCATGCAGAGTTCTCTTTCAACCTGCTCAGTCTGACAGATAGCGGGGCTATGGATTCTGCATGAAGTTCCCTGTTCCTGCTCCATGCATTCCCCCTTCCATCCACCTCGTCATGTGTCTGCAGCGGTCAGCTGCATCATTCTCAGAGACGGTGCTTTGCTGTCAGGCCTAGTCAGGGGGCAGCAGCGTCAAACACCTCTTCTCTTCTGACTCTGGCACGGAAATAGTGTTCTGGGCGGGAATCTGATCTGCAAAAGAAAGACTAAGTGACATTGGTTCACTTTTCCCATTCGGAGACTATGTCGCCTGTTGATGAGATAGCCATGTTTTTCTTCTTCGGTGGTCGGCAAAACTCTCAGACAGCAGCGTTGCTTTCTGTCACATGAAAGGAAAAGGCGTTGCGCGTTGCCGGTAAGCGAATGACAAGTCTGGCTCAGCACATCGACTCTGGGCATGGGTGGCATTGTTATCCTTGAAGCCTTTCTGGGAATAAAGAGGAGATATGGAACCGAAGAAGGCAGAGTAATAGACAAGAAGGAGGTGGCAGAAGAATAAAGATGATCAAGAGGGAATCAAAGAAGGCAAAGAAAAGAGGACATTCCATGCACAAAATTGTATTTGAAAACGGCCATTTCCAGATCAGGGATGACGTGTTTTTTATGTGCTATTTTACTAGGTAATAGCGATGTTGCAAGCATCAGGAGTTTTAGATGCTGTCTACTGGTTTTCATTTATGTTGGTGTATTCTATCTGAAAACAAAACTGTACATAACTGTCGTTATGGCTGACTATGGTCCCAAAGCTATAGCAAGACACAGACTAGAATTCTGGAAACTGTTTGAAGAAGGCATGACCACGCTTGATGCTTGCATGCTTCAGCCTGGTCCATTATCAGAGTTAGGATTAAGAGGGATTGTAACTTGAACATCTATGGAGTTTGTTTTTTTGCCTTTTTTGGGTCGGGGGGGGGGGGGAGGCTTCTCATCTTCTGTGACGTCCCCGTCCTGCTATTCCACCGCGCTCATCTTATTTTAATCTGGATAATCTCATGGTTTTATGCTGTCTCAAAGCTTTTACTATGTCAACTTGCAACATAGGACAGAGTTAGAGGATCTTTACTGTGTATATTTGATCTTCCTGCGTGTTATGTTCATACGCGAACAGAATTATGGTCTGGCTGGTCTGCACATAACGGTGACCTGGGAAGATTGTAAATCCCCACCTTGATTCACCAGGACAACCCCGACATTTGACCACAATTCAAAGACCCAGGGATGCAGTAGACGGTCCTAACCACTGTCACAGCTTCCGCCCTGACCACAGGGCATCTAGGCACATGCAGTTTTTCGCCAGACACATAGGCAAATGTTGAACAAAAACCTGAACAAAATCTTTTTATATAAACAGCATGTTGTTGATCCACCGTTGTGTAGTTACTTGTATTCTTCTTCTCTGGGGGAGGGTCTATTGACACACAGTTCTTCTCCAAGCATCCGAAGGCAGAGGGCACTCTCAGGCAGTTGGTCAAAGCGTGATGATGCTGAGCAAGAGTGAAATCATCACAAATCATATTACTTGTTTTGAATAAAAGTGCTTCACCCTCTCAACACACACACACACACCACTACACACAACGCCACGCACGCGCGCGCGGCGCGCACACACACAAAAACACGCACAACACATACACACGCACACACACACGCACACACATGCCACACCCACATCACACCCAACACGGACACAGTCAGGACAGTCCCCCCCAACATTTTGTTAGTTGCATGCAAATCTCATTCCTCGCCCAGTCTCTCAGAAAAGGCCAGCTATGAATTAAACATTTCTCTTTTTCCTGCTCCATTTACTAGCCCCCCACCCCACCCACACAAACAACATGTTTAATAGCAGGATTGCGGGTTACTCGCCTTTTATCGCTGGCAGCGGACACTCTGTAGGGTGCAGTAAAGGGAAAAGCACTGCTATCTTATTTTACTTTGAGACCGGAAATAGGTCTGGACAGATCTTCAGACGCCATGTAAAGTCAGTTTTGATGGTTTTGTGCTTTGCCAATATGTCTGCATTTTGATGATAATGTTGGCCACAATTTGGAGAGAGAAGTAAGCAATTTAGGGTGTGGAGGCTTGTGGGCTAATGATGTAAACGTAGTAGATTCAACCTTGAGATTGCTCTGTTTGTCAGGCGCTGAACGGCAAAACGCAGGATTCTCGCTCATATTTGAGACAATATTTGAAAGGTCTTTTGTCTGTAGACCAATCCACATCTTTCACAGAAACGTGGATTTTCATATAGCAACAGAAAAAAGCATTCACGACTAAAAGATTATAAACTGTAATATACAATCAGCACATTAGCAAGACATCAAAGTACAAGTAAGAAGGTTACACGGCCCATTTCTTAATAAAACTTTCTAATGGATAAAATGCGCTTCTATCTTTGAATGTTTGACCTTCAATGAGACACGCCCCCTATCTCTCTCACCATCTCTCTCTTTGTCTCTCTTTTCTCTCTTTTCTTTATCTGTCTCTCTTCTCTTGTCTCTCTCTCTTCTCTCCTGTCCTCTGTCTCTCTTTCTCCTTTCTGTATTATTCTCTCTCTCTCTCTCCATTCTCTCTCTCTCTCTCTCTCTCTTCTTTCTTCAGGTCAAGCTTCTTCTTTATCTCTGTTCAGATGGTTTCATCTTCTGTGACTCGGATCAGAAAGGAATGCACTACCCGCCATTAAGCTGTGACTGGGCTGCATGCTGCTGGTATCTTTTGATTTCTCTCTTTTTTATTTTTCACTTCTGATGTGAGGAAAGCAGCCAGGGATAAAACTCCACTGTGTGCTGCTGGACGTCACAAGCAGAAGGAAATGACCGGACGGTTCACGCGAAACTCGGTGGGTCACGTAACACTGGAAAGTGAACAGGTGGACAGATGTTTAGTGGGGAAGTTCAGGCAGTTCTCTTTTGTGATCTGCCACAGGAGAAAGAGCTCGCACAAAAGTTCTTCTCTGTCATAGTTCTCCTTCGGCTGTTCTCCTTCATTTGCACTGAACGTTCAGACAACTACTGTTGCCTGTCATGAGCAAAACTGCGTTGCGCTGCAGTTAAGGACCCTGGCATGTCAGACCAAGCGCATCTGGACTGGCATCGTGAGAAAGCATTGCTACTTAAAAAAAAAAGACTTTCTGACAAAAGGCAGGAGAATGGACGAAGAAAGCAGAAAACAGACAAGAAGGAGGTGACAGAAAGAAAAGGGACAAGGCAGAAACAGAGGGATAGAAAAGAGGGAATTCCTAACACAGAATATCCAGAAGGTGGGGATGCTATTTATCCTGACAGTCATCCCGGCCTCCCCACGTGGGACTCTGTCATCTACCAAAGATATGAAAGACTGCCCAAGCCTTGTCAGTCCTACTTCCTTCCACAAGTTTCATAAAGGTAAATGCTGGCAGAGTGGAGAGGTCAGTCAACTAATCGTATGTATAGCAGGTATTCTGATAGTTGCTTTTTTGATCAATACCTGTAACAAAATAGGTCACTAAAGAGAAGAAACAGGAACAATATTACTTCTGCAAGCAATACTTACTGTTGATCACAGATCTATTAAAGTGTCCGTAACATTGGTGAATAAATCTGTTTAATGTATTTCACAAAGCTATGCTAATGGACGGTGGTCTAGAGGTAACACACTGCCTAGAAAAGCAAAAAGTCGGGTTCCAAGCGTGCGGTGTGTTCGATCGCGTTTATGCCCAAATTCCCCTTCACCCCTTCATTAGACCATGAGTGCTATGTCTGTGTGCTTGTATTTAGGAGAATCGATAACCAATAGTCTTACTGTGTGTTACTCATAATTATTTACGCTATCGTTAAGAAGCCCACGGCAAAAAGAGTGGTTTCTGACAAAGTTGTAGAAAAAAAAACTCACTGTGATGGAAAACAAAAACAGCTACGGACAGAAAAATAGAGAAGAAAATAATGGGTGGCGCGCTCTTTGTGCAATCTGCTCTCCCTAGGAGAACAATCCCGCATTTCCCGCAATGAAAATCTGTCGTGATTAAAGTGGTATGAGATGAAAGGAAAATAGTATCAATGAGAGAAAAGTTATCAAATTTAACTACCTTTTCTGACCCTGCAATGTTACAGCATTCACAGAGATGTTCTTGTCCATACACCAGTAGTTTTCTACGGAGCGGAGTTATCGCAGCATTACTGAGTGACAAAAGACACTCCAAATTAAAAATCAACCACTTAATTATTCAAACAGGAAAACGTGGGGATGCTGCTCTCTCGGGGCATGCTGTGAGATCAGTCCACATGTCACGCTGAGCAGTCTGCCTTGCCCGTGACTGAAAAATGAATAGGCTTGGCTTCCAAAAACAAGCATGTTCCTTCATAGGAAACCATGGAATTGCTTCTTCTAGAGTTCGACATTGGCAATGACCAGCTTTTGAGTGTGATTTGTTGATTTCTGTTCCCACTACTCTGTAATTAAAACGTCAAGCAATGCCGTAAGGCTTTATCCTGAGCAAGAAGAATGATGCTGGTGTGGCGCCAATGCTTTTTTAAAGTGCAGGTTCATGATTTCGCTTAGAATTTATGAATTGCCACTAATAATACGTAGTGGGCAGAGTCTCGTTAACCAGTGTTCATTGTTAAAAATGTTAACATTAGATGAAATGAGACAACTCTATGTAACGCGTGCGCCATTCATATGATAGTGTCCTTGAAGTGGCCATGGTATACCAAGACCATCTTGATAGCGAAGCGCAAACGCCGGCAACTAGACGGCCAGTGGCGGTAGTCCAAAACCGAAATCAACAAACAGCTTTTCGAAAACAAATAAACAAAGGTCAAACTATTAATCATCAGCCAAAGGACAGACTATACTCTCCCAAGTTCTCTGTGCTTCTCATAAAATCTCTTTTACCCTCACCTCAAATCTCTTGGATCTGCAAAATCAATCCTTTGCCTAATACCACAGCCTGTCTGAACTTCCATCCATAGTTTCTGCAGTCTTTTCAGAACAAAGTCCGCATCATACGCTCCAGACTGGGATCAGACTCATTTCAGGCTGCGCCTCCTGATCCCAGTTCACTCGGCACTCCTCTCGTTTCCTTCCTTCCCGCAAGTGAAAACAAATCATGACATTCAGAAGGAAATGACTATAAAAATCATGCGACTTTGATCCCATACCGGCTCCTGTTTTCTACACAATGCCTTCAAACTTGTACCGATTTATAACTAAAATAAGTAAATCATCTCTTGTGTCAGGACATTTTCATCAGCTCTTAACACAGCATAGTCACACTCTACTGAAAAAGGCACGACCTCGATCACCATTCTGAAGAATTATAGATCTGTTCAAACTTACCTTTGTCTCTAAAGTACTAGAAAAAGTTGTTCTCAAACGTCTCAAACAGTCACCTTCTTTCCAATGATCGTCCCCCTTTTCATCCGCCTATCGCTCCAACCACCGCACAGAAAACACCCTAGTCCACACTTTAGATACACTTTACTCGCTTTGATGCAGGAAAAATCTCCTTCATTTACTCTTCTTGACTTATCTGCTGCCTTTTGATACGTAGATCACTCAATTATCTTTCTCGCCTCCAAACTGTTTGGTATTAATGGCACATTCCTCAACCTGGTTTACTTCATACTTACGACGATTTGAGAAATTATGGATAAACAAAAGTCAATTCAATACCTGTCAATAATGGAATGTGGAGTCCCGAGGGATCAGTCCTGGGCCTGTTCTCTTTACTCTCTACAACGGCTCCACTCTCACATAGATTAACAACCACCATATTGATCATCAATTCCTTACGCCATGATACTCAGCTTCAGTGCGTGATAACTGTTGAAAATTGCCTTCCATTACTGAATAAAATATGTCTACTGCCTTCTAAATATTCATAACTGGATGACTCAAACAAGTGTATACCTTTATGCCGATAAAACCGGCAGCTATGCTCATAGGGACCCACATAAACTTGCCTCTATCACGAAATACATCAATAGAATTCGGCAATAGTCAGTTCTTTTGTCCCAACTCTGTGAAGTATTTGGAGTAGTTCTTGACTCCATACTCTCTATGAAAAAAAATTCATCACCCCAGACTGCCAATCTTGTTATATCATTAACGACGCATAAAGCGCGATTTTGCAGTATCTGTCTCTGATGCATATTTCCATGCTTTCGCATATCTTCATTCTCTCAAGTTTTGACTACTGTAGTTCTACTTTTGGCTGGTCATACAGCCATCCATCTATCCACCTCTCTCAAACGCATACAATAACTCGACCGTCGATTGGTCCATAAGAAAAAAATCTCGAACACATCACTCTCTTCTGCGTTCTCTTCGCTGGCTGACTGTCTCACAAAGACTGGAGTATAAAATCAATACCCTCTGTGTCAAATGTCCCACAAATCTTGCATCCTCTTTTCTCTGTAACTGTCTTTACCTGTACACTCCATCCCGTACCCTTCATTCATCCGCAGATACTTTGGCTTTTCGAACATCAGATTCAAACAAACCCAATGTTGGGCCTTCGCTCTTCTCTGTTTCTGGTCCATCCACCCTGGTATGACCTCCTCTTCAATTCGCAAATGCTCTCAGTAGATGACTTCAATCCAGCCTCATAAACCACTTATTTCCTAAAAAAAAAACCCTTGTGATTTTCCCCCGCATATCTGTCCCTAATTTTCAAACAGCATCTTTACTCCTTATTTCTACCTGGATTTACCCCCTCATTCTGTCCTAATTTTCAACAGCATTCTCTTTACCTCCCTAAGTGTGTTCGCGAGTGTGTGTGTGTGTGTGTGTGTGTGTGTGTGTGTGTGTGTGTTGTGTGCAAGCGCTAGTGTGTGGCGGGAGCATGGATTTTGAAATCTGTTGTTTTATGATTAAGGAGAGTTAATGGTTGTAAATGATTTGGCCTTATAGTGCAAGCGCTTCGATTTTTTTTTGTTTTTTTTTTACAGATAGCGCTATGTAATATAACATATATTATTATTATTATTACTTTTTTTTATTATTGTTATTATGATGGTGATTATTATTATTATTATTATTATTGAAGTGCAATATGAAACACTGACACATTTTGCATTGTAATAGGTTGGTGAGGATAAGGGCTGGGTGTAACTGAAGGCAGCTAACAGTTTCTTGGGTCAATCAAAATATCAAATCGACAACCTGAACCCACCTTCCCCCGGAAGAAAATGCCTTGCGGAAAAGTGGGTAGGTGACAGCCATCTATTTCGTGGTGGAGGTCACGGCCACCTCCTTTGCCTGACGTTTCGTGACTGGTGATGGGCCTTCACCCTTCCTGAATTGCAGCTGTCTGCTACTGTCGGGCCTTGGCTGCTCCCTCCAGGCCACTGCCAGACGTGACGACACGGTATAAGTAGTTGAATGAACATCTTACTTGTTGACTGGACAAACTGAAACTGACACACGCAGCTGTTTTAAATGCATCTGACAGTAATTATACTTATCACAAGCTTGCAGAAAAGACTACCTTTTAGCACGTGCTATGTTTCTATCTGCAGTGTACTCCTTTACCTTGTACAAAGTGTTCTTGTTCACAGTCATGGCAGTCGACAAGTATAGGAAATCTATTGTTTTGTCGGAATATGCTTAGTGATGTTTAGGTTTAGATTTAGACTGCCTTTGAAGGCACACACAAACACCAAAAACAAGCACAGAGCGAGTGGGTGAGAGAGAGAGAGACGATGAGAGAGAGGAGGGAGAGAGAGAGGAGGAGTGAGAGAGAGAGAGAGTCGGAGGAGGAGGAGGAGAGAGAGAGAGAGAG
The DNA here is from genome assembly GCA_028751875.1 of Rapana venosa. NCBI lineage: Eukaryota > Metazoa > Mollusca > Gastropoda > Neogastropoda > Muricidae > Rapana > Rapana venosa. The sequence goes on from CM054145.1 coordinate 66,457,857, forward strand.
AGAGAGAGAGAGTGTTGTGCATTGCAAAATTCTCCTTAGCTCTTCCAGCCGGACAAAGAGGATGGGGTTAATTTAACTTCTTTTTTTTGGGGGCCCCTTTCCCAATTTTCCCCCCTTCCTACCAAAGAAACAGGGTATTGATTTCTGCGTTTAACGCCCTTTTAAAAATGGTATTTCAGGGGGGAAAAGGGTTGGGGGGTTGGGTTTTTTGCTTTGGGGGCCGGGGTTTGTGTTGTGGGGGTGTGTGGTGGGGGTTTGGTGGTGTTGTTGGTTGGGGTTGTTGGTTTGGTTGGGGAAGAGAAAAAATGAAATTAAATAATAATTTTTAAAACCCAAATATTTTTGGAAAAAAGCTTTCGGTTCTCAAAAAATTTTGTTTTAATTTCCCCCCCCCCCTTAAACCCCCTTTCTTGGCTTCCCCCTTTTCCCTTTTCCTTGGGGGTTTTCCCCCCTTTAAAAAAACCAATTTTTTCTTTGGGTTTTTAAATTTTTTAAAAGGCTGGGTGGGACGTTAAAATTTTTTTCCCAAAAAAAACAGTTACAAAACCAAAAAAAACATTTTTAACATGAAAACATGTTAAGCTAGTGTAAAGGGGGAATACAGACGAAACCTGTTTTAAAAAAACCCCCATAAAATGCCAGTATATTTTTTTTAAACAATATAGGGCAATGCTGCTGCTCTATATATGTTTTGTTATGGTACTTTAAGGGTTACAGGGAAAATTTATTTGTGCTTTGGACCCCCCCCCCCCCCCCCCCAAGCTGTTTTTGTCGTACCACTTTCCCTTGTTTCCCCGGGTTAGCTGTTTTCCTCTGTTTTTCTTTTTTCAGGCAGGGGGGTGAAGGACAGAAAATTTTGGGTTTATTTATGTTGTTTTTCGCAGACTTATTTCCGGGAATTGTTAAAACCCTGATAGTGCGAGAAAGAGGGGAGAGAGAGGGGTAAAGGAGAGGAGAGAGGAAGGAAAAGGAGAGAAGAGAGGGGGAGAGAGAGAGGGAGAAGGGGGAGGAGAGAGAGAAGGAGGGAGAAGGGGAAGAGAGGGAGGGGGAGGGGGGAAGGGGGAAAGAGGAGGGCAGACGGGACAGGGGAGAGAGAAACAGACAGTCAGAGAGAGAGAGGGAAAGGGGGTTTGAGGGAGGGAGGAGGGGAGGGGGAGAGAGGAGAGAAGGCAGAAAGCCCAAAAGACAGGGGAGAGCCAGACAGATACAGAGAGAGAGAGAGAGGAGAGGGGAGGAGTGGGAGGAAAAGGAGAGAGAGAGAGGAGAGAGGGAGGGAGAGAGAGGGGAAAAGGAACAGAGGAAAAAGAAAAAACAGAAAAAACAGGGGGAAGAAACAGAGAGACAGAAAAGACAGAGAACTAGGGGGCGGGTTTGACGGGCTTCTGGGATCGCATTGGGCGTTGAGGCAGGAGATAACCACGGGGACAGACGCACTGGAAAACCCTCCAGTTTTCAGGACGGCCAATGAACCCTTTGTTTACCTTTTGGAAAAGCCTTTCTCTTTTCAGAGACGGGACCGGGGGACGGGACAGAGGGGACAGGGGCCCGGGGGGACAGAGGGGAGAGAAAGACAGGGGACAATGAAATAATTGTTCGGGTCTTGTCTGTTCGGGGTTTTGGTGGTGGTGATGGGGGGGAGTAAATTATTTTATTTATTTACTTTTTGGAGGGAGTTTTTTTGTTTTTTGTTGTTGTTGGTTTTTTTGTTTTGTTTGTTTTTTTTGGGTTTTTGCCATAGGGGGGATGAAAAAAGAAAATACTGTTTTTTCTATTACCCTTTTTGTTTTAAAACGTGTTCGATTTTTCAAAGTTTTCTGTCGGTCTCTCTGTCTCTTTACGCGCACCTCAAAAACCTTTCCCCGTTTTTTCGAAAGAGTAAATCACTGTGTGCCATTTGGGCGAATGAAAAAATGTCCCAAAAATGCTTTACACACGGGAACTTGATAAAAAAAAAAGCACTCGAGAGCTTTTTCCCATTATCCTCACAAAAAAGAAAAAAAAATAAATCTCTCTCTCTCATTGCCCACCCACTCAGATGTATTTGTTTGTTGGTTGAGAGACCCCAAAACGAAGAGAGAGACGTAGTTTAAAAAAAGGGGGATCCTTAGTCTAGAGGAGCGTAGTTAGGGGGAGCGTAGTTTTGAGGGAGCTTTTAAAAGTCTAGGGGGAAAAGGTAGTTTTTGGGGGGAGCGAAACCCTCCCGAGAAAGTGAAACTTTTGGGGTTTTCCCAAGTGGTAGGGTTTGATCCCTTTTTGTCCCCCAAATTTTTTCCCCCAACCCGAGGGTGAGTAGTAGTGTGAGTGCTAGTTTTGGGGGAAAAAAAGATGATAAACCGAGGTCCTGTTGTAACGGGCATTTGACGCACGTAAAAAGAACCCCCGTAACAAGAGAGTTGTCCCCGCCATCTTTTTTTTATTTTTTTTATTTATTTTTTTATTTTATTTTTTTCGGGAAAAAAAAGCCACTGAAATATGGGAAAAAAAACACATGCAGACGGGGGAAAAAGAAAAAAAAATTGGGGGGGCCCGCTGCTTTATACGACGGGGTTTCCCCTTGGGAAAGAGAGCAGCCGGGAATTTTTATGAAATAGAACTCTGGTGTGATTAAAGTATTTTTAATAATAAGAAAAAAAGGGAAAGGAAAAATTTTTTAAAGCGCATATTTGCAAAGACAAATAAAGGCATGCATTCAAAACAAATTTTTAACAGTCATGCAATCAATGTTAAATAATAAAATTTTTTTAAACAAAACAGTTATTAAAACATGGTGCGTGCAGAAAAAATCTTGAAATAAAATTTTCAATGGGCAAATTTTTTTCAAAAGCACCACACGCACAAAAAGCCCGTTACCTTAGCGGGGGTGGTAGGACAGGGGTTATTTGAAAGGGGGAAAGTTTGATATGAAAACGGGGGGGGGAAAATTTGGTTTTAAAATTTAAATTTATGCTTGAGGCGGTTTTAAAAGTTTTCAAAAATAGGTTTCTGGCGAAGAGAGAGAGAGGCTCCCCGGGGTCGGGGAAATCCAAAATAGAAAAAAAAGAGCGGCGGCCACGGGGGGATTGGTTGAATTAGGTATTCGTGGGCACAAGCTATCTGCAGAAGAGGGGGGAAACGGGAAGGGTGTACGGGTTTAAAGGGACATTCCCAGAGGTGGGGGGTTTGCGTTTTGTGGAAAACTTTTGTAACAGAGGGTATTGGTTTAAAAATTTACTTTTTCTGTGGCACGGGCACCCAGGGGAGATGGGGAGGGGTAATTTTGAAAGATTTTTTCTGTCTGAGAACTAGTCGGGGTGCGGAGTTTTGTATACGTTAAAGGGGGAGGGGAAATAGTGATGCGGGCAGACCAGAAAAAAGGGAAAATTGAAATTTAGCCAGACGTAAAAAAAGAGAGAATTTGAAAAGTTTGGCTGTTGCATCGGTGGATGGGGGTATTTGGGAAAATTGACAAATTTACGCTTTAATTGATTTTAGCACGACGGGACAGGTCGGGGTGTTGAATTTTTGTAGATTTTGCTTTGGGGATAACAAACCTAGTTTACCTAAAGCGGGGGACTGATGCTTTTCCCCGAAGGGAAAATGGTTTCGGTTTATCTGTTTTAAAGCTGAAATGTTTTTTTGAAATCTTTCCAGTTTTGAATTTTCCCAAAAAACCCAGGGGGGCCCAAATATTTGTCGGGAAAAAAAAGGCAAGATTTTCGGGAGAAAACACTGCTTTGAATCTGGGGAGTCATCTGCGTAAAAATGATGGCGATTTGTGACGGTTTATTATATGTGACAGTGGGGAGGTTTTCCCAAGGATTCTTCAATTGCCCCTTTTTAAAAAGGGAAAAAGGGGGAAAAAAAATGCTGCGAAAAACCCCCTTTGGAAATTCTCTCTTTTTGCATCGCCAGCAAAATCTTCCCCCGCATTTTTATGCCCGACTGATTGACCATTGCCCAACACGTCATCCCTGAAGCCAGTGGGGTTTTCGTTTTCAGGCAGGGGCATGGGGCTTTGGTTTTGCATTTACGCCAGTTGCAAAAAAAATTTGCTGTGAGAGAACATGGGGCTCCACTGGTTTTTGAAAGACCAAACCCAAAGGCCTTCGCAGGGGGAAAACCCCGGGGTGGGCTGTGGAAGCCCCTCCAAAATTTTTGATTCCCCAAAGGGGGCCTAACATGCTGACTGCGTCACTCCCGATGGCTTTCCCAGGTGGGGAGAAAGGGAAAAATACGGGACATGTGGGTTTCCATTTCCTGTGGTAAATGGGGGAAAGCGGGGCTGCGCCCGGGAAACCCCCTCACTGTTCTTTTTTCTTCTTTGGCCATGCTGTTTAAACGCCTTCCAAGACGGGGGCCGGGGGCTTCTACATTCATTTTCGCACTGATGGAAAACTTTTAAAATTGCGGGGGACTCCATGTTTAGTCCAGGGTGCCCGAAGGGCATTTTTGAGGATTTCCTCTTGTGATGATTGGCGCTTGCCGAAACACCCCCATGAGGACATGAGTTCAGGGTGAACCGGTTCTTCCCCTTTCCCGGCGTTTTTGGATAAACCATCACCCTCGGGCAAGCCCGGAGTCCTTTTCCCCCAAACCCCCGCTATTTCACAGAGCCCCCGTCCTTCCCCACCCCGGCAGTTAAGATCGTTGAAAAACATACACCAATGCAAAAATCTGAAATGTATGCAATCGTAATAATAAAAAGGAAGATTAAAAACTATACTACTACAAACTACAAACTACTACAATACTATTTACTACTACTACTATTTATACTTTCCTACTATCCTATCCTACTATCTTTACTACAAATACTTACTACTATACTATTTACTACTATTCTACTACTACTTACTACTACTACTACTACTCCATTTTAAAAACTTCACAAAACTGTCAAAAAAAGAAAAAAATATTTTACTGCCCGCAATTTTAAAGGCCTTGGGAATCATTTCATCCTTCTCTTCACAAGTTCCGAACGTTTTTAAAAAAACCTCTGCCCACACGACCTCTTGACCCATTTAAACATATTCTCCCCAACTGTTGATGAGATGCCCCCCTTTCCTTTTGGGGACCACCCTCCTCCTGGACGGCCCCTGTGCGCCATGGTTCCCCAAAAACATCTTGATAGCGAAGCGAAAAACCCCGGAACTAGAACCCCAAAGTGGGGGGAAGTAAAAAACCAAAAATCAACAAACGTTTTTCCCAAAAAACAAAAAAAACAAAGTCAAACTTTTAAACCCTTTCAGAAAAAAGGACAAAATTCTACTTTCCCCAATTTTCTCTGTGAACATCCATAAGATCTTTTTTTTCCCCTCACCTAAATTTCCCTTTTTTGGTCTGCAAAAAAAAATCCTTGCCAAAACCCCCCAAACCTTCCTGTTGAACTTCCATCCACCTTTTCTGCCTTCTTCTCAGAAAAAATTTCGAAAAACGCTCCAAAAGGGATCGACTCAATTCCCCCCCGGGCCTCCTGCCCCCAGTTCACTGGCACCCCTCTTTTTTCCCTTTTCCATCCACAATTTGAAAAAGAAATCATGACAATTCTGAAGGAAAGGGACTATAAAATCATGCGCCCTTTGATCCCATCCCTACCCCTGTTTTCTCACAATGCCTTCCACAACTTGTCCTTTTATAATTTAAAATAGAAAAATTCTTTCTTTTGGGTTTTCAGGACTTTTTAAATTCGCTCTTAAAAAAAGCATAGTCACCTTTACTGAAAATCACGCCCTCGCCCCAAAATTCTGAAAAATTTATAGACCTGTCTCAAAACTCCCCCTTTTTTTCCCCCCAAGAAATGGGAAAAAGTCTTTCCCAAAACAGTAAAACAGTCCCTTCTTTCCCAATTTGATCCCCTTTCCCCACTTTTCAATTGCCTTTTCCCCCAAACCCACGCACAAAAACCACCCTAGCCCACATTTAGTACACTTCATTTGCTTCTGATGCGGGAAAAATCCCCCTCCTCACTCTTCTTAAACTTATTGCACCCTTTTGATACCAAGACACTAAATTTTTCCCTTTTCTTGCCTCCAAAAATACTTTTTGGTATTAACGGCACACCCCTAAACCTGGTTTATTTCCCATCCCTCACGGGCCCGGTTTCCCAGAAAGTTATTGTAAAAAAAATTTTTCAATAAAAAACCTGTCAAAATGGAATGTGGATTTCCCGCAGGGTCAGCCCCTGGGCCCTGTTCTTTTTTACTTTTAAAACTGCCCCCACTCCAAACATAAAAAAACAACATCATTTTTGTTCACCCTTTTTCTTTGGATGTTTATCGTTCAGTGCAGTGATACTATTAAAAAACTTACCCCCCCTTTCCGGGACAAATATGTCCCTACTGCCTTAAAAGGCCTTTCTTTTCCCTGATGCAATTTCCCAAGCTTTTTTCACATCTCTAATTCTTTCACTTTTTGGGATACTTAAATTCTTTTTTGGGGCGGGCCCTTTAACCAGATCTTTTCTATCCCTTTTAAAAGCTAAAAAAATCTGCAGCTCGATGGCCCTAAGAAAAAAAAAATTGGAATAATCACTCCTCTTCTGCGATTTTTCCCCACTGGCTCCCTGTTTTTCACAAAGACTGGAGTATAAATAAATTCCCCTTGTTTCAAATGTCTCCACAAATTGCCCCCTTTTCCTTATCTCTTTTAAAATGTCTTCATCGAAAACCCCCCTCCCGTTCCCTTTTTTCAGCGCAGTGTTTTTTGTGCTTTCGAACACCAGTTTCCCAAAAAAACATTTTTGGGCCCGTCTTTTCTTCTCTTTTTCTGGCCCACCCACCGGGGAATGACCCCCCCTTTTTCACTTCGCCAAAACCCTTTCACTTGTTTACCTTCAAACCCCAGCCTCAAAACACTTTTTTCCAACCTTAAAATTTTCCCCCCAAATATCTTTTCCCTTTTTCAAACAGATCTTTCCCCTTCTAAGTGTTTTTCCCGAGTGTGTGTGTATGTGTGTGTGTGTGTGTGTGTGTGTGTGTGTGGTTGGTTTTATGTGCGGGTTTGCTGGGGGCATACTTTGGCGCGATATTTTTTTGGAAATCTGTTTTTTTATTATGTTTAAGGAGGGGTTGCATGCCTGTAAATGATTGAGTGCAAGCGCTTCGATTCGTTTGTTTTCTTACAAGATTCAGCGCTATATAAATTCCATTTATTATTATTTTTTATTATTCCTATTTTTTACTTATACTACTTATACTATACTACTACTAATATACACAAATTTACTACTTATACTACTACTACTATAGTTTAGATAAAAGCCCAGAGAGGAGGGAGGGGAGAGGGGGAGGACAGAAGCGACAGACAGCCAGACAGGACAGACAGCAGACAGACGGGGACAGAGAGAAATAGAGAATAGAGACAGAGACAGAGAGACAGCGGATACGGGAGAGATAGAGGAGAAAAACAGAGACAGAAGAGACAGGATGGGAGCCCAAACGAAGACGGGGCAGAGACGGGGGGTGGGAGAGAGAGTGACAGACAAAATATACAGATAATATACAAATGCTTTTTGTAAATTTATATTATATAAATATACATTTTAATTTATGATTATTTGTATTATTTGAGAGAGAGGTAGTGTGTTTTACAAAAAAAGGGCCCTATTTTTCCTCAAATTTAATACTGTAAAGAACAAAATGAACGAAAACACCAACTAATGTGGTTATACAAAACAAGCCACAAAAAGAACCGCAATTTATATCAAAAGTTCCCCGAAATCAAATGTGGTTCCCTTTTGGGGCGGGCAAAAAATTGGTCGCTTTACCCACTGTCACCGCTGGTAAACCTTTGGAGCTTACCCAAGGAAAATGACAAGGGGAAACAAAAAACCCCCTTCTGCTTAAAAAATTGTTGAGAAAACTCGAAAATTTAAACGAAATCATAATAGAAAAAAAAATGACCCCCCCCCCCCCCACACAACACACACCCCCAAAAATCAAGCGTGAAGTAACCGTAAAACACCCAACAACCAAAGAACGAAACGGAAAGCCATCAAAACCAACACTGGGGCCCGTGCCCTGGTTTTTCCCTTCAAAAGGCCCCTCCGAAAAAGCAGATGGGTGGTGGTCAGCCCTTTTTTGTCACCAAAAATTTGGTCAGCCTGTTTGCCCCCAAAAACTGGTCACCCCTTTTTTGTCCCCGGGAAGGGGTTTCAGCCCGGTTTTGTCACCAGAATGGTCACCCCTTTTTGTCACCAGAAACTGGTCAGCCCTGTTTGCCCACCAAAAACGGGTCGGGCCCTGTTTGCCCACCAAAAACGGGGCACCCCTTTTTTTGTACCAAAAACTGGTCAGCCCTGTTTGTCACCGGCAGAACTGCAGGAAAGAGAGCAAGCTGAAAAACTTTGGACAGGGGGGGGTTTTGGTGGGGGCCGGGCGTAATGCAGGTGGTCAAAAAGAGGAAGAAATCAGTAAGAGAAAACTTTTTGGGATGGGGGAAATTCTTCATTTCTTTTGGAACCCGCCTATTGGAAACAGCGGGGTTTTGGGAAAACAACAACAACAACAACAACAACAAAAAAACAAAAACAAAACAACAAAAACCCAAAAACCCAAGCCCTTTTTAAATTGATAGAAGGGGGCTCACTTAAAAACTGGGACGTGCCAATGACCGGTAGCAATGACGGGTTGAAAACAATTGTTTTGTTTTTGCGTGGGGAACCCCAAATTTCAAAGAAAAAATTTAAAGGGAATATTGTTTTTGGGTTAATGTTTTGTTGTTGTTGTTGTTTGCTGTTGTCGTTGTGTTGTTGGGTGGGGTGGTTGGGAATGGGGTGGGGTGCCCCTCCCCAATTTAAAAACCCGGGGGACCCCAAGAATGTGCACCCCGACTACCTACCCCCTGGGACCCCCTAGAAGACTAAAAAAATTAAAAACCTGGTGAGAAGTTTGCGTGTAGGGAGGGGTTTTTTTTTTTTTCAAGTCCCTTTTCCCAAATTAGGAAAAATATCTCGACTTCAGTGCCCACTTATTGCAACTGACTTCCCCTTTCCCCAAAAAAAATTAAAAGATAAAAAAAAAAGGGAACAAAACAGCAACAAAAAAACAACGATAAAAAAAATCACAACAAAAAAACCCAAAATAATTTTGTTCCCACAAAATGTTTTGTTTTAAATCCACTTGCAAAACTTTAAAAATTTTAAAAAGGGTTTAAAGGGCCCCCATAACCTATAAGGTCTTTGGGGGAGAAAGGGGCGTCGGGAGCCCCTCACTTCTTAGGAGCCACCCATTTTGGGGGCGGCCCCCTTTCCCTCCCTCGCTGCTTTACCTTCCCTGCCCCTTAAAGGGGGCCCCTTACCATTTAAGGGGGTAAACGGGGAAAACTGTGCTGAACCCAAAGGCGGAAAACGGTCACCATCCAAGTGGTAACCACGTTGGGACGTGTTTAAACCCTTTAAAGCTGGGGGAAAGCGAGTGCTCTATATGAGCTTCCCGCCCCCACTTCAGATTTCGAATCAGATATTTTTTTTGCCGGGAGTGAAAGAGGGGGAAGAGAAGAAACAGTCATCACATTGTTGGGGATATTTTTTTTCCCCTTTGAAAAAAAAAAATTTTTTAAAGGGGAAAATAAAAAAAAAAAGAAAAGAGAGATGAGAGAGGGAGAGAGGGGAGATGGTTGAAGAGAGAGAGAGGAAAGAGAAGAGATGAGAGAGGGAGAAGGGGGAGGGGTTTTTTTTGGGGGGGAAGAGGAGAGAGAGAGACAAAACAAAAGGGGTCATTTGCCGATTTATGATTGTTTGTTAGGGGATGAAATGCGTATGTGGCCCGGCCTTTCGGGGAAAAATTGACAAAATGACTTTCCCTTTCCCCAGGGGGGGAATAGCAAAAATGTTGTTTTCCTGTGCAAAAAAAATCAGAGATTGGGAATGTGTGTGTGTGTTTTCTGTTTTGTGTTTCTATGGCGTGTGTGTGTGGGTGGGTGTGTTGCGCGCGCGTGGTGCGTGCGTGTGTGTGTGTGTGTGTGGGGTTTGTTTTAACGTTTTTCCCTTAAAAAGGATTTTAGAAGAGAGAGAGAGAAAAGAGAAGAGAAGGAGAGAGAAGAGAGAAAATGAGAGAGAGAAAGAGGGGAGAGAGGGGGGTGGTTTTTTTGTGCACGAGGCGTGTGGGGCATGTATAAAACTAAATTTGTGAAGGGCAAAGCTAAAAAAAACCTTCTTGTATGTATTTTGACGGGGTCAAGAAAAAGCAACGGAAATCGGGGAAGGGGTTGAGGGATTTTTTTGGGCCCCCAGCGGGTCCCCCCCTTTTCGGCTGTGACGACAAAAAAGGACTGGAAACTGCCCCCGCTCCCAGGGAAAAAGGGGGGTGAACCACGGGCCCCAAGGCCCCCCAGCATTAGGGAAACTCCCATTTTTTCTCTTGTGGTGTGTGTGTGTATGTTTTTTAAAAGTTGGGTGTTTGTGTTGTGTGTCTGTGTTTTTCTGTCGGTCTGTCGTCTTTTGTCTGCCTTTCTTGTTTTTTACTTTTAAAAGGGTGTTTTTTTTTTGGCTGAAAACCCATTATTGTTATGTTAAGGGGGTTTTTTTCTACATAGCCACCCAGTTGTATGGTTATTCCAATGCAAAGATATCTTTCGTACCGTATTGTGTTGCACTGTGTATGCATTTTTGGGTCCGTCGTGCCCGGAGGGAGACCTCCAAAAACAGCAGAGGAGGCGGCTCCCTGTTTTTGGAAAAAGGGGGAAAGGAAATTTGATTATAGTGGAGATCCCTTCCCCAAATACACCCCCATTTCTCTTGGCCAAGGGGGAAAAGGGACAGTCGGGCTTGGAGTGTTCCCAAAAAGGCCCCAAACACCCCCCAGGTTTGCGCACATAAGGACTGTGCGGGGTAAAGCCCCCTAGTAGGGAGTCATAGTCCATACTAAAGATTAAGCGGGAAAAGTGGAATTCCTGAATGGGAAAAAGCCCTAGTTTCCACCCCTCTCCCCTTTTGCTGTTGCCCCCGCGTCAATGGTTTAATCAAGAACTGTGATAAAGCCCGGCGCTGAGGGCCCTGCACTTTTATTGTATTGTATTGTATTGTTTTGTATTTTTATTGTAATGCATACCACTTCAGTCACAGCAGATTTTTTGCGGGGAAATTTTCGGGGTGCTCTTTTCCCCCCGGGGAGGGCGCGCCACCTCAAGAGCAGCGCCCCCCTTTGTTTTTTTTTTTTTATCTGCAACTGGGGTTTGTTTTCCCGTCAGAGGGTTTTTTACCTACATAATTTTACCCCCGTTGCCGGGGGTTTTCTTTACGTGCGAAATTTTAATTTGGGCAAACACGGGACCCCGGGTTTTTGTATCATCCAAAAGACTAGCCCCTAGACCACCATCACGGACTAGGGGTGGGAGGGGGGGGGGGTGGTGAGTTTCTGGCCCTAAGGGGAGGGAAAACCAAACCACAAAATTGGAATCGGATTTTTGGCTTTCTAGGCGGGTTTGCTTTTACCTTTTAAAACCACCGATCCATATTGATTGAATTTGGGGGGGGAGTGGGCAGATATGACCCCTGTCATTCTTTGGGACTCCCCGTGGGGATGCCGGGGGGGGGCAGTCAGTACGGGTTTGCATCCCACCTTTTTGGAAATTTATTTTTGCTAGGGGAAATTCCCCCTTTTCTATCGCCTTTTTTTTGTTTCTGGCTTATTACTTCTAGCCTGTCGCCCCTTTTTGTCTGTTTTCTGCCTTTTTTTTTTTTCTCTACAGTATCGGGGGGGGGGTTGTCAAACGCTTAAAGGGAGCGACAAAAATGTTTCTGTTTTGAGCGTTCCAAAAAGAAGAAGAAGAATTGCAAAAGGAAGAATTGCAAAGAAGAAAAATAATTTCGAAGAAGGGGCGATGAAGAAGAAATTTTCAAGAAGAAAAAGAAAATTTACGACGTGCATCCTGACCCCGTCACCCGAGATGTCCCGGGGCATATTGGATTTTTTCATTGGTTAAAAATTTTGCTTTTGGGGTTTTTGTGGCTGATTGCTGGTTTAGCATCCCATTTGGGGTTTTTGCTCGCTAAATTTGCCCCATTGGAAATAAAACTCTTGAAAAATGAAGCTGGGGGGGCCAAAGGGGGGAGGACAAAAGAAGGTACGCCAATGTCTTTTTTTCTCTCCGAGAAAGAAACTCTGTCAAATTGATTTATTTCCTCCCCTTTAATGTTGTGTTGATTTTTGCCAAAAAAGGCTGGGCTTCTTGAAGTTCTCCGTTTTCTGGTTTTTTTCATGTACAGGCAATAAAGGTTTAACCTTTTTATTCGCGCGCGTTTCATTTTAAAAAAAAAAAGAACAAAATGGGAAAAGTTGTCAGACTAAAACACGTCCAAATATGGGACATGTTTCTGCCTGTAGGGCTGACTTGGGTTTAAACCCGGAAGTCGATAGGAGTTTTATTGCCAGTCTCCTCCCTTTTACTACACTCTAGTTGCTGATAAATATCAGCGTCGTTTTTAGCGAATCCCCAGATTCATTGGTTGTAGTTCATAATCCACTCACCCAAAAATTTTTGGGGATTCTTAAACTCAGGGAAAATTGTAGGCCTGGACCCAATTTTATTGTTGGCAAATTTTTCAATGAAGATTCCAGGAAAAAAAAAGAAAGTTTTCAAGTGGATATACACAAGCCCCTGTAAGAAAAGCAAGTCAAAAACACTTTAAAGGTTTAAGCAACGGTCTGGGTAAATTTTCTGAAATGACAAAAAAAAACTCCATTCTAGCTTAGTGCCTATTCCGAAAAATTTTCTCCCGAAAGGGGGTGTTTGGTTGGATTAAGTTTACCCGTATATTTGTAAATGGAGTAGAAAGGGAAATTTAAAAAACAAAAGCTAAAGGGGGGTTTTTTCTAAGGATACATCTACCCCAAAGGAAGATTTTGGGTTTTTACTAGCATGAATTATTCCCCCTTGGGATGGGGGTGTTGGAGGGGGGGGGGGGGGGGCCCCATTTTTTTTTCCCGTATAAAGCAAATTTCCGGAAAAATTTTGCGCTAGGATTTCCTCTTTTTTTTTCTCTCTCCCCTCTCCTCTCTCTCTTTACCCCTTCTGGGTATTAAAGTTTTTATTAAAAAACATTTTAGAAGAAGGGATTTTCATAAAAAGCTCCGGTTTTTAAAAATTGAAAAATCATTTTATCTGGGCAAATCATGCCCTCAATTTTGTCAAAAGCTTTGCCCCCAAAATTTTTTTGCTGAAAAAGAAATTTAAACATTTGGGTTTATCAGCATACTCGGAAGTTATTTTTTCATGCATTAACAACCGTTTTAGATTATGCTTTCCCCTTTTTGGGATAGAAATATTTCCAAAAACTGGAAGGGGTTTTTTTTAAAAATTTTTAATCCTTAAGTCCCTCTTTTTTGCAAAAAATAGATTAAAAAGAAACCAAAATTTTTTCCTTTTTTATTTTCGATGTCGTTTAATTTTAAAAGGGTTTTTTAAAATACAAAAATTTTGAGAATTTTTGCTCGAAGTTTTTCTTTAAAGGTTTTTTGGGGAGAAAAATTTGGGGTAAAAGTTTCATTTTGTATTCCCCGCCAAAAAACTGACTTTACAAATCATCCCCCGTTTTTAGGTTTGTAAAGAAAGGGAAAGAACTTCCCGGGTAATTTTTAAAAAGGAAAAAGTAGTTGTCTTCATTCAAAAAAGGTACCCTAAAAAAATTTTTTTTGAAATGTTTGAATACAATTTTGACTTTGCCCTTTTTTTTTATAAATTTTGATATGTAATTTTCATAATTTCTTTTACACCTATTTTTTTTTTCGGGGCGGGGGGGTTTTGGGGCTGATGGCTTTGCAGTGATTAGTGGGTGTGTGGGTGTGGGGGGGGTGTTTGGCGGTGTGGGTGTGGGTGTGTGTGTGTGTGTGTTGGGGGTTTTGTGTGTTTGTGTTGTGTGGGGTGTTGACATATCGATTGTTTTGAACTTCAGGGGTTTTTTGTTTTATGTCATTTAAAAGGGAAAGTTTGCATTTTTAAACAAGTAAAATTATTGAATTTTTTTAGCTATAATTAAAAATAATATGGGGTTAATTGGGTTTTTTTATTTGTGTAAATTTTTGTCAATGTATGTATTTTGAGTGTGCGGGTTTGCGGCGCGCGCGCCGCGCGGTGTGGGGGGTGTGAAAGTGTGTGTGTTTGGTGTGTTTTGTTTTGTGTGGGCCCGCGCGCACGAGGTATGTGATAGACATTCTTATTATCTTTAACTGTTATGGGTTTTTTTTGCTCTTTATGTAATGAAAAGGTGTATGGGGTGCATTTTTTTTTTTGTTAAAGGGAAAGATTTGGATTTGTGGGTTAGAAGGGCGAAATTTGGATGGGGTTTATTTAAATTTTTTATGGGAATTTTATATGACTATGTTGCTTTTGATGTGGGGTTTGGGCGCGGCGGGGTGTGTGGGCTGAGAGTGGGTTTTTTTTATTTTCTTGAGTATGTTTGTTAGCTTTTTATGGCTTGGAAAATGGGGTATGTTGCGATTGCGTTTTTTTTCTGTTAAAGTAGTAAAAAGGATTTGTTAGAAGGGGCACTTTTTTTTTTTTTATATATTAATTGGAAAAAGGTTTTTGATTTGGGTTCATGTGCATGAGTGAGTTGTTTGTGCCTTTCATGTGTGTTTGGGGTGCGTGCGTGCGTGGTGTGTTTTTAATTTTTTCTTTTTTGTTGGGGTGTGTTTGTTTCTGTGTTTGTTTTTAAAAATGTGAAGGGAGAAAGAGAGGGTGTTAAAAATCATTTACTTTAAATTTCAATAAAATGATGGGAAAAATAAGTCGTTTTCCCTTTTTGTCCAGGGCTTTTAAAAAAATAGTGGGGGGGATTGCTTCGTTTGGTCCCCTGAAATACATGGGGGGTGCGGTTTTGGATGGTGGTGGGAATGTATTCCCTTTTTGTGTGAGGGGGAAATTTTTTATGGGTGTAGAAATGAAATTAGTCAAAAATTTTTTTGATTGGTGGTTTAGTACATAATTTTAAAAGTTTAAAGTGGTAGTTGATTGCAAGTTTAAAATAAGGATTGAGTTTTTTTTCGGTTTATTGGGTATAAAAATTTTGTAGCATTTTTCTTTTTTGTTTGGGCCTTTTTTTTTAGTCTTTGTTTTTTTTTTGTCTTTTGGTTTTTTTGTTGTTTTTGTTGTTTTTTTTTTTGGCCCGGTTTTAAAGAAGCCCCTGGCTTTTTCCATTTTTTCCTTCCCTTTTTAAAAAATTGAGTTCGAGTTCGAGTTCTCTCACCTTTTTTTTCACTTTCTCTCTCCTCTCTTTTTACTCTCTTCTCTCACTTTCTCCCCTCTTTCTCTCTTTCCCTTAAATCATTTCCCGAGTTCAGAGTTCAGAGTTCAGAGTTCTCTCTCCTCTTTCTCTCTCCCCCCACTTTGTCTCTCTTTTCACACTCCCGTCTCTCTCCCCACACCCCCTTTTCTCTCTTTTCTTCTCTCTTTTCTCTCTCTCTTTCTCTCTGTCTCTCTTTTCTCTTTTTGGTTTTTTGCCTTTATTTCCCTTTTTTCCCAAACACCTCCCTGTTGCATTTGTTGCCCTCTTTGTTCTTTTTTCCCGCCTTTCCCCGAAAGATTGAAAGATTTACACATTTTTGCTGCCCTGAACTCTGGGCACACGGGGCCGGGTTGTCAGACACTTTGGGATGCAACGCATTTCGTCATTTTTGACAGAAAAACAATTTAATTGGTTTTTTCTGATTGTTCAAGAAGAAGGGTGAATTACATGTCAAAAACCCCCTTACTTACTTTACAATATTTTGCTCTGGCTCTGCTTACTCCACTTTCTCTACCCCCCTTCCTTCCCCTCTACCCCCCTCTCCTCTCCTTTTTCCAACCCACCTTCTTCTTGCTTTTTCCCCCTCTCTCCACTTTCCCCACTCTCTACCCCACTCTTTCCCCTCCCTTTTTCTACTTTGCTCTTCTTGCTTTTTAAATCCTCACCCCTCTACCCCACCCCTCCTTTTCTCTTACCCCCCTCTCCTTTTCCTCTCTACCTACTTACTCTACTCTGCTCTGCTTGCTCTGTTACCTCCCCTACTCTACCCCCCTCTCCTCTCCTTCTACCCCTACTCTTCAAGGGTTGCTTGCCTTCCCCCATAATCTACCCCCCCTCTCCCCTCCTTTTCCCACACTACTTTTACTCTGCTTGCTTTTGCTCTGCCTTATTTTCATACTCTACCCCCCTCTCCTCTCCTCTCTACCCACTCTCTCTCCCTCTCCAAATACTTACTCTGCTTTCTCCCGCTCTACTCCTCACCCCCTTTTAAACCCCCTCTCCCCTCCTCTCTACCCCCTCTCCTCTCCTCTCCCATACTCTACCCACTCTGCTCTGTCTTCTCTGCTCTACCTACTACTCTACCCCCCTCTTCCCCTCCCCTTACCCCACTCTCCTCTCCTTCTCCACTACTTCCCACTTACTCTTTCTTGCTCTGCTCGTCTACTCCCCCAAATATCTACCCCACTTCCTCTCTACACTAAATCTACTTTGCTTACTTCCCCACCCCTTAACCCCCCTCTCCTCTCCTTTTCTACACTACTCAATCACTTGGGTCTGCTTTTTGCTTACTCCCCCACTTACCCCCTTTCCCCTCCTCTCACCCCCTTTTCCCCCTCCTCTTAAACTACTCTACTCTGCCCCTGCTCTGCTCTACCTCACCACTCTACCCCCTTCCCCTCTCCCTCTTTCCCCACTTCATTCCTCTCGACCTTCCTACTTGCTTGCTCTGCTCTACTCCCCACCACTCTACCCCCCTCCTCTCCTCTCCTTTTCCCAAAAAACAAGCCCAAAAAGAGACTTTAAATTTCCCCCGTAGGCACTGCCCTTCTCCTTGCCCCTTCCGAAAACTAGATGCCTGGTTTTTTCTTTTTCTTCAGTTTCTGCTCTTCATCTTTCTGGGGAATTTTAGAGCAGGGAATCCTCAAGAAGTGGGCAGCTAATTTCCAGACTTCCAGAAAAAATGAAATTAAAAAAAAGAAAAAAGAAAGAGAAGAAAAAGAAAGAGAAGGGCAGAAATGAAAAAAACCCGACAGCGAGGGGAAAAGCGTGGGAAGGAAAAGGCAGGTTGTGGAAGCGGGTTAAATTTTTGTCGTCTGCCGGGAAAAAGGGTTTTTTTCATGGTTTTGAAAAATGAAAGAGCTCTGGAGTGTGACTTTCCCCAACAAACGCCATTTTTTTCCGGGGGGGAAAAAAAGGGGGGGGAGGGGGGAATTTGTTTTTTTCTTTTTTTTTTCTATACATATTTTTTCGTCTGTTTTTAATTTTGTTTTCATTTGGGTTTTTGCTGTATTTTGATTTGTTGGTCTTTTCTGGGTTTTTTATTTCTTGTTTTTTCCTTCTTTTCATTTCGGGTCCGTTTGTTCTATTTTTTGGGTTTTTCCCTTTGTGTTTTTTGGCCCTTTTTTTTGTTGTTGTTGTTGTTGTTGTTGTTGTTGTTGTTGTTGGTTTTTTGATTCTGGGTGTTCTTTGTTTTTTGTTTTTTTTTTTTGCTTTTTCGTCTTCTGTGGTGTTTATGGCTTGCTCACGCCCGTTCAAATTTTAATTTTTCCGCCTAGCCATGCCCCGATTTATGTGTTTTTTTCCCTTTGGGTAAAAAAAAATCCCCAGGAACCCCTTAATGTCGGGTTCGTTTTTGGAGCAACCGCCAGAGGGGTTTTTGCGTGCTGCTGAAACACTCTGGTGGTGTTCAGTGTTCAAAGTAACATGTACAGGACAAAAACCTAAATGAGACATGGGGTTCGTGGTGTCTGTTATAGCTTAAAAATTTTACGGACAACACCCCACTGAGGGCCTTTGGTTGTTTAGGTTTTATGTTTTTGTTCATAGCTAACAAGTAGGACAAACCCTTCGAGAAAATGGTTAAATTTTAGGGGAAAGTCTGTTCATTTTAACATGTAACCCGGGAAAAAACACCTTTTGAGGACCAAAGGGGTTCAAGGGGGGTGTTTTGTTCTAGCTAAAATGTACAGGACAACACCCCACTGGGGGACCTTTGGGGGTTCAGTTTTGGGGCTGTTCTTAAAAGGGGTAACCCCTGGACGGGGGGGGCAAAACCCACTAAGACATAGTGTTCGTGGTGTCTGTTCATAGCTAACATGTACCCGGGACAACACTACTAAAAATGGGGTTCAGTGGTTTTCTGTTCATGCCTAAAATGTACAGGGGCAACACCCATAAGAAAATGGTGTTCAGTTCTTGTTGGTTATAGTAAAATGGTACCGGGACCCCCCAACCCCCCCTACCCCCCCAGGGGGCCCTTGGGGGGGGGGGTTTCAGTGGTGTTTTGTTCATAGCTAACATGTACAGGACAACATACTAAAACCCTGGTGTTAAATGGTGTCTGTCATAAACTAAAAATGTAAAAGGACAAAAACCTACTGAGAATTTGGGGTTTGTGGTGTCGTTCATAGGGTAAAAAATGTCAGGACAACACCTATGAGACATGGTGTTCAGTGGTGTTGGGTTTATAGCTAAAATGTACAGGGGCAAACCCCCTACTGAGACATGGTGTTCAGTTTTGGGGTCTGTTCTAGCTTTAAAATGTACAGGGGGAAAAACCCACTGAGACCCTGGTGTTCATTTGGGGTCTGTTCATGGCTAAAATGTAAAAGGGGCAAAAACCCACTAAACCCTGGTGTTCGTGGTGTCTGTTCATAGCTAAAAAATGTACGGGGGCCCCCACCTACTGAGGAAAGGTGTTCAGTGGTGCCCGTTCAAGCTAATTTTTTACAGGACCCCCCCTATGAGAAAGGGGTTCGTTTGGGGCCCGTTCAAGCTTAAAATGTACAGGCAACCCCCTACTGAAAAAATTGGGTTGGGGGTTCTGTTCAAGCTACCCTGTACAGGGGCAAAAACCTACAAATCCCGGGTTCAGGGCCTTTTCCCGCTTTAAAAGGGCACCCCCCTACGAGAATGTGGGGGTTTCACCGTGTGTGGCAACCCTCCAAAAAATTTTTTTCAAAAAACCTTCTCCAAAAACCTTTCCAAATCCCCCGAGGGTTTTGGACACCAAAAAATTTACCCAAAGGCCCCAAAAGTTTTAAAACCCCCCCCCGGGGGGGGAAACCAAAACTGAGGTCACTATGAGACCCGAGCAATGGGGCTACCGAATCGATATTGTGTCTTTTATTGTATGTTTATCTGAGAGAATAATGTAAAGATGGTACAATGGGAAGTGAAAGTGCTTTGAGTTATTGATAAGGCAAACCCCTCTACCCCCCTCCTTCAATTAAAATCCGACGTTAACCCGGGGTCGGGAGAACCCGGGCCTGCAGTGTTGGTTTTGTACTTTGAGCAGCCCCTCAAACTCGCATCCGTAAAGTGGCTTTAAGCTCCCCTGTGTGGTCCCTCTTCCCCTGAGCCCACAGTAAAAATTTTCACTTTTGGGTAGGAGTCGGCCAGGGGGTCCAAAAATCTCTATGACTCCCTTTAAGGGGGTTTTGAACCTGGCCCTCCAGTCCAAAAACGATTTTTTCTAATAACGGGGCTGTATTTGGTTGGGTTTTTCTTGTTTTTTTTGGTTTTATTTTTTTCTTCGGGGTTCTGACTTTAAAAAAAAATAATTTTTTCCCATTATATATATTTTTGTATGCATTCTTGGGTTTTCGTTCTTTTTATTCTTATTTTTTATTCTTCCTCTTCATTTTTTTGGGTTATTTCTTTTGTTTTCAGTATTTTCGTTGTTGTTGCAAATTTTTTTGCCTTTCCCTTTATTATTGTTTTTGTTTTTTTTTATTTTACCAAATTAAATTTTGGGCTCTTTTTGGTTCCTTTTTTTTGTATTTTTTCCTTCCCCGTTTTTCTGTTAATGTGCCCTTTTTTTCTGTTTTTTGTTTTTGTTTTTTAAAAATTTTTTTATCAAATGTGTTTTTGTGTCTTTTTTTTTTCCCCCTTTTACATGTGTCTTTTTTAGGCTGCTTTTCAACCCTTGTCAGTTTTACACCTGCCCTCTATAACGTGTTTGGGCACCTCTCTGTTCCAGTGGGCATCTTTGTTTTGGGCTGTTGTCCGGGCCTTTTCTGTTGTCTTTTGTCTGGGCTGTTGTCTGTCTACCCCCCCCCCCCACTCCCTATTTCCTCCCTCACCATAATTTTCATTTTTTTAAAGAAAAATTTAAATTTTTCTAATGCGTTTTTCATCGTCCTCCATTTTTTTTTGTTTTTTAAAATGTGCATCTGGGCAGCCTGTTGGGCTGTTGTGGATCTGTCTGCCCCAGCGCCTTTCTATGTGTAAGTCTTGGCCTCTCTTTACTGGGCTCCCCCCTCCTCGCTTTTCTCTGGCTTTTGCTCCCAAATCCATTGAAAAAATCGATTGGGCTGAGATCTGTTTTTCCCCTTTCACCTCTCTCGTGGGTCTAGGGAGATGTTGGGGCACCCTTTAAGATTTTTTGACCCGCCTCCCCTTTTGAAGAGTTGCAGCCACAAAATAAACTGGGTTGGCTTTTACATTTGCTAATGGGGTTAAAACACAAATTTCCCATGTTTGCAATGCCAGAGACAAGGGACAACGCCCCCGTGCTCAAAAAAATTAGGGAAAGTAGGGCATCAAAATTTTTTCTTTTTCCCGGGAAAAACTTGGGGTTTGAAAAAACCAGTCTTTTATGTCTGTCGTATGTTTCTACACTGGCTGCCGTGTGCCCACCCGATTCTGGATGTTTGTAGAAGGGATTGCAATTTTTTGCAAAACAGCAAAAGGGAGAACATGCAAAAAACAAAACGAGCAGAAAAACCCCCCCATAAAGAGAAGGGAGTGGGGGCAGTTTTTTATTTGCAAATTTTTTCGTCTCTTTTCCTTCGTTAACCCCAATTCACATTTCACATTGTCGTGTAGTTGCCCTCTGTTTTGTATCTTTTGTCCTTGAAATGTATTGAGGCCAAAAAGAAAAAAAAGGTAAGGGAGGGAAAAAAAAGGGATGGTTTAAATTTTGGTGACTTAAAAAACAGTACATTGAACATCTGTGATGAATGTAAAAAAATATTGGGGGCCCGGGGAAAAAAAAAAGGGGGCGCAGAATAAAAACAGGTGATTTAACCCGGCTTCTACTCCCCCTTGTAGGCTGCTTTGACAGGGTTTTCAAAATTTAAAATTCATGGGACATTAAAAAATCAAACACGTTCTTCCCCCGTGGGGGGGTGCCAGGGCCTGTCAGTATCAAGACCATCCCCAACCCCTTTTGGAAAGTTTGTACCGGATAGTCCCCCCTTTTTTAACCCCCTGCTTTGATGCCGCTTTTTTTTTTTTCCTGTGAACTCTTTGTATTTGGGTTTTGCTTTTTCTTGGGGCCAATTTTTCCCGCCTTTTTTTCCAGAAATACCTGCTGTAACCGTTTTTCCCCCCACGCCCGAATGGGGGGTGGGATGTGCTGGGCCTGACTTTCCAGGCAAATAACAGCAGCGCAAAAGCCAAAACCTGCTGTCCCGAGCTTTCGACAACGAAGAGTCAGGTTTTTTTGTTTTTCGATTGGGGTTTTGTCAATGATCCTGGGTTTAAAAAGGTTTAGTTTGCTTCCCCGTTTAATTGACCAAAATTGTCTTAATTTAAAATTTGGGCTGTTTTACATTTGATGCATAAAAGCCTAAAAAAAGGAGATAAAAATTGATGAAAAGGTCTCTGTCTTCATTTCCCACAGGGCTGTCTTCTTTTGGTTTTTTTTTTGTTTAAGTTTTTTTTTTTCAGGGCTGTCTCAGTAAGAAGGACTTTTTAAAAGGGAAAAAGTAAAAAAAAACCTTTAAAAATCTTTTTTTCCCGGTTTTTGGTGCATTTTTTTTTGGACAAGAAAAACCCAAAAAAACAAAGGGGAAAAAGAAGGAACAGAAAAAGCTTTCAGCGAACAGAAAGAAAAAAAATTACAAATTTTATGGGCCAAGAGAAAAGAATTTCAAGACGTGTTGGGTAGAAAGAATTTCTTTTTAAAAGGGGAAAGAAAGGACGGCAGGAATTTAAAAAAAAAAGATAATAACACTACAACAAGAACAAGAACACGAACAAGAAGAACAGTAAGAAGAAGAAGAAGAGGAAGAAGAAGACAACAACAACAACAAGAACCACCACCACCACCACCACCACCACCATCACTACTACTACTACTACTACTACTACTACTACTACTACTACTACTACTACTACTACTACTACTAAATTCAAATTCAAATTCAAATTCAAAAGCTTTATTATCTCAAAGACAGAGAAATTCCGGCGGGTTACTCGCCATACATAAAAACAAACATTTAAACATAGTATTTAAAACACACACACACTGTCCAACATCAGCACGCACCCATCATGAGATAAAATGCACCACAAATCAGCAAAATCTCAGCCAGCCACAAACCCACCCCAACAAAAATCACTTTACTCATGTGCGCACAAGTAAACCGTACGTCCGCACATTCACAGTCACTCGCGCACGCGCACGCACGCTCGCACATTGTAAACATTCGTACCCATGCTCACGCATTTTAATAATATAAGTCAAATTGTTATAACATGTTGTATAAGACAAATATTAATTAAATTAATACTATGTTCTTTTAGATATTGAACAGTCTAAAATAATAACACGCGCACGTATTTAAAGAAAAGAAAAAAAAGAAAAAAAATCATTTGTATAACATGTATGATAAGACAAATATCAGTGAAGTTAATACTCTATTCTATTAGAAACTGAACACAGTTTACATTAATAAAAGGTAGCCTTTAGTCTCTCTCTCTCTCTCTCTCTCTCTCTCTCTCTCTCTCTCTCTCTCTGTCGTGGCTTTAGTTTAATTCAGATTTATTGTCATACATTTATTAATTAGCAGAATTGAGGTTGGAATAAAACTATTTTTAAATCGCAGGGTTCTAGACTTGGTACTCTGTAGCGCTTTTGAAGGCAGGAGTTCAAAATATTTGCAAGCACATGTGTGTCATCACTCACAATCTGTCTAGCTCTGTCTCTCACACGGCATTCATACAAATCATTCAGTTTCATTTGCTCACAGCCCACAAATTTTGCCACATCTGGTTACAATCTTGTTTACTATGTTTTTGTTTTTAACAGTCAGGCCCCCATACAACAAACCAAGGAAAGGGAAAGGACAGACTCAATAAAGCATCGGTAGAAATTTTGTAAAACTTTGACATTCACTTTAAGACTCCGGAGTTTTTGAAGAAAAAGATGCGTGAGTGGCATTTTCTATTTACAAGATCTGTTATTAGCATCAAAGTTTAGTTTATCGTCAATAATAGTACCTAGATATTTGTATTGGTGTACACGCTCTACCTTTACACCATCAATGTAAAGATTTGGTATGGGCTGGGGGTCCCTGCGAAAATCAATCAACATTTCCTTAGTCTTTTTAACATTAAGGTCAAGACAGTTCTGTTGCACCAGGAGAGAACTCCTCAACTTGTTTAAAATACATGACAGGGAATTAGACAGATCTTCCAGAGCAGATCATCAGAATATTTGATTAACGGTATAAGATCAGAGCCGTGCAGTCATTTGTGTAAAGGGTGAAAAGGATGGGGGACAGAACAGTGCCTGGGGAGAACCAGTGGAAGTTGATCTTTGAGAGGATATGGCTTTTTGAAATCGAACAAACTGTGTCCGGTGTGTCAAAAAGCTCATTATCCAGAGAATTAGCGAGGACAGACATCTATTGAGAGCAGTTTGAGAGCTAATAGATGGGGCTGAATGGTATTAAAGGCAGAAGAGAAGTCAATGAAAGTATAACGAACAAAGGAGTCGGGTTTTTCTAGTGGGAATAAACATTATGCAGCAAGGTAATTGTAGCATCATTTGTGCTTCTGTTGGTTTTGTATGCAAACTGAGAAGAGGATCTAGATATGAAGAAGTAGAGAAAAGAAGCCGTTTGAGAACGATTCGTTCAAAAACATTTCATTACTATTGGAGTGAGAGCCACTGGTCTATAGTCATTTAAAGATTTGGGTGATTATTTTTGGAACAGGACAAATATTGATTTTTTCCAGAGACTTGGAACATGGCATGCTTTCAAAGACAGAGAAAACAAATCACTTAAAACATAACACAGCTGCTCTGCACAAGATTTTAAAAGCCGACCACAAATACCATCCACACCCACAGCCTTCCTCAAATGCAATGCTTTAAGTACTGATTTAACATCTGTAGCATGAACAGTAAAATCTTCATCATTCAAATCATTATCACAGACATTTTGTTGCAGGTTAGACAGAACAGATTGAAGCTCATGTTTGTGATCCTCACGCTCAAAGCGGCAATAGAAATCATTCAGTTCATCAGCAAAAGCTTTTGCTTCCTCTAGTGGCATTGACTGTGTTGAAATTTTTGAATTTGCTTGCCCTGAAAGTATCTTTAAACCCTTCCACGCATTAGCCAAATGACCCCTCTGAAATTGTTCTTCAACTTTCTCTTTATAAGATCTTTTACATTCTCGAATTTCTTTTTGAAGTTTCTTTTGAATTGTTCTGCAGCCATTCTATCACCGCTCTGAAACGCTAATTTCTTTTTGTTTAGAAGGCTTTTAGTGTTTTTGTCACCAAGGTTTATTGTTGGAAATATCTTTACAGTTTTTGTGGAATAATAAGATTTCACAAAAAGAGATATATGCATGCACAACATCAGTCGCTTCATCAACATTGTCACTCGAGTCAAAAAACACACTCCAGTCAGTACACTCAAAACAACCTTTCAACTCTTCCACACTCTCATGCGTCCACACTTTCACTTGTTTTTTCATAATAGGGTCAGTTTTTTATTTTGGGTTTATATGCAGGTATGAGGAAATTGTGTTGTGATCTGAGGTACCAAGAGGTGGCAAAGCAACAGACTTATAAGCATGTAAAATGTTCCCAAAACATTTGTCAAGAATTTGTTTTGATGGGTAAAACAAGTCACATATTGTTTAAAAGAAGGAAGAGCATGTTTTAAATCACAGTGTTAAATCGCCAAGCACAAACAGGGCGAGTCAGGAGCATTCATTTGCAGTTCGTGTACTGTATCAGAGATCTGGGAGGCGGCACGTGCAGCACAGGCAGAGGGAGGCACATAGCACACTGTCACAAACACCTTGGCCAAACTCCCTTGGCAGATATTTAGGACGGAGGGACACTGACAACAATTCAACATCTGCAGTACACACTTGCTTTCTGACCTTGACATTCGCTCTTGCACACCAACTTTCATTCACGTACAGGCACACGCCACCACCTTGTTTTTTTCTGCTCTCATCTTTCTCTCTGTCCATTCGATACGGCACACCAAAACCATTCAAAGCCACACTCTCATCACTAATAAAATCACTAAACCAAGTTTCAGTAAAACAAAGTAAACATGAATTCTTATATTCAGATAAAAACTGTATGTTTCCTTGAAGTTCATCGAAATTAAAATTGCGTCCATTGGGTCCAATTGATCGCACATTTGCTAAAACAATAGAGGGCAATGCAGGTTGAAACTTGAACCGTCTCAAACGATCTTTTCACTCCTCCTCTAACGGCCTCTTTTTCGACGAGTGGGTTCCAGAGTTCTGGCATTCTTAAATTCACAGCGTAACTCAGGAGGAATGTCACATAAACAAGAATCAGAGCTAAAAGCAGATTTAATTTCTAAAAGTTTCTCTCTTGAATAAGATATATGTAGGGTGCCTGTACCTGTGTTAACATGGCTGTCGTTTTGGAAATCAAAGGCAGGTACACATAAAATATTCCACGCACTAATACACCACCACCACAGTAAAAACAATCGGCACACATCCATCACTGGTATAGCTGACACTTATACTCGCACATGCAACACAATCACAGTCAAATTATTCCTTCTTTGAATCAAAATACAAGAAAAACATTAGAGCTCATAACCCTGTGGCCGCCCAGCTGTGAAGCGCCACCTAGACTACTACTACTACTACTACTACTACTCCTACTACTCCTACTACTATTACTACTACTACTACTACTTCTACTCCTACTCCTACTCCTACTACTACTACTACTACTATTACTACTAACTACTACTACTACTACTACTACTACTACTACTACTACTACTACTAACTACTACTACTACTTACTACTAACTACTACTCCTACTATACTCTACTACTATACTACTAATACTACTAACTACTACTACTACTACTACTACTACTACTCCTACTACTCCTACTACTACTATTTCTACTACTACTACTACTACTACTACTACTACTACTACTACCCCTCCTGCTGCTGCTGCTGATCCTCCTCCTCCTATTGCTACTGCTGCTGCTGCTGCTACTACTACTTCTTCTTCTACTTCTACTGCTGTCAAGTAGCAAAGCTTCTTCTGCTGCTGCCGCCACCGCCGCCACCACCACCACCACCACCACACCAAACCCCACTAATGGTGATATTGATAAGAATGATGCGTCATAAACGAAATACAATCACAGGTACCCCAACCCTCACCCCTTCTTTAATTCTCGCAAACAATCTCTTGTACGAGGTATAGCATAATCAACAACAAGAGGCATCAGAGAAAAATGATATTCAGCCTGATGTTTGTATCATGAAAAACCAGACAGGGCATCTAGAAAGGGGTTCTTTGAGACAGGACATTTAGAGAACAGTGAAAACAAGAAGAAACTGACAAAGTTCTATTAATGTTGTTAATGGCATATGATGTTCAAAACAAGTCTTTCCGATTTGAAATATAAAACAGAGAGACACGTAACATTTTGGTTCATCGTCGGCTCTGAGGATCGCTTGGTGGGGGGAATGTCCGTGTATGCCCCCGTTGTTTGCTAGATAGATACATCGAAGGTAGCCGCATCCGACTTCGGGGCCGTCCGCTGGGTTATGGTCGTCCTTCCATGTAACGCTGACATGAATAGCGGGATCATTAACGTGCACATTTGTTTTAATGGTTTACATGTGTGTACGCGATGGGAATTACATCACTGGCAGGTCTGCACTTAGAAGTTGCCCAGGAAGATGTGAAAAATCCCCACCGTTACTTCACCAGACGCTGCCGGGCGCCGAACTCACGACTTCCTGGACCTGAGGGATTGCAGTGGAATGTCTTAACCACACGCATAGCGACCGTTCAGAGGAAGAAACGAACGCTTGCTGATGGCACATGTCTTTTAATGGGAGAGCAGTTGAGCATATGATGTGGGACATCAATGACAAATTGCACCAGAAGTAGAGCATTAGAAACTAAGCCACGTCATTTCCTCCATCGAAAATAAATGATGGCATGTAAGTGTGTGTGTGTGTGTGTCTTGTGTGTGTGTGATGTGTGTGTGTGTGTGTGTGAGTGTGTGTATTGTGTAGTGTTGAGACGTGTGTGTGTGCGCGTGTGTGTGTGAGTCTTTCTTTGCAGATATGGCCATACTCAAGCAGTGCACCTTTTCCCCCCATACAGCCCTGCTCAGTTACACGACATACACCCCAACCCAGACAAAACAAGCCTCTGTGTGTGTGTCTGTGTTTGTTGTGCGTGCATGCGGCGTATGTGTGTGCGTGTTGCGTGCGTGCGTGCGTGCGTGTGTGTGCGTGTGTGTGGTGTGTGTGTGTGTATCAGTCGTGTGTGTGCGTGTGTAAACTGACGCAGAAGAGGCCCAGCAGGGCACGTAAGCGGCCCTGTGGTGGTGGCCGGCGTCCGTACTCAGCTTTTGCTGGTCAATGGATTAGTGTGTGCACCACAGTCCAGGCACCGGCAGGTCAGTGCTTCCAGCACCCTGAGACACAGACAGCGCTGGGAACTGAGGCACAGAAAGGGAGGGGGTCTTGTGCAGTAGACTGCTGACAATGACAATCGCAGGGCCCTCATTTTCAATTCTCCATCTTTCTCTCCTTCTGTCCATCTGCCTCTGTCTGTCTGTCTGTCTGTCTGCCCGTTTCGTTATGTGTTATGCTGCAGGTCATCTGCTGAAAGAATTTCCCCCTGTAGCTAGTTAGCATTGGTTTTGAATCAATTCTTCTTCGAATGCACACACAGCTTGCACACACCTAGAAGAGCACTCTCCGTAAGCAAAGGCTGAGTAGCTGTGTTGAGCCTGGTGGCCTTCGGAGGGGTGATTACTCCTGCGCATTGATTCAGTTACAGCCCCGAAGTTCACCTGGTTGTAAATGGGGACTGCTCTTTCGGGACACAGTGGTACGCCGAGCGGGAGAGGAGAGGGAGCCATTTATTTGCTGCCCATGAGAAAGCTGAGGTCTCGGATGCCTTGTTTCCAACGAACACTTAGGTTATGAAATCCCTTTACCTTGATTTGCAAGAAAAAACACAAACGCATTCGTAGGTGGGCGGAGTGTAACTTCGTAATGGCTGGACAGCACTCTCTGAGAGGACGAGTTCTGAGGGTTTCCTCCCGGTGACTCCTGCATCGATGCGGTGAAGCATTACAGGTGAGGGGTTTGCTGCTGCTGTGTCCACAAAAGACAGAACATCTAGAACATATCACGTTAGAGTGTGAAAGTTTCTTAACTTTCAGACTTGGTGAACATAATAGAGGAGACAACAGGATAGATTAATTACACCCCACTCTTCAGCAATCCCCCCCAAACCAAACAAGCAAACAGAAAAAAACAACAAAAACAACAAGATAAAGCACTAAAAACAACATGCAAAACAAGACCCCAACCAAACAGATACTAAACAACAACAAAACGTATGTGTGTATCTATTTTCTTCGGAAATCACTGACCCGCCACGCTAGATCGCAGTCTAGATAAGATCGCTCTCTCGTACCTCAACAGTACCATAGCTGACAGAAATAGCTTCCTGAGGTCAGTTCCTGTTCACTACAGACATCTGAAGACACAACACACAACCCTCGCGATCCACCCATTACGCAAAATCCCTGTATTTTTAGTAGAATTAAACACTTGCCATTTTTCCCTGTGCCAAGACTGTCATAAAATCCATATCAGCATGCATGGAAGGCTCACTACTTGATGTCAGTGGTCCTTACGCAACATATACTGTGTGCATGCATGCTTGAAAGCATGCACGTTATCCTCCACGTTCCAAGTGTACAGAAAAGAGATGTAATTTTCTCTACATTAAACACAGTCCCTTTCTACAAACAGGAAAAACAAACACAGTTGCAGCCTGACAAGTTTTTCTAAACGGGTGGCGCTGAATTTGTGGGCGCGTTCTCTGCGCAGGAGAGCAGCCGAATTTCTATGCAGAGAAATCTGATAAATACCATACAATACAATACAATACAATACCATTACAATACAACGTTCTGTGAGCCTGTGATCTGCTGTCGATGGTGACAGCTGATGATAAAGTTACAAAAAAACGCACCAACCTCACAACGGGGAGCTTGTACATCTTGTTTTAGGAATCCCCCCCCCCCTTTTAGGTGTATGCTTAAACAGTTCGTGTTATGACAGAAAGCGGAATTGTTTTGTTTTACCGAGAGGACAGCTCGGTGTTTGGCTTGTTGTTACTGTCTGCTTGTTGTCTGTCTTTTTGTACCCAGTCATTTTTGTATCTTTTCCTTTTTGGTCGCATAGCTTTCTAAATTCTGCTTTTATGCTTGTGTAATGTTTGGTCCATGTTACTGTGTTTTGTTGTTGTTTTTTGTTGTTATTATTGCTGTTATTTTCATTTCTTTGCCTTCTTCTTTTAGTTTTTCCTCTAATTCGTCTTTGCAATCTTCTTCTACTTTTCTTTGCGTTCTTCTTCTTTGCATTCTTCTTCTTCTGCCTTCTTTCTTTTACTACCCTCATTCTATAGCCTTTTTTTGTGTTTATTTGGGGTGGGTGGGTGGGTTGGTTTTGGCTTTTTTTGGAGCTGGTCTGGTTTTTGTCTTAAATGTTTTATACAAGTTCTCTCCTTTTATGTGTGTTCTTATTTTGTTTTCAGTTTTGCTCTATGTGTGTCTGCCTGTTGTCTCCTCACGCCTCTTCCCTCCTCCCTCCGTGTATTTTCTGTTTTATTTTTTCCTCTTGGTCCGTGAGAGGTCTTTCTTCACGTAGGCCACAGCCTTTATTCCTTGCTAATCTCTGGTGTTTGTCTGCTTTTAGCCCCATGTCTGTTCTACACAGTCACGATTTTTTGGGGTTGTTTTTAATTTTTTTCACTGCTCCTATCTTTGTTCTTTTTGCAGCTAGCTCCCCCCTCTCTCTGTCTCTCCATTTATCTGTCTATGTCGCTGTCCGTTTGTCTGTTGTCTGTCTATCTGCTGTCTGTTTCTGTGTTTAAGCTCTTCATTAGAAACAGAGGTCATTTCCTCTGTGGTCTGCTTTTCATCTGTAGTCTCTCTGATTCTTCTATATTCAGTGTATAGGAGTCAGCACTTGTTGTGTGTGAGTGTGTGCTGTTTTGAGTATATGAGCGCTTTGATTTGTTGCTTTTACAAGATTCGCGATCCATACATTCGCAAACACTTTTTATTATTGTTATTATTATTATTTCATCCTTATTATTATTATTATTAATATTTTATTATATTATTATTTTATTATGATGATGTGTGTTGTGTCTTGAAATCTCTGTTTCACTCAGGTTCTCGCTTGTTTTTGGCCAGCTTACGTTCTCGATACATTTCCAGATGTATGGCCACACCTGTAATTACAACTCTTACTGTTGCTGATGAAAAAACACTCCACTTGGCCCCTCTGTCAGAGCACACACTGTAACTGCTTTGGTCTGGATATGCAAAAAAGACCATCAGATGAGACTTATCAACCGAGGCCCGTTACGACCGGTATGCAGAACATCGTGCAATGTTTAAAACCTGGTCCGCTTTTACGGAAAAGAGTAGGTATAGTGTGCCAGGGTGGGACGGGCATACACAAAATTTACAAAATGATACATAAGGAATGGATGTAAAACGCCAGATCGCTTATTCCATTATCCTTGCAACATCCACGCAGACCAGCGAAAGAAAAACGAACGTAGACCACACACTATCTTTTACATCCTGTCTATTTCAACTGTCTCACCAGTAAAACTGATTCAATATCTGCCGTGCCCGTTAAGGTTCGTTAGGTTTTGCAGAATTACAGTTAGAATCTGGTCTACCTGTGTTGCAATTGGTGGAAACCAGTACCATTGAGAAACGCAAATTCAAAAACTAAAACGACAATGAGCTGACTCCCACACACATACGGTAGAAGAGGATGGAAAGGTTTTTATGCTAAGGAAAGTTGTTTAAGCTCTTATAATCAAGATTGACCTTTGCTTAGCCTCCTGAACATGGAATGGCTCTAATGTGATGAGATGTCGGTAAAGGATAAGGCTGATTTACTGGATGGACAAGACGTGCATTTTCATGTTTGTGAGGTGAGAATAAACAGTACAGATAACTTATACCCGATGATCCTTTTTAAATATAGCAAACTATCCTGTGAAAACAAATCAAAGCGTTTGCATTCAATTTGTCATCACATTCAACAAGATGCAGATAGATGTATCGATTTAAATTCACCCCCCCACCACACACCACACACACCACCCCACCACACACACACACACACCCACCACACACACACACACAACACTGCGAAACACTCTCTGGTGGGATGCTGGAGATTTGCTGTTGAAAGGTAGGGTCAGATCTCTGTGAGCTGAACCCAGCTTAAGGGACAATTCGGGGAGGAATTTTGGTTGGAAATAGGTATGTTTGAGGCTGGATTTCAAGTGTTTTGTAGGCTTCTTGCAAAGGAAAGGGAAGAGGGGGTGGTCATTCCAGATCGATGCGACCAGAAATCTCTGCTTTTCATAGAGAGGGAGGGTGGCGGGTTGTATGTCAGAGTTATTTTTGGGAGGAACGTCACAAAACTGCGATTTCTTTCTCGAACAAAATCTACCAGTTTTACTTTTTTCATTATGGCATGTTTTTGACCACAAAACCCGCAGGACAGAAGAGAATGTGGATAGAAACCGGACAAGAAAGAAAAGGAAAAAAAAGTACGCAAGAAATCAAAATGGGCGACACAAGAGTACAGAACGAAGGAAAGAAGAAGAAAAACAGAATAAAGAAAATGTTATACCCCCCCAACCATAAACGAACGATAGAAAAAAAGAAACCTGCACAAGAAAGTTGAAAGAGCGAGTAAAGGGTACAGAATACCAGAAAGAAAGAAAACAGAGAAAGAAATGTTACCACAAATCACCCGACACAAGAAAGAAAATACCATGTAAAGCTGTGGAAATGAAGACGTGCAGACAAGTAAGGGAGAGAAAGGAAGGATCGAGAGGAACAATGGTTTTTTTAGCCCCAGTCTACAGGACAACAAGTAAACAACACGGATCGTCCTAGATAGTTGTGTCCATGTTCATCTACAATACACTTCTTGCTTCAAAGTCTTTTATCAACAAGGGGAACCGCTTCTGATTGCACGCACAACGTCCCAACAGCTAGTGTGTGTGTGTGTGTGTGTGGTGAGTGTGGGTGTGTGTGTGCATGCGCGCGCGCCTAGGGTTAGCACACTAGGAAAAATTACATTTTACCATTTGCACCTATATGTACACCGTTTCCCTCCACACACATACATACATACATATACATACATACATACATATTACATACATACAACAAATACACACCCGAGGCAACCACACGCAATTCACACACACACACATACGCGCGCGAGCACGCAGCAGGCACACACACATGTACATACTCACCGCCACAAAACGCACGCCCACTCGCGCGCGCGCACGGCACACGCACCACACAAACACACACACACACACACACCACACACACACACACTCACACACCACACCACACACACACACCACACCAAACATACACCTCCCCCATCACGCTGTAGGAAAGCATCTCATTTGCTCAGACGTCTAGTGCTACATCTCGTGATGGCTGCGCTAACAGAGAGACGGCCTTGGTCGTGTAGTGTTATGTAGTAGTAGTAGTTAGTGAGTAGTAGTTAGTAGTAGTAGAAGTAGTAGTAGTAGTAGCAGCAGCAGCCAGCCTAGCAGAGTAGCATAATAGTAGTAGAGAAGTCGTAAGTCGTAGTAGTTTAGGCCGAAGTAGTCGTAGTAGTCGTAGAAGTAGTAGTAGTAGTAGTAGTTAGTAGTAGAAGTCAGAAAGTAGTAGTAGCCAGCAGCAGCAGCAAGCAGCAGTAGCATAATGTAGTAGTAGAGAATGTAAGTAGTTAGTAGTAGTAGAGAGTAGTAGTAGTAGTAGTTAGTAGAGTAGTTAGTCGTAGTAGTAGTAGTAGAAGTAGTAGTAGTAGTAGTGTAGCAGCCAGAGGGCAGACCAGCAGCAGAGCAGCAGCAGCTGCAGCAGTAGCATAAGTAGGTAGTAGTAGTAGGAAGTGTAGTAGTAGTGTAGAAGGTAGTAGTTGTAGTAGTAGTATATAGTAGTAGAAGAAGAAGAAAGAGCGGTGAGGAGAGAGAGAGAGAGAGAGAGAGATGAGAGACGAGGATGCGAGAGTGAGAGAGAGAGAGAGAGAAGGAAGACGAGATGAGAGAAGAGGAGAGAGAGAGCGCCAACAAAAAAGTCCAGTATTTAAAAGTGGAGTCACCATATCGCTCAATTGACTACATATTATTTCTATTGTGCTCTATGGAATATTAACTGTGCAAAATTAAGGAATTTTCTATTCAAATAATAGTGCTGATCAAGAAACAGAAAAGTAGGGGAATCCGATCACAAAGAGAAACTACGACTATGACCATCGATTCCAAAGACACTTCACACTGAGGTATTGTCCCACACTGCACCTGGATCATTGATCCTGACGGTAAGCACAGAACCCTGGGTACCGGTTAAAGAAATAAATTCAAATCGTGGTATACAAAATGTTTCACATCGGCAGAAGTTTTGCTCTGCACATATGTTTTAAACCTTTTCCCACAAACAAGATTTGCTTCATCAGCAAGGAAGACAAGAAATGAGATTCAAACAGAAATGACAAAATCAGTGAAACAACGCAAAAAGAACTCTGCAATGTAAACACGTAAACCATTGTCCATTGTTATTTCACAATGTCAAAGATATCTATACCCCATTTTTACAGTTGATCGATTTCCCACTTCTTCCTTGACTTCTCATAGAGTTAAATTCAAATTCGAATACTGGATAATCTCATACGAGGAAATTAATTTGATTAGAGAAAGGAAAATACACATAGAAGGATAAAAGAATGAATCACGCAAGGTCATCTGCGAGCTGAAAGCTTAACACAACACGCACAGTTCTACACATTATCCTCTGTGTCACCAAACTTCTCAAGGGGCCAACCCATAGAGGTGGCGCCCCATCTTCCTCTACTCGGGCTTACCCTTCCCTGACTTAAAGAGGAAGGTACCCATATTAAGCTTGGGTGAACTGGGGGACTATACTGAAGCCAACGCCACGCAAACGGTCACCCATCCACTTGGGTAACACGCTCAATGCGGCTTAACTATTAGCGGGGAAAGCGGGTGGGTGGTTCTGAATTATCCGTTCCTAACAAAATATTGGAAAAGCAAGTTATAAAAAAAACGCCCAAACTACGCGCGCGCAACAATGTATCCATTTTTTTTCTATTTCACTTACAAGGCTAAGACGTCATCAACATGTATAATAAGTAAACTTCTACGTCCAACCGAGGAGCATGCTACTTTGTGCAACAGTCTGCACATTTGGCATGGCTGTCCCTGAGCTGGGCTGTGAGGCGTCACCGTTGGTTGTGGGCCACTTGCAGTCTCTATGTGTGCCTAGCCCCCTGTCAAGCGGTTATTGCCTTTGTCACCAGTGCCTTGTTACCTTCGCCAAACTCCAGATTGTCTGCTAGCAGTAATGAGGGGAAGCAGAAGAAGAAGAATTGCAAAGAAGAATGCGAAGAAGTAAGAAGAGACGAAAGCGAAGCAGAATTGCAAAAGAATTGGCGAAGACAGGCCTGCGCCGAATAGCGAAGAATACGAAGAAGAAGAATAATTGCGAAGATGCGAATTGGCCGAAGAAGAAGTATTGGAAAAGAAGAAGAGAAGAAGAAGAATTGGAAGAATTGCGAAGAATTGCGAAGAAGAAGAAGAAGAAGAAGCAGAAGAAGAAGAACGAGGAGGGACGGAAGAATGAAAGGTGATGAGGATGAGGCAAAAAAGAAGAGACACGGGATAGCAGCAACAACAGAACGACAATAGCATAAACATCAAAACAACATCAACATTGCAAAACAACGAAAAACAGTCCCCCCCCCAGTATTCTGCTAGCCAAAAGCAAAAAAAACGCAAAAAAGAGGAACCTAAAGTTAATTGGGCCGAAACGGAAACCAGAAAAATCACAACTTCAGAGGCAAACGACCGCCGCAGAGGTTCAATGGATCTGGCAGCAGTATCACAGACAGACACGTCACCAAATTGACCGGCCTCTCGCACAAAAAGTCGGGAAAAGCCTGTCACCTTTTTGTCCCAGTATCTAAGGAAGGCCTGTCACTTGTCTGCCTGTCACTTCTGCAAGAGAGTTATGGCCCAGGGGATAGGGGATATGGTGATGCAGTGGAGAAGTGGTCGCGGGAAACGAACCGAGAAGGCAGTTTCTGTTCTTCGGGATTCTAGTGTTAAGAACATCCTGGAATTGCTTGTTGGCTTTCTTGAAGATGGGCTGGAGAATTTCTTTGTCAGGGGTCGTAGGTTTGAAGCTGGTTGGCCCTCTGTGGGTTTGGGTGTTCAAATGGAAATGTTGACCATCTGTAAGGTCCGGTTTGTTCACCAGCATGCTTTGTGTATATCAGTATGCAAACATATCAGACAGATTTATGCAGTGGTTTTGTCTGTGTTCAAAGGATTGCATGTCGATGAAAACGCTTGGTATGACCAGCCGCCATGGCGCAGTGGTTGGCGCCTTGGGTTAGGGATGGGAGTGCGGGTTCGCATCCCATATAAGCATAGGATTTTATTTTTTCTCAAGCGGCTCCTACCCAGAGCGAGTGTGCCGAGGGCTCAGTGTGCAGACTGGTACACAGCGTCGCGCTTCATCCGCTTAACGGATGGCGGTTTGGAGAGTGTTGCTCAAATTACATGACCATAATGGTCGGTGTCTGTAATATCTCGGGCCCGGTTGACCACCGGGATATATTATGTCGTAAGCAGTAGGAGTACAACCCTGTCAAGTGTCTAAGCACATGATTCTATAGAGCATGGCATTACGTAATTCTCATAATCATTGATCCGTCATATAGCAAATAATAAAAATTGCCCCCGACTCATGGGTTACAGTGTTGCGTTCATGGTGACCTCAGATTCGGTTAGCCACAACATCCTTGTTTACGGTGAGTTTGTGTCAGGGCCTTTGGGGTTGGAGGTTCAGAGGAGAGGGGCGGTCGTTGGAGGGACGTTGTGATGGCTGCCACCTCGTGTGGGCAACTCACTCAGTCCTGCTCGCGACTGAGCTGATACTGTTGTTAGTAGGGGGCTTAGTAGGTTGTGTCCTGCGTATGTTAGCTCAGAACAGGCACCACTGAACACCACCAAAGTGACCCATCAGCAGTGCAGGGCCCCTCTGACTGGTGGTCCTACGGCGGCCTGCCATTGATGGGCTCCCTGTGGACTTCCGACCCCGAGGATGAGACATTGCGTATCTGGGTATGACTTGGAGGGAGAGGTTGAGATGAGCGGCGTGGGAGCAGAAGGAGAGCAACGACATAGACAATGAAGCAGCACCAGAAAGAAACAAAATAGAGCACCTAGTACGTAACAAGGCTTTAGAAACACTTTGCATTATGGGATTGTTCAGTATTACCAGTTTTCTTTATAAGTTAGTGAAGCATACATTCTCACCGGCATCTCGAACAAACAAGCACTGAAACCGAAAGTTGTCACATTTCTAAGCGCTTCAATTAGTTTGCTTTACAAGTTTCATCACTATATAAATACCATGCATCTGCATCATCATTATCATCATCATCATCATCATAATCATCATCATCGTCGTCGTCGTCGTCGTCGTCGTCATCGTCGTCGTCGTCGTCGTCCTCGTCCTCGTCCTCGTCCTCCTCGTCCTCGTCCTCCTCCTCCTTCTTCTTCTTCTTCTTCTTCTTCTTCTTCTTTCTTCTTCTTCTTCTTCTTCTTCTTCTTCTTCTTCTTCTTCTTCTTCTTTCTCAACGTGTGATCAATGAATAAGATCATAGTTACTTTCTTCTGTTAACTTTTTAATAAATAAAACTGAAGATTGTGATTCTGACTGTTTTGACGTTGTTGTTGCTGTTGTTGTTGTTGTTGGCTGTTCTTGAAGTTAACATCCTGTCGGCCCCCGGAACATGCACTGTGCCTCACTGCTCACACCAGGCCATCACCGCGAGGCCAAAAGACGCTCTGGGAGGAGAAGCTTCAAGGACCTGGCCATCTAGACAGCCGTACTCCGACTTCAGAGGAAGTGTTCTGCTTTGGTGGAGCTCCCTTGTTATGCCAAGAGCTTGTCATGAAGGAAAGCATCTCCATATAGAATCTTGAAATCTAACACTGTTTTCATTGAAGGCTTGGCACTTTGATCACTTCAAAAAACAGACAGAGCGGCGGGGGGGGGTCTGTGGCTCTTTCCATCTTATCCAGCTGAAGAAGAAGACATTCTCAGGAACCAGCCACTCCCCCCCCCCCTCAGGAGCGTTGAACAGTGCAGAACAGAAGGCTAACGTGTGTTTGAGCTTGCTCTTATTGATTTTATTTCTATTCAGCCGAAGTGGTCTGGGTATACCGATTTACAGTTAAATACTTGAGCAAGGAACAAACACTTGTTTTTTCCACTCCCTTCCGTAGATATAGCTGCGGTCCAGGGGTCATCGCATAATAAACAGTTTTGAAGGTCACATGATCATTATTTGCACTTCACCTATCCCATTGTCTGCTAGGGCGTTGGGGCATCACTGAAAATTGTGTAACCGGCTTCCTCCATTCCTTCTGGTTTTCAGCTTTCAGTAGCAAGTAGTTCCACTCAAGGCCATCATTCCACTCTCTGATGTTGTCTTCCCATCGTTTTCTCTGTCTGCCTCTTCGTCTCCCTCCCGCATCGTATTTACTTTCTCTCAAATGGCAATTGCCCTTCAGAATATTTCAAGTGATTTTCCGGTGAGGTTTTGGTCGATTTTGATGCAGTCCTTTGTGGTTTGTAAAGCAAAACGTAGTTAAGCATATCAATATGGCTTTTAGAAGATTCACTGCCGAAGAACATGGTGAGAATTCTACTTGAAATGCTGCACAAACAGTGAAAAAAGCAATAAGTAAATAATTGTACATAGTTTTCATGTTCAAAACATTGGCACATATTTCAATACCATTTCCATTAAATGCAAGGACTTGAATTTTGAAGAGTTTTCCAGAATTTTTTTGGGCGGATTTTTACTTAAATCCCGGTTGTCTTCCCATGGTTTTGAGTTAGGTAATTCTGTCAGCTTTAAACGTGTAGCGAATTGCAGTCTTCTTGAAACAACATCTAGTTTTGTATTCCGTGGAGCAATGTTTTAGATGTTAGTTTTTGGTGACATTCGTGATATTGTTTAGTTCTGTGGGCTTTTTAATGACATGTACTCTTTCATCTTTAGATTCTGACCTTTGCTTGTAACCTTCATGAATTTCTTTGCTTTGAAGTGATAAAGTGTTCGTATTTGTATGATTGAAGAGACACAACAAGTCAAAAGGTTGGCTGGTGTTAAACTGACCGTAAAGAATTGTAGATTTGTGAAAAATATCTATGAGATTTCCATATTTGTCCGTCATGTTCGAAGATGACCTCCAAAACAGCAGAGGAGGCAGCTGCTGTTTCGAAAATTGTGCAGACATTTGGTGATAGTGGAGATGCCTTGCCCACAGCACACTCCCACTCTCTCGGTCAAGAGGGCATACGGACAGTCAGCGTTGGAGATGTTCTCCAAAGGCCAACTAGCCCCCAGGGCTGCAGCACATCAGGACTGTGCGAGTCAAGCCTCCTAGTCAGAGTCATAGTCGATCACTAAAGACTAGGCTGTAAAGTGGAATTCATGGGAAAGCCACTGATCATACAGCCTGGGCTTTATCACAGTTCTTGATGAAACCATTGAACCTGGGGGGCAACAGCAAAGGGACAGGCTGTATGAAATATAGTACTACATTTACAATATTCATTTAATTATATGAGTAATGCAACCTTCGTGATCTTACTGTTAAAAAGAATACCAGTTACAGGTAATAGACTGTGCTTGTGTAGCAAACGTAGAAAATTATGAGGCAACTTTCTCAGCTTTTATACACACGAAGTTCTCTGAAACATACTAGGAATGTTTCTCTACCTTGTTAACAGAGCTTGTGAGATTATTTCAGCTGCTTCAAGGTGGTTTTTGTTTATCCAAGTCACTACTCCTTTTTCCACGTCAGTCAGTCGCTGCTTTCTCAGCGGTCCCAACTGTCTTTCCTTTCAAGTGTGGGAATGAAGGGAAGACGGAGCGCTGAGGAAAGGAGGATCAGAGGGCTGACGTCAGGCTGACCTGCTGGGAGCTGGGTGGAGCCTCATTAACACGCTTCCGCCATTGTCCCACCAGGGACTTTTCTCTCCCCTAGATACCATCCTGAGTAGTCTTTTCCTAGTAATAAGGACTCCAGATGGATAACTGTCACGCTGAATAATTATTGACTGACTGAATTACTTTTCATTTTGATTAAAGACATAATTATGGGCTGAGATCTTACAGAATTTTAATCCTGTGATTCAACAAAAACGTAAAAATTGCCAAGGAGGAGGCAGAACCACTAATTCCTAATACACATTTTCAAAAACGGCATCGCGGCCTCAAGAGTCTCGTTATAAACATCTATTTGTGAAGTAAAAGGCAGCATCTTTAAGGTGCGGGAAGCAGCTGCCTGGCTCTGTGATATTGATTTGTGCTGTTTCATGTTGGCTTGTTGGTTGTTTGGGGCTAGGCTTGCTTGTGTCCCACATGGGGTTTCTCTTGCTTTTGAAAGACTGAAGAGTTCGCATTTATATTGTGGATGCGTGCGCATACCGGCGCGCACATGAGTGCATGCCATTTAATGTGGTGACTATATTCCGGTTAGGTACTGCTGATGGGGGTGCTTTGTATCTTGTGATGGGGCCATGCGAATGTTTGGACACTATGCTGTGGTATTTTTCTGTAATAAATGGTTTCCTGTTTTTGTTTTTGTTTTACTGTTTTTATGACTGTATGGCTTGTACACCCATGAATTTCTGTCTGTGTGAGACATTACACTATTTAAATTGAATTGAATTGATTTGAAATTAACACATGATAAAAATACTTTTTTAAAGTGACAAGACAAGGCTTCATATTGAATTAGGGTTTGAACTGTTTTCTAATTTAAATTGAATCTAAACCAGCCAGCATCCCCTTGGGCATGCTGAAAACTCTTTCAGTATAACTAGCATCCCCAGTTTCTCCCTCCCTCTCTGTCTGTCTGTCTCTGTCTGTCTGTCTGTCTCCCACTCTCTCTTTCTTTCTCTCTCTCTCTCTAGCTAAAGCTCTCTCTCTCTCTCTCTCTCTCTCTCTCTCTCTCT
This sequence comes from Rapana venosa, assembly GCA_028751875.1. Lineage (NCBI taxonomy): Eukaryota > Metazoa > Mollusca > Gastropoda > Neogastropoda > Muricidae > Rapana > Rapana venosa. Next base: position 66,498,213 of record CM054145.1, read on the forward strand.
CTGTCTCTCTGTCTCCCTCTCTGTGTCTCTCTCTTCTCTCTATCCAGACCATTTCTCTTCTTTTCTTTAAGTCTATCTGACTTTTTCTAATGAACCTTTTAACGAGCTGCCCTGAGGTGGGAAGGTGTGGGCTGAGGCCAGCAGGCAGACCTCCTGCAGAGTGACAGACCAGCACAGGAGAAGGAAGACCAGGCACTACAGATTCTGCCCAGTATGGCCATTCTATGCTATTATATTCTTTTATTTCGAGGCTAATGGAATATGCACTCATGTGCCTTTTTATCCAGTCCCCGTGTGTATGCAGTTTTATAAATTGTGTCATCCATTCCCACCAGCACACAATACAATGGCCTACTCTTCCGAAAAGCAGAACGGGTTCTAACGTGCGCACACGGGACCTCTATTTATAGTGTCCTGGGAAGGGTGAAGAGAACAATAAGACAGAGCGTGGAGGGAATCATAGGACTTCTCTGCTAGAAGAGAGGGCTTCTACACCCAATTGTTTTTAAACTGATTCCTGTCTTCCATTGAAAAAACAGCCAGTCTGCTTTGTGTGGAGACACAGGCGTGGATAGGAGGTGACATTGGAGTCTGTCACTGTGGCACCTCAGTAATGACATGTCCAGTCCAATGTGTCACGTGTGGGTAAACAGGCATTGGCATTGTGGGAGGGAAGGCAGAATGCGTTTTGGCACATTGATGTTGATTTGATCGGAAGTATTCAGGTCATGGCGACATCAACTACAACGAACTCACTTTATCTATTTATTTATTTATTTATATATTTTGTTCTGTATTTCTTTCTGTATTTCATTCTTTCTTTATCTATTATAATTTTTATATCTATATCTAAATTTATTGTTTAGAGTTGTTTGTGATTGCGACTTTGCTGCAGAAGTGTAGAATTTCTTTCTTTGTGGGGCATCCCTGCTACTGGCTTATGGCTTTTAAGAATATACAAATTCCATCATCTCACTACTACTACTACTACTACTACTACTACTACTACTACTACTACTACTACTACTACTACTACTACTACTACTACTACTACTACTACTTCTACTACAACTACGACTGTGATTTCTACTACTATAATTCTACAACTACTACTACAACAACAACAACAACAACAACAACAACTCTACTTACTACTACTATACTACTACTACTACTACTACTACTACTACTACTACTACTACTTAACTACTACTTCTACTACTGCTACTACTGCTACTACTACTACTACGACTAACGACTGTGACTACTACTACAACAACAACAACAACAACAAACAACAACTACTACACAAACTTACTACTACTACTACTACTACTACTACTACTACTACTACTACTACTACTACTACTGCTACTACTACTACTACTACTACTTCTACTACTGCTACTACTGCTACTACTACTACTACGACTACTACGACTACTACCTACTACTACTATTGCTTCCACTACTACTACTACTACTACTACTACTACTACTACTACTACTAACTACGACTACGACTACGACTACGACTATAACTACTACTACTATTACTACTTCTACTACTATTACTACTATTACTACTATTACTACTGCTATTACTACTACTATTACTACTACTACTACTACTACTACTACTACTACTACTACTACTACTACTACTACTACTACGACTACGACTACGACTGAACTTCCATCCATATTTTCTGCCTTCTTCTCAGACAAAGTTCGAAGCATTCGCTCCAGACTGGATCAGACTCAAATCCAGCCTGCGCCTCCTGATCCCCAGTTCACTGGCACTCCTCTCTTTTCCTTCCATCCCACAAGTGAAAAAGAAATCATGGCAATTCTGAAGGAAATGACTATAAAATCATGCGACCTTGATCCCATACCTGCTCATGTTTTCTCACAATGCCTTCCACAACTTGTACCCATTATCACTAAAACATTAAACTCATCTCTTGTGTCAGGAAATTTTCCATCAGCTCTTAAAACAGCAATAGTCACACCTCTACTGAAAAAGCACGACCTCGATCCCAACATTCTGAAGAATTATAAGCCTGTCTCAAACTTACCCTTTGTCTCTAAAGTACTAGAAAAAGTCGTTTCTCAAACAGCTCAACAGTCACCTTCATTCCATGATCTCCTTTCCACTTTTCAATCTGCCTATCGCCCCAACAACAGCACCGAAAACCACCCTAGTCCACACTTTAGATACACTTCTACTTGCTTCTGATGCAGGAAAAATCTCCCTCCTCACTCTTCTTGACTTATCTGCAGCCTTTGATACCATAGATCACTCAATTCTTCTTTCTCGCCTCCAAAATCCGTTTGGTATTAACGGCACAGCCCTCACCTGGTTTACTTCATACCTCACAGACAGGTTCCAGAAAGTTATTGTAAACAAAATTCAATCAAAACCTGCAAAATGGAATGTGGAGTCCCGCAGGGATCAGTCCTGGGCCCTGTTCTCTTTACTCTCTACACTGCTCCACTCTCACATATAATAAACAACCACCATATTGATCATCATTTCTATGCAGATGATACTCAGCTTCAGTGCAGTGATACTGTTGAAAACTTGCCTTCCTCCTGACAAATATGTTTCTACTGCCTTCAAGACATTCAAAACTGGATGACTCAGAACAAGTTACAACTTAATGCCGATAAAACCGGAAGCCATGCTTATAGGGACCCAAACATAAACTTTCCTCTATCGCAAAAACTTCAATAGAATTCGGCAATACGTCAGTTCCTTTGTCCAACTCTGTGAAGTATTTAGGAGTAGTTCTTGACAACACACTCTCTATGAAAA
>CM054145.1:66503530-66511030 GCA_028751875.1 Rapana venosa
AGGCCTCCAGAGAGGCTGAGGTCTTTGACACCTCACTCCCCAACGACTGCATGGTTTATTGGAACACTCTACCTTACCTTGCTTTACTCCATTTCTCTCAGAAGCACGGCGTACAAATGATCATAGAACTGCTGTACTTACACAGAGGAGGAGACTAATACTGAAAGGCTTAGTGGGTATGCGGCTGGCAAATGATGATCTCATTTATGGTGGCAGCCATAGTGCATTACACTACACTACACTACACTACACTACACTACACTACACTAGCGCATATGGTTTATTTTTTGCTCAACATACTAGCTGATGATGTCAATAAATAAAAAAGAACTGGTTGTAAGCTACATTTCCCGGCTCTCACTTGAGATGCTATTATTTTCAGATATGTATAGAAATTAATTCCAGGGTACAGCAGACGACAGTTATGACGTATTAGCAATGGCGATGCAATGGTTTGAATAGCATTTTCTGCTAGAGGGTTTTAGATAATGATTAATGAAGAACAAGCCCAATAGCAAGATGGGATTCATTTTTGTCATGACAGGGGTAGACAGAGATGATGAAATAATAATAATAATAATAACAACAACAATAATAATAATAATAATAATAATGATAAAATAATAAATGTAATTTACATAGCACTATATCTTGTAAAAAACAAATCAAGCGCTTGAATTCGACCCACTCCTACACATGCAACCAACAATAATTAACAGTTTAAACAAAATTCAAACATACACACACAAACACACACACGCTCGCGCGCGTGCGCGCGTTATACACTTCGGCAGGATGATGGAAATTTTAGTCATTGAAGGCACGGATAGATAATTATGAGATGTAAGAATAGGGGAAAGTCTTATGCTTGAAATAGGTATGTCTTGAGGATAGATTAAAAAGTGTCGTAAGTAAGCTTTTCGCGAAGGGAGAGAGGGAAGTCATTCCAGAAATAGAGAAAGAGCAACGGCCAACGGTGGACTGGTTGAATCTAGGTATTCGTAGGCACAGGGTATCTGCAGCAGAGCGCAGGGAACGTGAAGGAGTGTACAGGTAAGACATTCACAGAGGTAGGAGGGTGCTGTATTGTGGAGACATTTGTAACAGAGGGTACTGATCTTATAGCTTACTCTCTGTGGCACAGGCAGCCAGTGGAGAGATCGCAAGAGAGGGGTAATGTGCTCAGCTTTTTTTCTTTTTGAGGACTAGTCGAGCTGCAGAGTTTTGGATGCGTTGAAGGGAGTGGATAGATGATGCTGGCAGACCAGCCAAAAGAGAATTACAATAGTCCAGACGTGAAAGAATGAGAGATGTGACAAGTGTGGATGTTGCATCAGCGGACAGGTACTTTCGAATTGCTCTTATACACCGCAATTGATAGTTGCACGACTGGCAGGTCTGGGTGATGAATTTTTACATGGAGAGTGTGTTGTCGATAACAACACCTAGATACTTGACTGTGGTGGATAGAGAAACTGTCGTATTGCCAGATTCTATTGAATCTGAAATGAAGTAATGTGAATAGATTGGACACGCACAGACTCACAAACACACGGACAAACATATACACATACACACATACATACAGACACATATACACACAGTAATTTTAGTTTGATAGTCCATTTGATTAAAGCTTTTGATGTTTGTATTGTATAGGGGTTTTACTTGTTTGAATAATAGTTTCTTTATTATTATTTTTCTATTTGATTGAATGTGTTTGCCCCCTTCCCCTTTGATATTCCACCCCATCCCCCATCCTTTCCAATGCTTTTCTGTTATTATCGTTATGTTGTTGTCTCATGGTGATGGGGATTATTTGTTATATTGTTGCCTCATGGTGATGGGTGATTGTTGTTTTTACTGTATCTCTATTATAGTTATCATAATCATTGTCTTATTTGACTTATTTTGCTTGCTTGATAGTTATTGTGTTAATATATTATATTTAAAAAGCGCTAACTGAAGAGTATGAGCGCATATGAGCACACGTTTGCGTAGGTGGAGGAGGAGAGGAGGGAGGTCATTGCAGGCAATATAGTCAGTAATGACGCAATGAATGCCTAGTGTTTTCTAACGTTTTGTTCCTGTACCTTTTTATTATCTAAGTAATGAACGTGAAAGAATGGATGATATATTAGGTGAAGTAATTTGTTTGTCTTGACGTTTTATGATTTTATTTTTTAATTCTTAAATCATTCTTTATCTAAGTCTGTGTGTGTGTGTACGCGAGCGCGCACGCGCGCATGTGGTTAGAACATTGCACTCGCAATCTGACGACCTGGGTTCGATTCCCGTTAGAGGGGATATTTTCTCCTGGAGTTAACATCAGGGCAGACTCCACTCTCCCCAAAAGTCCTTCGGATGAGACTATAAACCGAGGCCCCGTGTGCGAACGCACGCAAAACATCTTGCGAACACGTTAAAGCCTGTTCCGCTTTTCGTAAGAGTAGGACATTGTGTGCCGGTGGGAACAGATGACAGAATTTACAAAATCGCATACACACGGGGACTGGATGTAAAAAAGCAACAAGTGCTTATTCCTTTATCCTCGATATAAAAGAATAAAATAAACATAAATAAATAAAGGTGTGTATGAGTATGTGTGTGCCTGGTACAATTTATATTAGTAAAGGTTGTAATAATGTAGTATTTCAGTATAACCATTAAGAAATTTGTTCTTAGATAGATGGCTTGATGAAAGAAAGCAAATGCATTGCTTATTCAATGTACCATCTGGAAATAAACATTTGACTTGACTTGACTTGACTAATAGTGGGAAGACATTTAATCAACAAACGAAGTAACGAACACACACACATACACTCACACACACACACACACACACACACACACACACACACACACACCACACACACACACACACACACAACACACACACACACACACACACACACACCCCAAATGCATTGCTTATTCAATGTACCATCTGGAAATAAAAATTGGACTTGACTTGACTTGACTAATAGTGGGAAGACATTCAATCAACAAACTAACGAACACACACACACACTCACACACACAGACACGCACGCACACACGCCCCACCCCCCCCCCCCCCCACACACACACACACTCACCCATCCACCCCCTCCACCACCACCCCTACACACACACACACACACACACACACACAAACACACTCACGCACGCACACACCACACACACACACACACACATGCATATATGAACACACAGAGATTTAAACAACCAGCCAACCCATCAACCATCCAAACAAACGAAATATCAAAGCTTCAACCCCCCAAAAAAGTCACCATCCAAACCACCGCACAAACAGCCCAAAGCACTGGACACTGCTCCGCATGATTACTCTCAGCCTTCTCTCGTCACAAAACACCGGTCTCTCCACACTCCTTTCATCTTGGCGCCACAGAACCAGAAGAGCCGCCATCTTCTCCTGGCACCGGAAGCGCCAGGCAGCAGCCGGGTCTATATCACGGCGCAGAATCAGAGCAGGGTGTGCTGGAGGTGGCGGGGACCTCTGCCCCCTGCCTCTCCAGGCTGCTCTCCCTCCCCCCCCCCCCCCCCCCCTCAACCCCCTCCCCTGCCCCCTCCCGGCTGCTCCTCCCCCTCCCCCCCCCCCCCCCCCCCTCACCCCCCCCCCCCCCCCCCCCCCCCACCCCCCTCCCTCAGCTCCCCCCCCCCCCCCCCCCTCAACCCCCTCCCTGCCCTCCAGGCTGCTCTCCCCCCCCCCCCCCCCCCCCCCCCCCTCAACCCCCTCCCTGCCCCTCCACTGCTCTCTCCCCCCCCCCCCCCCCCACCCCCCAACCCCCCCCCCCCCCCCCCCACCACCCACACCCCCCGGCGCTCACCGGCCCCCAAAAAACCGCTCCTACCTCCAGCTGCTCTCTCCCCCCCCCCCCCCACCCCTCACCAACCGCCCTGCCCCGCCGCCCACGCACCGCTCACACCTCCGCAGCACGACGCAAACACACCGCACCTCACAACCAGCACCACGCGCCGCCCATACCCCCAACGCCACCCCGCCGCACCACACCCCGCACACTACCACCACACACACACCACCACCACCCCACACACACCCAACACATACGCCCCCCCCGCCTCCAAACCACGCACCCGGCCCATAGACAGAACCACACTCCGGTGTGTAACCCTCCTTCACCTTGGGCACACTTTCGTGAAATCCTTCCACCTTTCAAAAAGTAGGCCTTTTATACGGATGGAACTAATGACACCATTACAAAACTGCATACACACGGGGACTGAATGTAGAGTACACATGACTCTTATCCATTATCTTTGAATAAAACAATGATAAAATGTAGATAGATAGATAGCAAGATAGATAGATATAAGATAGGTAGGTACATAGATAGATAGATTGATTGATAAGATATGCAGATAGACATCGATATACAGATGTGAACATTTTAAAACGTTATTGATATTCTTCGAAATGATGCACAACAAACAACTATGAACATGTAAAAGAAAAACCAAAAAGATCTTGGCTACACATTAGCCATTTATTTAAATTCAGATCTATCCCTTTTCTCCTGGCCATAGAAATCATGTCCCGATGAAAATACATTTGATGAAAAAAATTGGGTTTAATGACATTTTGCCATTAATGATGGAGGGTTGTTTCTGCTGATGCTGATTGCCCAAACCAGCACGGCCTTGTTTTAAAACTGGGGCCCAGCATGGCAAGGGGTTTCTCTTGGGAACAATTCCACAGAATTTTGGGATTTTGTGATGGCAATAATATGAGCAGGCCTGCAGTGAAGCTGTACCCACAAACACATAACCACACCACACACAAACCCCACACACACACACACACACACACACACACCACACACACACACACACACACACACACACACACACACACACACACACACACACACACACACACACACACACGTGCGCGCACATTACCACACACACGTGCGCGCACATTACCACACACACGCACACACACAGACACACACAAACACACACACGCGCGCGCACATTCACATTCACACACACACACGCGCTTGATGAACACTTGCACATAGCAAGTCAACAGAATTAAAACGGTGAGGTTGGTTTCTTTCCCTGTAATTGCACTTTATGGGTTTCACAGCTGTGCTTAAGTGATGGAGTCAAAGTAACCCGGCCTTCTGTACAGACAGTTTAACTACAGTCCCAGTGGTCCGGTACCTACAGTGTCTTCCTGTAAGGTCAGGGATCACCGGGAGATGCATCACTTCCGCAATGGCAGACAAGATGGCAGACTGAGTGCTGGAGAGTTTGATGTAGAGTAGTTTAGCTGTTATTTCAGAGCCACATGTGTAGGGAGGGTGAACAACAACTGGGTCTGAAACCCACAAACACTTCAACCCATCATTTGAACTGACCATCAGCCCAAGGTAGAGTATGAAAGAGAAATGTAGCATTGCTTTAATCTCAGTCTACAAAAGAGATATTAGTGCCTGCAAAATGTCCGTTACCAGCCTCACCCCATCTCCTTTCATGAAAAAGCCGAGATTAATAAGTCCTTAACTAACATATAATGGATGAAAACAAACCAGATCTGTATTGGAAAAAAGGGCTCCAAAACAATGCCTTTTCACATCGATTTTTAGTTTGATTCAATTAGAAATCAGCCAGGCGGAGTGGAGACACATGGCGGGACGGGAGCTGACAGAGCAATCTGTGCCTCTCCTGCCGGCAGTCGTGACATGTCACGTCCACTGTGTCATGTCTCTGGATACAGGCAGTGACAGCTGGTGTGAAGTCACAAGTGGCTGGACACGTTAGTGCTGATTGGCTCTGCAATGGCCAGGTCACGGCAACCTCAATTAGGATTGGTTTTCTTGGGCTCCACGTTAGCAATATATCAATACTGGTTTGGGATGCTCTCCCTGGGGAGAGTGCGTCGCCACAAGATCAGCGCCACCTATTTTTTTCTTTTCCTGTCTGCATGTGTAGGTGTTTTCTAAAGAGAGTGTCTTTATTCTACAGCATTTTGCCAGAGACGACTCTCTTGTTGCCGTGCTTCTTTTTAAATTAGCGTTAGGTGGGTTACGGAAACACAAACCTACCCAGCATACAACCCCAAGTCGGAATGCAGCTACCTTCATGGTGGGACAAAACAGTCGCACACGCTAAACTCTCACCACTGGTGAATCCCGGGGCTGTAGCCGAGGAAGGAAGGAAGAAAGGACTGCTGATGGCACTAGCCGATAGAGCCAAGGAAGAACAGGAACAAGTTTCAGGCAAGACGCCAGCGCTCTTTTTAATTCTGTCCTGATCCCTCAGTTTTCAGCAGTCAAAGGAAGTGATTCCGGGAAGACAGGCACGGGCAGGAGAGAGGATAAGGACAGTAGGATGGAGATGGATGTGCCGGGCTGATAACAGATGCGATTAACATTGTACTGCGTGTGATTCTGAATAATGGAGTGGAAAGCAGCCACTTCAAGTGCAGAGTGGGGTTAGGTTTTAGCCCTTAGGGAGTGCAGGGAAACAAGTTTGAAGAAGATTACGTGAGGAGGCTTCCAATGAAAATGAAGCCACACACACACACACACACACACACACACACACACACACACACACACACACACACACACACACACACACACACACACACACACACACACACACACACACACACATCCGTGCGCGCACGCAGGGGTGCACATTTCACCTCTCTAATTTGTAATCATTATAAAGTCTAAGTGTGTGCCCAGATGCCAGCATGAAGACGATGTCATGACAGACAAAACAGACAATTAGCACCAAGCAACCCACCAACCTTCCAACCAGCCAACCAATCCAACCATTCTATTTATTCTTTTATCTATTCGTTTATTATTTTATTTCGAGGGTAATGGAATAAGCACTCATCTGCTTTTTTTACCATTCAACCAACCAACCCACCCACCAGCCAACCCACCCACTCACCCACCCACCATCCAACCAACCAATCAACCGACCAACAAACCAACCAACCATCCATTCAACCAGCCAACCAACCAGCCAAGCAGCCAACCGGCATACCAACCAACCAGCCAGCCAACCAAACCAACCAACCAGCCAACCAAACCAACCAACCAGCCGGCATACCACCCACTCACCCAACCAACCAACCATCCATTCAACTAGCCAACCAACCAGGACTCCAACCAAGCAAACCAACCGGCATACCAACTAACCAACCAAACCAGCCAACCAACCAACCAAACCAACCAACCAACCAACCAAACCAACCAATCAACCAACCAACCAACCAACCAACCAAGCCAACCAAACCAACCAACCAACCAAACCAACCAACCAGCCGGCATACCACCTACCCACCCAACCAACAAACCAGACTACCACTTCTTCCAGGTTGTTAGATGTTCTCTCCCATGCCGAAGTCGGATGTGCTGGGCCTGACTTGTCAGGCGCTTAACGGCAGCACAACGCGCTTTCTTACATATGACAGGTAACAATAGTTGC
>CM054145.1:66513530-66516030 GCA_028751875.1 Rapana venosa
GAGAAGGGAAGAGGAGAGGAGAGGAGAGAAGAGAAGAGAAGAGAAGAGAAAGGGAATGGAAGAGAAGAGAAGAGAGAGAAGAGAAGGGAAGGGAAGAGAAAGAGAAGAAAGAGAGAAGAGAAGGAGAAGAGAAAGAGAAGGAGGAAGAGAAAGAGAAGGGGAAAGAGAGGAGAGAAGAGAGAAGAGGAGAAGGGAGAAGAGAAGAGAGAGGAAGAGAAGAGAAGTAGAGAAGGGAAGAAAGAAGAGAAGAGGAAGAGGAAAAGAAGAGAAGAGAAGAGAAGAAGGAAGAGAAGAGAAGAGAGAGAGAAGAGAGAGAAGAGAAGAGAAGAGAAGGGAAGGAAGAAGAAGAGAAGAGAAAGAGAAGAGGAGAGAAGAGAAGAGAGAGAAGAAAGGGAAGAGAAGAGAAAGAAGAGAAGAGAAGAGGAGAGAAGAGGAAGAGAAGAGAAGAGAAGAAAGAGAAGAAAAGGAAGAAGAAAAAGGGGAAGAAGAAGAGGAAGAGAAGAGAAGAGAAGAGAAGAGAAGGAAGGGAAGAGAAGAGAAGAGAAGAGAAGAGAAAGGAGAGAAGATGAGAGGAGAGAAAGAGAAGAAGGAAGAGAAGAGAATGGAAGGGAAGGAAGAGAAGAAGAAGGGAAGAAAAGAAAGAGAAGAGAAGAGGGAAGAGAGAAGAGAGAGAAGAGAGAAGGAATGAAGAGGGAAAAGAAGAGAAGAGAAGAGGGAAAAAAGAAAGAAAAGAAGAGAAAGAAGGGGAGAGAGGGAGAGAAGAGAAGAGAAGAGAAGAGAGGGAAGAGAAGAGAAGAGAAGAGGAGAAGAGAAGAGAAGAGAAGAGAGGGAAAAGAAGAGAGAAGAAGAGGAGAAGGGAGAGAAGAGGAGAGAAGAGAAGTAGAGGAGCATTGTAGAGTGCGGAAAGAATAGAAGAAAAGATACGCTAATAGAACAGGAAATTGAAGGAAGTGAGAGAAATAAGAAGAGAAGAAAAAAAAAAAGAAAAGATGGAAAGAAGAGAGAAAGAAGTAAGAGGCAGAAGAGAGAGGGAAGAGGAACACGAAAGAAAGAGAAAACAACAAAGAAAGAAAGAGATGTTACGAGAACTTGCAAAAATTCACGTATGCTTGGAGAAAGTTATCTGAAAACCCCGAAGTTAACAAAAAGGTTAAAACAAGAATCCGACGCGAATTAGAACCCCCAAAAGGAAATAGAAGAAAGTGAAGAGATCAAAAAAAGAGGAGATACACACTGAACAAGAGGAACCGCGGAAACGAGAGAAGAGAAGCCGAGCCAAAGAAGCCCCAGAAGATTCAAGTTATCTGAAGAAGCCTGTCAACAACTATTCAGGTAAGCTTTGAGCCTAAAGTTTATACAGAAATCCTGAAGTTTTATATTCACAAAGAAAAAAAAACCGTACGGTGTATGTGGGGTAGGAGTTCATATTTAGTCAAACGGTAAAGAGATCAAAATTGAAATTAATTGAGCGGAGACTATTCACGTATACCACTTAGAGCCATGTAGATCTCTGCGGATACGGAGCGCTCTCCAGAGGGAAGCCGTACGCCAAAAGAGCAGCGCCCACCCAGAAGCTCTTCCATTTTAACCCACAAAGGCCTTCACAGAACTTTTCCCGGGTCAGCCTCCTGCATGCACGAGGGATTTAACAGCCTAACTCTGTTCACCACGGATTACATCTCATCCAGAGACAGAGCACCAGACCACACTCACACGTTGTTGGGGTGCTTTGGGGCACAATCCCGGACAACCATCACCCCAACCCTTGAACCGGACTTTCGGCGTTCCCGGCAGGGCTCACTGTAGACTGCCATGCACCTGACGGCAGCAGAATAAGTACAGGCACTGAGAGCAAGGTCTCCACACAACATGCCACTATGCCTTACGAGCACCCACCTCACCTCTGCCATGCACCCTGACGGCGCATCTCCTCACCTGAATCTGCAGCACCTGACCGGCGCAGTCTCAACCTCACTTGCCATCACCTGACGACAGCACATCCAATCACTATCACCCGTAGCCCTAACGGAAAAGCCACACCTACCTCTGAATTCTGACGTGGGCCTCCTGGTCTGTCAGGCGTATGGGGAGCCGCATGATCAGCAAGAAAAAAGGCACCTTGCCGACGAGAGTGTCGGTGAAGGTAGGAGAGGCTATTGTGGGCCATTGCTCTCTTCTCGCCTGTCTAGTCCTGTCTGTGTCTTGATCTCTGTATGCTGTTGTCTGGTCTCTGTCTCAGTCTTCTTCCTTACCATTTCTTCTCCCCCTGGCCCCTTGACTCCTCTCCAAATAAAACCCGCTAACTACCAATAACAAACAAAATGTTTGAACTTCTTGAAATCGTGGCTTCCTATGCAGAGATGCGGGAGCCAGATAGGCAGAGAAACAAAGCGATCCCTTTCCTCACAGCAGAGAGCGGACCCGAAGGGCGTGGAGGTATGAGGGGGCAAGGTCTTCCGCACCTGTTGGAATCTCTGTGGCCTAAGTCTGACGGGCCACC
>CM054145.1:66521030-66528530 GCA_028751875.1 Rapana venosa
AGGGAACAGAAAGAAGAAGACAAACAGAAAAAGATACGGAACAAAAAACAGAGATAGAGACAGAAAAGAGAGATACAGAAGAAAAAGAGAGATACAGACAGAAACAGAGATGACAGACAGAAAAACAGAGATAGAGACAGAAACAGAGATAAGACAGAAACAGAGATAGAGACAGAAACAGAGATAAGACAAAAAACAGAGAGTAGAGACAGAAACAGAGATAGAGACAGAAACAGAGATACAGACAGAAACAGAGATAGAGAAAAAACAGAGATAGACAGAAACAGAGATACAGACAGAAAAGAGAGATACAGACAGAAACAGAGATACAGACAGAAACAGAGATAGAGACAGAAACAGAGATGACAGACAGAAAAAGAGAGATACAGACAGAAACAGAGAAAGACGAAGAAATGAGATACAGACAGAAACAGAGATACAGACAGAAACAGAGATGCAGACAGAAACAGAGATAACAGCAGAAAAGAGATGCAGACAGAAACAGAGATGCAGACAGAAAAAGATGCAGACAGAAACAGAGATGCAGACAGAAACAGAGAGATACGGACAGAAACAGAGATCAGACAGAAAAAGAGAGATGCAGACAGAAACAGAGATGCAGACAGAAAAGAGAATGCAGACAGAAACAGAGATGCAGACAGAAAGAAGAGAGATGCAGACAGAAACAGAGATGCAGACAGAAACAGAGATACAGACAGAAAAGCAGAAATGCAGACAGAAACAGAGATGCAGACAGAAAAACAGAGATGCAGACAGAAAAGCAGAATGCAGACAGAAACAGAATGCAGACAGAAAAAGAGAGATCAGACAGAAACAGAGATGCAGACCGAAAGAAGAGAGATGCAGACAGAAACAGAGATGCAGACAGAAACAGAGATGCAGACAGAAAGCAGAATGCAGACAGAAACAGAGATGCAGACAGAAAACAGAGATACAGACAGAAAGAAGAGAGATACAGACAGAAACAGAGATGCAGACAGAAAAGAGAGATACAGACAGAAACAGAGATACAGCCTAAAAAGAGAGATGCAGAGACAAACAGAGATACAGACAGAAACAGAGAATACAGACAGAAAGAGAGATACAGACAGAAACAGAGATACAGACAGAAACAGAGATACAGACAGAAACAGAGAACAGACAGAACAGAGATACAGAACAAAACAGAGAGGTGCAAGAGAAACAGAAATACAGACAAAACAGAGGTCAAGAGAAACATAGATACAGACAAAACAGAGAGATACGACAGAAAAAACAGAGATGCAGACAGAAAACAGAGATACAGACAGAAAACAGAGATGCAGACAGAAACAGAGAGATACGACAGAAAAACAGAGATGCAGACAGAAAAAGAGAATACAGACAGAAACAGAGATACAGCCTTAAAGAAGAGAGATGCAGACAAAACAGAGATACAGACAGAAACAGAGATACAGACAGAAACGAGATACAGACAGAAACAGAGATACAGACAGAAACAGAGATGCAGACAGAAACAGAGATCAGAAAGAAACAAAAATACAGACAGAAAAAGAGATGCAGACAGAAACAAGAGTACAGACAGAAAGCAGAGATAATACAACGAGATACAGACAGAAAACAGAGATAGAGACAGAAAAGAGATGCAGACAGAAACAGAGATACAGACAGAAACAGAGATACAGACAGAACAGAGATACAGACAGAAACAGAGATACAGACAGAAAACAGAGATACAGACAGAAAAACAGAGATACAGACAGAAAAAACAGAAGAAAGCAGAGAATGACAAAACAGAGATACAGATAAAAAAAAGACAGACAGAAGAAGATGCAGACAGAACAGAAAGACAGAAAAACGAGAGCAGACAAAAGAATCAGAAGAAAAAGACAGACAGACCAATAAAACAACTGACAGAATAACATAGAAATAAAGAATGAAACGGAGAAAAATGAAAATAAAAATGAAAGAACAGAAAAGTTTATAGAAAGAAAACATTTTAGAAAACCCGAAAGAAAACATCAGAAGAAATGAAGGAAGAAAGAAAAGCAAGGAATAAAAAATATAGCAAACGCAGAGCGGAAAAAAGAAACAGAGACAAGCAGACATAAAGAAAGAAATATAGAAAGAAAGAAAGAAACAGAGACAGACAGAAATACAGACATATACAAAGAAAGAAAGAACAAACGAAAGAAAGACAGAAATGAAAGAAAGCAAAAGAAGGAAAATAAGGCAGACAAAAGGAGTAAAAAGAATGAAAAAACAAGAAATGAATGAAAGAAAAGAAGGAAAAACAAGAAGAGAGGCAAACAGAAAAGAGAGAAAACGAAAGGAGGAAAGAGAACAAAAGAACAAGAAACGAGCGTGGCCAGTGTGAGACAGGCGTTGTTGTGTCAGCGAATGACGGAGCTTCTGGCTTTTTGCTGACCGAAAGTTGTCACTGCAAAACAACTGAAGTTGCAGTTTACTGTCTGAGGACTTTTACTCTCACCGCATCACAGTCGGCCAACGCTACCATCCTCCAGGCAGTTCTCAGGTCAGTCTGTCCTAGGCAGCTTCCCCTGAAGTCGTCCTCAAGGTTGACATGCTTTGGCTATTGGAAAACAGTAAGGGAGATCATCTTAACAACACCGTCAAATGTATCGGTCTCTTCGTGCCATCAAAAGGTGAAAAGGTAAAGGTGTTCCACAACCAATACAGTCGTTGAGGAGTGAGGTGTCAGAGACCTCACATCTCTAGGGGCCAGCGTAGGTAGGGCGGCGCCCATCTCCTCTCCCTCGCTACTTTACCTTCCCTGACCCTAAAGAGGGCAGGTACCCATTTACAGCTGGGTGTACTGGGGGGCTGTACTGAAGCCAAGGCACGCAGACGGTCACCCATCCAACTGGTAACAAACGCTCAACGCTGCTTAATCCTTGTCTAAAAATTAAAAGCCAGTCGTAGCACAATTCTTCTTGAATTTGAACATTTCATCGTGAAGTGAATAAGCTACAAAGAACTGCCACTATAAACAGTAGCTTATATCCTTCAGTTTGGGTAATGTTTACCGTCAGTCACAAACGCAGTATTGGGGGAAGGGTATTACAGCAATTGCAAAACCGTGGGGGGGGGGGGGGGGGGGGGGTAAGTGCAGTCGGAATGCTTCTGTGACCACAATTTTATCCGACACCGCTAGTCACCTTGGACCTGAGCGGTCACACAACTGTGACTGCCTTTCATAAAACCTGCTTCCGTCTCTCACTCCACAACACACATGGCAGTCAGTGATACCACTGGTTGCCCTCGAAGCAGTTGAGATAAATCAGAAAACGATAGTAACAGTCTAGAAATAATCATAAGTTAAATTTTTTTTATAACTGGGAAACAACGACAAGAAATCTTACGAAAACTAGAAATAGTCAGGAAAAAGAATGGTGAATAAAGAGATAATTGTAAAATAAGACTAAAGCCGATGAAACTAGTAACACCTCTGCGCATTTAAAAATGAACTTGAGTAAATTAGACAGCAACGTTTAATGCGCCAACAAGACACGATAAATCAGGAAACAGTGATGAACGAATAAACAGTGGAAAAAACAAACAACAAAGGAAACACTGAGGAAAAACCACTTAATCTGCAGCTAATCAGGAAGCAACTAAGACACACCTGCAAAACATCTGACAAACATAGGAAACAGCAGGTATTAACTCGAGCACAAGAAAATAATAATAATAATAATAACAATTATAATAACAACAACAACAATAATAATAACAATAATAGAAAACAGCATGTGATAGAGAGTCACTGCAGGCAGGACACCAGAAAAGGCCACAGTCTCATTCAGAAGACAGCAGCCATGGCTTAGCCAGGAATAGAACGAGTCAGAAACTGCTGCAGTGGTGAACAACAGCGGTGAGCAGAGGAGCAGTGAGACATCTGTAAACAGCAGAGGAGCAGTGAGACATCTGTAAACAACAGAGGAGCAGTGAGACATCTGTAAACAACAGAGGAGCAGTGAGACATCTGTAAACAACAGAGGAGCAGTGAGACCTCTGTACACATGGGCAGTGGCCATTCGGTGCAAGTAAAGCAATACATTGGGAAACGCGGTG
Organism: Rapana venosa; assembly: GCA_028751875.1. Lineage (NCBI taxonomy): Eukaryota > Metazoa > Mollusca > Gastropoda > Neogastropoda > Muricidae > Rapana > Rapana venosa. The sequence continues at coordinate 66,525,126 of CM054145.1, forward strand.
AAAACAGACCACATTTCAACAGTGGATTTTTCTGTCAGCACAGGCTGCTTTTGTGTCAGTACAATCTGCTTTTGTGTCAGTACAGCCTGCTTTTGTGTCAGTACATCCTGCTTTTGTGTCAGTACATCCTGCTTTTGTGTCAGCCTGCTTTTCAGAATTCAGTGGCGGAAGTCAAAAACCGAAATCAACAAACAGCTTTTCCGAAAACAAATAAACAAAGTCAAACTCTTAATCCATTCAACAAAGACAGACTACTACTCTTCCCAAGTTCTCTGTGCTACATCCATAAAATCTCTTTTTTCCCTCACCTCAAATCTCCTTGGATCTGCAAAAACAACTCCTCTGCCTAACACCCACAGCCTGTCTGAACTTCCATCCATATTTTCTGCCTTCTTTTCAGACAGAGTTCGAAACATACGCTCCAGACTGGATCAGACTCAATTCCAGCATGCGCCTCCTGATCCCCAGTTCACTGGAACTCCTCTCTTTTCCTTCCATCCCACAAGTGAAAAAGAAATCATGACAATTCTGAAGGAAATGACTATAAAATCATGCGACCTTGATCCCATACCTGCTCCTGTTTTCTCACAATGCCTTCCACAACTTGTACCTATTATCACTAAAATAGTAAACTCATCTCTTGTGTCAGGAAATTTTCCATCAGCTCTTAAAACAGCAATAGTCAAACCTCTACTGAAAAAGCACGACCTCGATCCCAACATTCTGAAGAATTATAGGCCTGTCTCAAACTTACCCTTTGTCTCTAAAGTACAAGAAAAAGTCGTTCTCAAACAGCTCAACAGTCACCTTCATTCCAATGATCTCCTTCCCACTTTTCAATCTGTCTATCGCCCCAACCGCAGCACCGAAACCACCCTAGTCCACACTTTAGATACACTTCTACTTGCTTCTGATGCAGAAAAAATCTCCCTCCTCACTCTTCTTGATTTATCTTCAGCCTTTGATACCGTAGATCACTCAATTCTTCTTTCTCGCCTCCAAAATACGTTTGGTATTAACGGCACAGCCCTCACCTGGTTTACTTCATACCTCACTGACAGGTTCCAGAAAGTTATTGTAAACAAAATTCAATCAAAACCTGTCAAAATGGAATGTGGAGTCCCGCAGAGATCAGTCCTGGGCCCTGTTCTCTTTACTCTCTACACTGCTCCACTCTCACATATAATAAACAACCACCATATTGATCATCATTTCTATGCCGATGATACTCAGCTTCAGTGCAGTGATACTGTTGAAAACTTGCCTTCCCTCCTGACAAATATGTCCTACCGCCTTCAAGACATTCAAAACTGGATGACTCAGAACAAGTTACAACTTAATGCCGATAAAACCGAAGCCATGCTCATAGGGACCAAACATAAACTTTCCTTTATCGCAAAAACTTCAATAGAATTCGGCAATACGTCAGTTCCTTTGTCCAACTCTGTGAAGTATTTAGGAGTAGTTCTTGACAACACACTCTCTATGAAAAAATTCATCACCCAGACCTGCCAGTCTTGCTACTATCAATTACGGCGCATAAGCGCGATTCGAAAGTATCTGTCCACTGATGCAACTTCCAAGCTTGTCACATCTCTCATTCTTTCACGTTTAGACTACTGTAATTCTCTTTTGGCTGGCCTACCAGCATCATCTATCCACTCTCTTCAACGCATACAAAACTCTGCAGCTCGACTGGTCCTAAGAAAGAAAAAATCTGAACACATCACTCCTCTTCTGCGATCTCTTCACTGGCTGCCTGTCTCACAAAGACTGGAGTATAAAATCAATACCCTCTGTTTCAAATGTCTCCACAAATCTGCACCCTCTTATCTCTGTAACTGTCTTCATCTGTACACTTCATCCCGTTCCCTTCGTTCAGCCGCAGATACTTTGTGCTTTCGAACACCCAGATTCAAACAAACCACTGTCGGCCGTCGCTCCTTCTCTGTTTCTGGTCCATCCACCTGGAATGACCTCCCTCTTTCACTTCGCCAAAAGCCTTCACTTGATACCTTCAAATCCAGCCTCAAAACACACTTATTTCCTACCTGAGACTTTCCCCCCAAATATCTGTCCCTAATTTTCAACAGCATCTTTCACCTTCTAAGTGTTGTTCCGTGTATGTGTGTGTGTGTGTGTGTGTGTGTGTGTGTGTGTGTGTGTGTGTATGTGCATGTGTATGCGTGTATGCGTGCATACGTGCGCGCACATGGTTTTTTAAATCTGTTGTTCATTATGTTTAAGGAGAGTTGCATGCCTGTAAATGATTGAGTGCAAGCGCTTCGATTTGTTTTTGTTTTTTTTACAAGATTCAGCGCTATATAAATTCAATATATTATTATTATTATTAATTCAACTGGAAAGAAGATCCTCGTGGTGATAAAGTTTTTCTTCTAAGCCTAAAATAGTCTGGCAACACGTGAGATAGATTCAGTAGAAGTGGTCTGAAAATCTGTTCTACTCTGGGAGATGGCATGCAGACATCATTTCTTTAATCAGAACCGCACAGAAGCCATTCTATCTACTTCCCTGCTCTTGATTTACAGAATATTTTCATTCACTCGTTCAGAGCAGTGTTGCAATATTATTACATGACATGATAACGGCACAAATGCTTAAGAGCGTATTGCAAGGATTGGCTGCAGCTGAACAACATGGTTTCAAATAGACGAAACACCTCAAGGAAGGAGACAACCAAGAAACAGCGAGAAACAAAGCAGGGGGCAGATAATTCATCATGGCCATACAAGGAGGTGACACCACTGCAAGACAGGCTGTGACAATGCTTACACCAGGATTACGAGAGACCCATATTTAATGCATGCATCTCTCTCTGTCTCTCTGTCTGACTGTCTGTCTGTCTCTCTCTCTGTGTCTCTCTCTCTGTCTCTGCCTCTGTCTCTCATTCTCTCTCTCTCTCTCTCTCTCTCTCTCTCTCTCTCTCTCTCTCTCTCTCTCTCTCTCTCTCTCTCTCTCTCTCTCTCTCTCATTAATGGCATCAACTAACGACAACTTGTGCGTAATCTAGCACCGTATGTACACACAGCTTCTCAGTTACGACAGACTCTATTGTCCTGATCTTCCTACATGCTCTCATGTTGTTGGACCTGGCAATGTTTGTTGGTTCACATGACCTTTTGCCCCCTTTCAAATGGGGCTGTGGCCTTGATGAATAAACCATCTGAAGTCCGAAGTCTGTTTGTCTGTCTGTCTGTGTGCACCAAGCATGTAGGTATATGGGCTCTTTGAGGAAAAAAAAGGACGAAGAAAAAATATATCAAAGTATCAGACGGATTGTTTTTGTGCTGACCTTCAAGTTAGAGAAAAACAGATCTATACATCGTGGCATTCTGATGATTTCTTTCCCGAAAAAGAGAGAGGGATGCGGTGGCACAAACGACA
>CM054145.1:66533530-66536030 GCA_028751875.1 Rapana venosa
CCATTCCAAGCCTATATTGTACTTTCCACAAGTTCTCAGAAAAAACATCAGTGTAAGCATACTTCAAAGAAAACTTCACAGAGCACTGATTAGAACCCTCACTGCATTTTCTATTAATAATAATAATAATAATAATAATGTATGGAATTTATATAGCGCTGAATCTTGTAAAGCAACAAATCAAAGCGCTCGATTCATACACTTTCGATTCAAGATCAAGAACAGCTACAATGCAAGATTGGATTGCATCGTTTTTAATTTACCCTTCTGCAGAAAAAAGAACATAGAAATTCCCCCTTACTTAATTCGCTTTACATACACCATAACTAAAGGCAGAGATGTAGGTATATTGATCTTGAAAGCCTCTAATATATACATTCTTTGAAAGAGAGAGAGATAGAGAGAGAGAGAGAGCGAGAAAGAGAGAGAGGGGAAGAGAGAGACAGACTGACAGATAGACAGACAGACAGACAGAGACAGAGAGACAAGTAAAGTCAAGTCAAGTCGAGTCAAACTTTTATTTCCAGATGATACATTGAATAAGCAATGCATTTGCTTTTTTCAGAGACAGAGAATAAGAGAGAAAGAGACAGAGAGAGAGACAGAGAATAAGAGAGAGAGAGAGAGAGAGAGAGAGAGAGAGAGAGAGAGAGAGAGACAGAGAAAAAGAGACACAGAGAGACAGGGAGACAGAGAATAAAACAGAGAGAGCAACAGATACATAGAGACAGACAGAGACAGAGAGAGCTTCCATCAGCAAATAACAGTTGTTTCAGTTCCATCAAGAAAATGGCCACAGACAGTGGCTGGTCACTGCAGTCAGTGCCAGAGAACCTCTCCACAGCAGGGCCTCCTGCATCACCACCACCAGGCGGACCCTGGCTGTCTGCTGCTGCTGGCCATCAGGACCATGCGCTACGTCTGCCTCCCCGTCCTTCTCCTCCTGGGAACGTTGACAGCATCATGACCGTTGTCATCACACGACGGACAAGTGTCGAGAAATCCACCATCGACATCTACTTCGCCGCTTTGGCCATGTCCGACATGATCTTCGTTCCTGTTCTGACCGTACAATGGTGGCTGCCGCCTCTGATTGGCTACGATGTCACGACGGCTCACGTGGTGCTGAGCAAAGCGCATGCTTGGCTGTGCTCAGGGGCTCAGACGTGCCGCTGCTGGTGTCTGGGGATAGCACTGTGCACGGGCCGTGTCTGGGGATAGCACTGTGCACAGGACCGTGTCTGGGGATAGGACTGTGCACAGGACCGTGTCTGGGGATAGCACTGTGCACCGGGCCGTGTCTGGGGATAGCACTGTGCACCGGGCCGTATCTGGGAATAGCACTGTGCACCGGGCCGTGTCTGGGGATAGCACTGTGCACCGGGCCGTGTCTGGGGATAGCACTGTGCACCGGGCCGTGTCTGGGGATAGCACTGTGCACAGGGCCGTGTCTGGGGATAGCACTGTGCACGGGCCGTGTCTGGGGATAGCACTGTGCACCGGGCCGTGTCTGGGGATAGCACTGTGCACCGGGCCGTGTCTGGGGATAGCACTGTGCACCGGGCCGTGTCTGGGGATAGCACTGTGCACCGGGCCGTGTCTGGGGATAGCACTGTGCACCGGGCCGTGTCTGGGGATAGCACTGTGCACCGGGCCGTGTCTGGGGATAGCACTGTGCACCGGGCCGTGTCTGGGGATAGCACTGTGCACCGGGCCGTGTCTGGGGATAGCACTGTGCACCGGGCCGTGTCTGGGGATAGCACTGTGCACCGGGCCGTGTCTGGGGATAGCACTGTGCACCGGGCCGTGTCTGGGGATAGCACTGTGCACCGGGCCGTGTCTGGGGATAGCACTGTGCACAGGGCCGTGTCTGGGGATAGCACTGTGCACAGGACCGTGTCTGGAGTGTGGCGCTCGGCGTCAGCCTCCTGTGCACACGGGGGAGGGTGGTCCTCCTGATACCGGGGACCGCTGTCGTCATGGCCTCCTCTACTCCCACCACCTGGTCTGGCTGCAAAGGGTGCCGGTCAACAGAGGCAGGGCCTACTCTTGTGTGGAGGTAGACGAAGGCTACAGACGTTTTTACTCCAATGTGTTCGTGTACGTGGATTTGCTGGTCTACAGCGCGCTACTGTTCATGATGCTAGTCATGTCTAACACCATCCTGGTGTGGAAGTTATACACCTCAGTGAAAACAGCCAGAAAACGCCTGACTGGAGGAGACTCTGCACAAGTTCAGGTCCGGGAAAAAGTGGCTAACTCCGTGACTGTGACAGTGATGGCGGTATCCCTGGCTGTCCTCCTGCTGACTGCCCAATGCCATCCACTTCGTGTTGAACTACACTGGACAGTGGTTTTGTCTACACGTTCCCCGTGGATATTGTGAGAGTTGTTCTCATCAATGATGGGTGTGCCATCTGTCCATGGTCAATGGTGCTGTGAATTTCTACCTGTAATGTCTGACTGGCAGAAGGTTTGGGCAAGAGTTCCTGAAAATCGT
>CM054145.1:66543530-66548530 GCA_028751875.1 Rapana venosa
TACATACGTACTACCTCCACTACATACATACGACATACACATTACATGCGTACTACCTACACTACATACATACTACCTACACTACATACATACGACATACACACTTCATACAAGAACAAGTTAACTCTTTCCAACTATGTCTTTGCCAATGCACTTTGCATTGAAAGTTTGGTATGTTAAGTTTCAGAAATCAGATTTGGAGTGTCGTAGTTAACGCACACTCTACAAGGACAATGCATTTCTATAACTTACTTTACTTTTTCCTTCCGCTTGTACTCTGTGGCGTCGCGGGGAGATATAACTGTCTGTCTGCTGCAAGGCGGGTAGCTTGGAGGAGAGACAATCCATGGACTTTCAGCGTTTCTGCCACGGAATCACTCCAGCGTCGCCTGGGTCTACCTCTGGTCCTCGTGGCAGAGTACCTCAAGTTGTAAGCACGCAAGGCTGGCAGGTTTGGCAGCATCCGTGTGAGGTGCCCGAACCACTTGGTTCGATGTTGTTCAATATGGTGTAGGACGGGCGTGGCTCCTGCCATGTCTCTGATCACCTCGTTTCTTATCTGATCTCTCCTGGTTTTGTTGACGGCTTTCCTCAAGCACTTCATCTCACACGTTACTAGTTTCTGCTCCAGGGCTTTTGTCAGGGGCCATGTCTGGCACTGGTAAGTGAGAGTTGGCAGAAATATGGCGTTGATCAGCTTTGCCTTGGTGCTCATAGGAATGTTAGGATGTCGCAGAAGTGGGGCAAGTTGATAGCTGACTGCGTTTGCTTTTTGACAGCGTGTTTCTATTTCTCTGTCCAGTTTCCATCTTCTGTGAATATACTGCCTAAATACTTGAATTCAGTCGTCCACTTTAGTTGGTCTCCGTTGATATTGATTTTGAGCTTTTCTGGAGTTCTACTGACTGTCATGGCTTCGGTTTTGCTTACGCTGATTTTCATGCCATAGGTTTCACAGCATGTATTGAGCTGGTATGTGTGCTCTTGCAGCTTGTCTTTGTTATCATTGATCATGACTTGATCGTCAGCAAACAGAAGTTCGTTGACTGCCTCCAGGTCAGAGTTGGCTTCCTTTGTGATCTGGTCCATATATATGATGAAGAGCAAAGGGGAAAGGACGCAGCCCTGTCTCACCCCAGACGTCACAGGGAACCAGTTGGAAAGTCCACTTGAAGTGTGAACTGCGCTCTTGCTGTTGTATACAGCACTGATGTTATCTAAGAGCTGCCCCTTGATGTGATACTGCTCCAGGACCCTCCATAGCTTATCTCTGTGCACTCTGTCAAATGCCTTTTCTTGGTCGACAAATACTAGGTGAGTGCTTGATTGTACTCAAGAGCTCTCTCACTCAGTTGTCTCAGTGCAAAGATCGCATCAGTACAGCCTCTCCCTTTCCTGAAGCCAAACTGAGCATCACACAGTAGGTGTTCTGTTTTGCTCTGGAGCGCTGCTCTAGGATTTTTGCTTACATCTTTCCTACATGGCTGAGGAGTGAAATGCTCTTGTAGTTACTACAGTCCTTTTTAGTGCCCTTCTTTTTCCATATTGGCACTACAATAGCGTTCTGCCAGTCTTCTGGAACTCTTCTTTCCTCCCATACCTTTTGGAAGATGGTTGTGATCCATTTGACTCCAGTCGCTCCACAGGCCAGAATGGCCTCTGTTGTTATGACATCTGCACCTCCTGCCTTCCCTTTAGGGCTAATCTTGATGGCCCTTCTTACTTCACACTCCAAGATGGTGGGTTCGGAGTGGTCTGGGTGGTTGGGAGTGAATTGTGATTGTGTCAGTCGCCCCTGATGGGTTTAGAAGGTCTTTAAAGTAGTCTTCCCATCTCTGTATGATCTCATCCTCTTCCTGCAGTGGCTGTCCGTTTGCATCGTTGATCGCAGTGGTGGGGTCAAAGGGTTCCTCCCGTATTCGCATGGCTTTGACACTTTTGTAGAACTCTCTTGGGGAGTGTTTATACATTTCGCTAAGTTCTTCACCATACTTTTTCCATGAAGCCTCCTTTGCTGCTCTCACCACAGTTCACGTAGTCATCTTCTTGATTTGACTTCAACCAGATCTTGAAGAGTCTCATCTTTTCTTTGATGGCCTCCTTGACTTCTTCATTCCACCACGCTGTTGCCTTTCTGGTTCCATTTCTGTCCTTCCTGTTGCCGCATGCCTCTTGCAAGGTGTCCAGGATAGCTGTTTTAAAGGTACTCCAGGCCTCCTCAATATTCATATCTGTAGGGTCCACCCCGTTCAGCTTTTGAGCTACAGTGTTGAGGATGTGGTCCCGCATTTCAGCACTTTTTTTTTTTAGCTTTTTCATATTGATCCTCTCTGCCTGTTTCCATTTGCCTGGCGTCCTCTTCTCCCGTGTGTTGTGTTTCAGCATGACTGGTCTGTGGTCTGAGTCTAGGACCGCATTTGGAATAGTCCTCGCATCGGTAATGTTGTGTCTCATACCAGTTCTAGTTAGAATGACGTCAATCTGTGGTCTTACAGTTCTATAAGTACAGGGAAAAGAAAACACGTCAGTACATTCAGCAATACAGTAAAAAAATATGTCACAATTATGAATCTTTAATTAGCATATAAAGGAAGAAAATGATAGACTATTTCTGAGAGAAGGTCACAGGATAATGCTCAAAACATTAGATTTGTAACAATTGAATTTCCTGGTAGTGTTGGAAATGTCCTCTTTTCTATCCACTGGCTTTACTTTTGCTTTGTTCTTTTTCTTCCTGTCACCTCCTTCTTGTCCATTTTGTGCTTTCTTGGACTATTTTCCTGCCTTTTCCCCAGAAAGATGTAAAACTTTTCTAAGGAAGACTCGCAAAGAGACTCAGTAGAAGTAGCAGCGCCAGCTGGCCAGAAATAAAGACAGGGAGGGTACACCTGCCGCAGGGGAGATAAGCACGACCTTTACTAAATGGCCGTGCGTGATACGCACAGGCGGATATTACCAGACAGGTTTGACTGAAGGGCTGTAGCAGGAACCTTAGCCTGACTCTCTGGGCAGACCAGCTATAGTTGGCCTTGCACAAGTTTTATTCCTCTTCTTTTTTATTTATTTTGACGTGCCTGCTTCCTTTTTCTTTTTCTTTACTGTGTTTTTGCCCGTTACATCTTCTGTTCGTGTGACTCCTAATCGCAGCACCTGCATTACCTGGCTTGCTTTCTCAGTCTTTTCCCGTATGTGTGTGTGTCTGGCACTGACATGCCATCTTGCAAGAGGCAGCTTTGGTCTGAGCTTTACATGGCTGTTTGGTTTTTTCAAATCACCCATAGATTTTTAAAAATCTGGTTCTTTTCCTTTCTTCCGTCCTTCCTTCCTTCCTTCCGTCCTTCCTTCCTTCCTTCCTTCCTTCCTTCCCTCCTTCCTTCATTCCTTCTTTCCTTCCTTACTTCCTCCCTTCAGTGCTATTTCCTCCCGTCCGTTTTTCTTTCGGGCAAGTTTTTTGTTGTCTTCCATATTTCTTTCTGTCCTTCCTTCTTTAATGTTATTTTTTTCTCCTCTCCTTTTTCTTTCCGGACTGTCTCCTTGCTTTCATTCTTTCCTTCGCACTTTCCTTCCTTCCGTCCTTCATTTCCTCTCTCTTCCTTCCTCCCTTCCTTCCTGTTTTATTCCTCTCTTTGAAAAAATGAGGCCCGTTGCTTTTTCTCCCCCACATGACGCAGATGTTGCCTCATTTCTCAGCTATGTAGAGCTGGTAACAGTGATTACACTTGGGTTTTTACGCTCTTTTGACTCTCTTCTATCTCTCCACCACACACTACTGCACGCAAAAGAACCAACGGCAATTAAAAAAAAAAGTCCCTAACAGAGTTATGTAGAAAAAACCCCACTCTGATAGGGAAAGAAATGCATAATTATGCAGACAGGAAACGAACAATGAACGGTGGCGCTGCTCTTGTGGTGGTGGCGCTGCTGCTCTTCTTGTGGTGGCGCTGCTCTTGTGGTGGCGCTGCTCTTCTTGTGGTGGCGCTGCTCTTGTGGCGCTGCTCTTCTTGTGGTGGCGCTGCTCTTGTGGCGCTGCTCTTCTTGTGGTGGCGCTGCTCTTCTTGTGGTGGCGCTGCTGCTCTTCTTGTGGTGGCGCTGCTGCTCTTCTTGTGGTGGCGCTGCTCTTGTGGTGGTGGCGCTGCTGCTCTTCTTGTGGTGGCGCTGCTCTTCTTGTGGTGGCGCTGCTCTTCTTATGGTGGCGCTGCTCTTCTTGTGGTGGCGCTGCTGCTCTTCTTGTGGTGGCGCTGCTGCTCTTCTTGTGGTGGCGCTGCTCTTGTGGTGGCGCTGCTCTTGTGGTGGCGCTGCTGCTCTTCTTGTGGTGGCGCTGCTCTTGTGGCGCTGCTCTTGTGGTGGCGCTGCTCTTGTGGTGGCGCTGCTGCTCTTCTTGTGGTGGCGCTGCTCTTGTGGCGCTGCTCTTGTGGTGGCGCTGCTCTTGTGGTGGTGGCGCTGCTCTTCTTGTGGTGGCGCTGCTCTTGTGGCGCTGCTCTTGTGGTGGTGGCGCTGCTCTTCTTGTGGTGGCGCTGCTCTTCTTGTGGTGGCGCTGCTCTTGTGGCGCTGCTCTTGTTGTGGTGGCGCTGCTCTTCTTGTGGTGGCGCGCTCTCCCTAGGGAGAGCAGCCCGAATTTCGTCCAGAGAAAGATGCCGTGAATCAAAACAAAACTGTACAATAACATGAAATACAACGCAATGCAACACTATACAGTACATTAAAACACAATGCAATACAATGAAATACAAACCAGTACAGCACAGCGCAATAAAATTCAATACAATGCAGTACAATACACTACAATACAATACGATACAATGAAATACAACGCCATACAATACACAATCCTAACAGCATACAATGAAAGAAATCAGTTCAGGACATTGTTCATTTCTTTATGCTAGCTTACTTGTGGATACATGAAGAAATGCACTCAACTAGAGTTGATACTAAACTCACGTGATACGTGACTAAAAACTTACAGTGAGAGAGAGAGGAAGAGAGGAAGAGAGGCAGAG
>CM054145.1:66553530-66606030 GCA_028751875.1 Rapana venosa
TACACACGGGGACTGGATGTTAAAAGCAATAAGTTCTTATTCCATTATCCTCGATATAAAGGAATAAAAAAGAGCGCATGTTCTGGGTGACTCCTAGGGTGTTAAGCTGGGGAACGCCCTGCAGGCTGGGGAGGTGGTTTGACTTCTCAGACAGTGACTGGACAAGAGATGGATGGTGGCCAGCCTCTGAAGCAGACAGACAGACAGAGGGATGCAGGTGCTGGTTTCACCTGGCCTGTGTGTTCTCTTCAAGTACCTGGATGCCATGGGGACAGGTGGAGGATGCATGCACACTGGAGGAAGTGGGGGGGGGGGGGGGGGGAGTGTGTGCGGTATATACGACCTCCTCTTATATGGCACAAGATGGCTCGTACAATTCAATCAATGATTCATCTATTCATTTCATTCATGTCTATGTTCCGCTTTCCTATCACCTTTTTCTCCTTCATTCCTTTCTTCTTCCATTCTTCATGCATTCTTTCATTTCTTCCTTCCTTTCTTTCATCTTTCATGCCTTCTTATCTCTTCTTTCGTTCTTTCATTTCTTTCTTCCATCCTTTCTTTCATCTTTGTAGCCTTCTTATCTCTTCTTTCATTTTTTCACTTCTTTCTTCCTTCCTTTCTTCGTTCATCCTGCCTGCCTGTCTTCCTTCCTTATGAACCAAACCGTCCAAAAGTTGCTCATGGTAAAGTTCCAAGGCAAAATAACTTGAGGAGAGTACAGGTAAATTCCTGGGTACTTTGGTCAGGCAGTAAGGATGTGATGATGACGACAGATAACGTCCTGTGTTCAAATCCCCGGGCATAAGCTCACCGGGAGGAGGGAAAGTCCTTCAGATGAGATTATAAACCGAGGTCTCGTGTGCGAACGCCGCAGAACATCTTGCACACACGTTAAAACCTGTTCCACGTTTTTTATTTTTGAAGAGTAGGCTATTGTGTGTCGTGGGAAAGGATGACATACTTTACAAAACTGCATACACAAGGGTACTTGATTAAAAAGCACATGGTCGCTATTCCATTATCCTCGAAAGAAAAGAATGAAAGAAAGAAAGAAACAAACAAACAAATAAACGAAGACTTCGCATACTTGTGAATAAACATTCTAGAAAGAAACCATACCTGCCCCCATACCTGCTACTCTTTTTGCACAGTGCCTGCCACAACTTATTCCCACTATTACGAAAATAGTAAACTTATCTCTTGTCTCTGGAAATGTTCCATCAGCTCTAAAAACTGCTATAATCACACCTCTACTCAAAAAGCACGACCTTGACCCCAACGTTCTGAAGAACTATAGACCTGTTTCCAACCTACCTTTTATCTCTAAAGTCCTTGAAAAAGTAGTTCTAAAACAGATCAACAACAACCTTCTCTCTAACAGTCTCCTTCCTGCGTTTCAGTCTGCCTATCGCGTCAACCACAGCACTGAAACTACCCTTGCCCACACCTTAAACACACTTCTACTCGCTTCTGACTCAGGGAAAATCTCTCTTCTTACTCTACTCGACTTATCTGCAGCCTTTGACACTATTGACCACTCTTTTCTTCTCTCCCGTCTTCAAAAAACATTTGGTGTTACTGGTACAGCCCTTACCTGGTTTAGTTCATACCTTACTGACCGATTCCAGACAGTCACAGTAAACAAGATTCAGTCAGTACCTGCAAGATTGGAATGTGGAGTTCCACAGGGATCTGTTCTAGGCCCTGTTCTTTTCACCCTCTACACTGTACACTGTCACATATAATTAACCGCCATCAGATCAACTATCATTTTTATGCAGATGACTCTCAGATTCTAAGCAGCGACACTCCTGAAAATCTGCCTTCTCTCTTTACAAATATGGCCCACTGCTTTCAAGTATCCAAAATTGGATGATACAGAACAAATTACAGCTAAATGCATATAAAACGGAAATCATGCTTGTAGGGACCAAACACAAACTCTCTTCCATCACAACAGCTTCAATACAACTTGGCAATGCATCAGTCCCTTTATCCACTGCTGTGAAGTATCTAGGGGTCATTATTGACAACACACTCATATGCAAAAATTCATCACCCAGACCTGCCAGTTCCGCTACTATGAATTACAGCGTATTAGTGCAATTCAAAAGTACCTGTCCACCAATGCAACAGCCAAACTTGTCACTTCTCTCATTCTTTCACGTCTGGACTATTACATATCTTTGTTGGCTGGTCTGCCAGCATCATCAATCCAATCCCTTCAACGTATACAAAACTCTGGAGCTCGACTAATCCTCAGAAAGAAAAAATCTGAGCATATTACCCCTCTCTTGCAATCTCTCCACTGGCTGCCTGTGCCACAGAAAGTAAACTATAAGATCAGTACCCTCTGTTACAAATGTCTCCACAAAACAGCACCCGCCTACCTCTGTGAATGTCTTCACTTGTACACTCTTTCTTGTTCTCTCCGCTCTGCTGCAGATACCTTGCCCTTACGAATACCTAGATTCAACCAATCCACCATCGGCCGTCGCTCTTTCTCAATTTCGTGTCCATTGATGTGGAATGATCTCCCTCTCTCTCTCCGCCAAAAGCCTTCTTATGACACTTTTAAATCCAGTCTCAAGACATATTTATTTCAAACCTAAGATTTTCCTCTCCTGCCTCATCTCATAGTTTATTCCTGCCTTCAACAGCCAAGATTCTATTGCCCTGCCAGGGTGTGTGACCACTGTGTGTGTGTGTGTGTGTGTGTGTGTGTGTGTGTGTGTGTGTGTGTGTGTGTGTGTGTGTGTGTGTGTGTGTGTGCGTGCGTGCACATTTGGACTTGATGGAACTATTACTTGTTACTGGTTGTATGACTGTGTAAGAATGAGTTGAGTGCAAGCGCTTTGATTTGTCTCTGCAAGATATAGCGCTATATAAATTCCATTTATTATTATTATTATTAAACCCTTGGTGAGCCTCTCAGCCTGGCTCTGCCACTACTATGTCATCGTCATCAGTAAGGCGTTTAGCAGGTAGTGCCCTACGTACCCAAGCTAAGAGGGGGCCACCAAAGTGATCCTGTAACAGTGCGGGGCCCTTCTGGATGGTTGCCTCACCGTGTCCTAGCAGTGAAAAGCTTCCTGTGAGCACCTCTGACACTGGTATGCAACTGGTATGCCTGGCTATGGCTGGGGAAGAGATATCGAAGTAGTGGCGTGGGATCAGCAGGACAGGAGCATCCCAGATGGTGTGTAGAGGTAGCACTAGTATGTCACAGGCATCTTTGATGGCAGCGAGCAGAACCATTCGCCGACCAACCACCCCCTACCCCGCGCCTGTCTCCCTTGTAAACAAAAAGACAGCACACGCACACACACACACACACACACATACACACACACACACACACACACACACACACACACACACACACACACACACACACACACACTCTTTCACACACATGACTTAACTCATTAACAATACCAACAAACACCCTCCCCAGCCCACCCCACCCCTCACCTCCACTTCCAACTATCTCATTTTCCCTCCATGACAGCGACAACAAAGCAGACGTTAGGACAATGAGCTGGGAACCAACAAGGCGGAGCTGTGTGTAATTCAGACATCAAATATCCCGCTTCATTAAGAACCCCCCCCCCCCCAGTGAGTCTGGTCCCAGCCACTAGTGAACAGGCACGAGATGCCGAGCTGCTAGCCAACACAGTGGTGTGTTTGCAAAACATACAAGAAGGAAAAACAGTTTAAAAAGCATGACAAGTTCCACAGCAAAAGGAAGGAGAACACTAATGGCTGGACCATACATTTTCTCTCCATTTTAGGGATGTTTGTCCAATGTGGACACCAAATATTACGCAGCAGTAATTGACATAACGCCCCAGGGAAATGTGAGAAGTAAAACACGACATGCCGAATTGTCAGCAAACACAACATGGGGGATCGGTGGTCTGGAGGTAATGTCCCTGCCCAGAAAACGACAAGTCCGGATTCAAAGGGTGTAGTGGTTCGATCCCCGTTTGTGCCCGAAACTCTCCTACCCCTCCCCCCCCCCCCCCCCCCCCCCCCCCCCCCCACCCACTAGACCGTGAGAGATGGCGGGGTGACTGTTGGGGCAGTGCGTGCAGTGACTCCTGCAGGCAGGGTGTCATGGACAGACCACTAGAGAGTGCTGAAGCCCTTCCCTCTCCAGGAGCAGGAGGCCACTGACTGTACGTGGTATCTACCCCCCAGCGATGTTGGGCCTTCCCCGTCTTCAGCGGCAGGTAGAGGTTTTGTTGTTGTTGTTGTTGTTCGGTTTTGTTGTTGTTCGGTTGTTGCTGTTGTTGTTGTTGTTGTTGTTCGGTTGTTTGCCTTGTGTTTTCTCGTCTAGAGCTCCAAGCCTCTCTATTTGTGAGATGTTTCCGTATGCGACCGTTTGTTGCCCGCCATGATGGTAGCGAACATTCTGACCTCAGGGATGAAGAATGGAGTTTCAGCAGGTGCGCCAGATGTTTCACTGTGTGTCTGCATGCTGCCTCCGTGTCAACTGTCTTCTTAAAGAACTGCGAGAACAACGGAGTCGGCACTAGCGTTCACGCCAGCGAAAGATGAACACAGGAAGGCAAGACTCAAACCTGTGGTCGTTCAGCTGACTGCTCACACCACGAGGCTACACTGGCCCTTGTTGAGGCACAGACCCTCAGGAGTTGAGGCCAGAAGGAAGATCAGGGCAGGGAGGGAAGACACGGGAGGGGGTTGGGCAGGGAGGAAGGAGAGGGGTGGTGGTGGTGGTGGTGGGGTGGATGCAGCGTGGTGAGAGGCGGTGAGGGACAATGGCAATGACGGCAAGAGAGGACCGTGTCCATCCTTGCACACAGCTCTGGATCTACGCATTAACTATTTTCATCTGTCTGTCTGTCTGTTTGTCTGTCTGTCTGTCTGTCTCTGTCTTTGTGTGTGGCTCTCTGTCTGTCTGTCTCTTTATTATCTCTCTCTCTTTCTGTCTGTCTATCTTCTTCGGATGAGACTATAAACCGAAGTCCCGTGTGCGAACGCACGCAGAACATCTTGCGTACACTTTAAACCCGTTCCGTTTTTCGGACGAGTAGGCCATTGTGAGTCGGTGGGAACGGATGAAAAACTTTACAATGCTGCATACACACGGGGACGGGATGTAAAAAATAGCACATGAATACTGTATTCCATTACCCTCAAAATAACAGAATAAATAAAATTGTTTAAATCTCTCTCTCTCTCTTTCTATGTCTGTCTGTCTGTCTGTCTCTCCCCTCTCTCTCTCTGCCAGTGAGTCTGTCTCTCTGTGTATTTGTATGTCTGTCTGTCTCTCTGTCTGTCTGTCTCATTGTCTGTCAGCCCTTCTGTCTGTCTGTATCATTGTCTGTCAGCCCTTCTGTCTGTCTCATTGTCTGTCAGCCCCTCTCTGTTTGTATGTTTATTGCCCATGTCTGTTTGTTAGCCTGTTAGTCGACTTGTTCGGCATTCTTAATCTCTCTCTCTCTCTCTCTCTCTCTCTCTCTCCTCTCTCTCCTCTCCTCTCTCTCTCTCTCTCTCTCTCTTATATGTTTCATGAGATGTGTTTGAATTATTGTTGTGTTGTGGGTTTTTTTTGCTACTCTCAACCTTGCGTGTCAAAGTCAAAGTCAAAGTCAAAGTCGAACTTTTATTTTCAGATGGTACATTGAATAAGTAGTGCATTTGCTTTTTTTCATCAAGCCATCTATCTATCTATCTATCTGTCCCGTAGTCTGACGACCGTGGGGGCACCCTCAAAGACTCAACAACCAGTTCCCTCCATTCCTCTCTCTGTTCTGCCTTTCTCAGGGTTTTGTTGAGTTCTAGGCCTGTCCATTCGCTGATGTTATCCTCCCAGCTCTTCCTTGGTCTGCCTCTTCTTCTTCCTCCTTGGATAGTGCCTTGTAAAACTGTCTTTGCAAGTCCTTTGGATCTTGTGACATGCCCATACCATTTAAGTTTACGCTTTTTCACGATCGTTAGAAGGTTCTCATAGGGTCCAATGGTTTGCTGGATTCTGTTATGCACGCTTTCGTTGCTTATGTGGCCTTTGTAGGAGATGCCAAGGAGTCTCCGAAAGCATCTCATCTCCACCGCCTGTACTCTTCTCTCCAAATCTGCAGTCAGGGTCCATGATTCACAGGCATACAGAAATATGGATATGACAAGGGAGCGCATTAGTCTGATCTTGGAGATAAGTGAGATATTTTTATCTCTCCAGATGGCGTTTAGTTTTGACAAAGCTGTTATTGTCTGTGCAGTCCTGCATACTACTTCTGGCTTGGATCCCTGGTCTGATACAATGGCTCCCAGGTACTTGAAGCCATCTATCTAAAGAAAATAAAAGCGAGAAAAAAAGATAATGTATATGCAGACATAGAATAAAAAAACCTAATCTATGGTAAACTATACAAATCAAACAAGAAAAGACAATAACATATGCATATATGGAATTAAAAACAAAACAAAAAAAACAAAAAAATACTAAACCATACAATTCAAATAATTCAAAACTCTTAAAAAAATATCCGTCATAACACAAACAAACCAGCAACAAAGAAAAACAAACCAAAACAAACAAAGAAGACAAACCAGAATTAAAAAAAATTAAAAACAAAACAAAATACCAACTGCTTCCCTCGCCCACCCCCCCCCCCCTCACACACACATACACACACAAACCTTCAACCATACAAACAACTGAATAAACAACAAAAAAGATGATCAGCAAGAGCAACCACAACAAGAAAATAAACAATCAAACAAACACAAACATACGACACAACAGCGACAATAACTAACATAGGACAAGAATAACAGCCAAGACAAATGAAGAACAATATAGAACTAACAAAGACGAGAAAAAGAGTCCAAAATACTCCCTCCCCCTCCCCAAGAAAACCACCCTAAACCCAAAACAAACAAAACAAAATAAACCAGAACCCACCCCCCACCACTAACCAACAATAACAACAGCAACAACAACCAAATGGATATAAACAGAGGAAACTGATGTATCATTTAAACACTTACATACACATACACATACACATCCTCACCCATATCCCCTTCACCACATAATATACTCATATATAAGGAAAAGAAGAATAACC
Source organism: Rapana venosa (assembly GCA_028751875.1). Lineage (NCBI taxonomy): Eukaryota > Metazoa > Mollusca > Gastropoda > Neogastropoda > Muricidae > Rapana > Rapana venosa. The sequence continues at coordinate 66,560,631 of CM054145.1, forward strand.
AACAGCGTGTGTGTGTGTGTGTGTGTGTGTGTGTGTGTGTGTGTGTGTGTGTGTGTGTGTGTGTGTGTGTGTGGATGGGTGGGTGTGGGTGTGTCGGCTTTTAAAATGCTGTGTTATTTCTTAATCTGTATGGTTTAATAATGCATGCTGTGTAATTATACTTTTAAAATGCCACTGATAAGTTCTCTAGTTGAGACATTAAAGTATTCTTCAATATTGAGTCTTGAGTCTCCCTTGATTTGATTTTGTGGAAGGAGTTTGCATATTTCCACAAAAATATACCGATACATTGCGATATCCACAGACGGACAGACAGACAGACACACGCACGAACTTTTGCACACACCTGCACACGCACGCTAGCATGCACACATGCACACAATTACGTACGCACGGACGCACGCAGTCACACACACACACATACACACACACACACACACACCACACACACACACGCACACACTTCTTTACAAAAGGCAAGTCGTGACTTTTCCTACTGCCATATTCGCAGCAAGCATACAGGACAGGATTCGCTCCTCGCCTTTCCATCATGGCTTCCCCACTCTGTCTTTTTTCTTTTTCCTCACTCGTTCATTCCCCAAAGTAAAAAACGAAGTCACGTGACAGTTTAAAAACCCTGACATGGGAGTGTTCTACTTTTCACACAAGCACGTGCACAGCAAGGCAAAAACCCAGGGAGAGAGAAATCTTTAGAGGCATTTTGCAATTTTTTTTTGGGGGGGAGAGGGGATGTTCAGTGGGGAGAGAAGCTGCTAAAAGATAAGAAACATAAACGTAGGCGGGGGGGAGAGGGGTGGGTGGGTGATACAGGATTAGAAACGAAGATAGACTCATGAAATATTCTTTATTTTTTCATTCATTTATTTCTTTCATCTTTTTTAATTCTTTTATTTCGAGAATAATGGAATAAGCACTCGTGTAATGTTTTTCATCCAGGCCCCTTGTGTATGCAGTTTTGTCAATGTTGTCATCCATTTCCACTGGTACACAATGGCCTACTCTTCCGAAAAGCGGAACCAGTTTTAACGTGTGCGCAAGATGTTCTGCGTGCGTTCGCACACGGGACCTCGGTTTATAGTCTCATTGGAAGGACTTTTAGGGAGAGTGGAGTCGGCACTGATGTTAACACCAGAGGATAAATCCTTTTGAACGTGATTTGAACCCGGGTCAGCAGATCACGAATACATCACTCTAACCACCAGGCTATCCCGTCTCCCCAGTATGTTTACATACTGTAAGCAGAAGCTATGCGGCCCTTTTGTGGGTATCTGCAGCGTATCAAAAATTAAGTAATATTCAAATCATAACTCATGTACAAATGTGTATGGTTTCAGACTAGAAAAAAAAATCTTTATATTTATGCGTACGAGATAAATAGTAACCCATACGTAGTAACATATAAATAGTTACAGACATACATTGCAGACAGACATTACAAAAACAAGAACACATCACATACATAGCAGACAGACAGACAGACATTGCAGATAAACAGACGGCCATGCATTGAAGACAGATATTACAAATATTTCAGGCATACACACGCATGGACAATACAGACAGGTAGACAGACAGATAGACAGACAAAAGACACATACACACACACAGAAAACAGGGAAGCAGACACCCAAACAGGGGATTTTGAAGAACTAGCCAGTCCAGCACTACTTGGTTGGGCCAGCCGTCATGTCGTGACGTTTCCCTCTCTTTACAGCTACAGCCAACACGGCAACACAGCCCCTCTTGGCCTGCAAACCGCTGTAGCTGCTGTGTTTGGATGTTGCTGTCGTTGATTTTCTTGTTGCTGTTGTTGTTGTTCCTGTTGTTGTTGTGGTGGTGGTAGTGGTTTTACTGTTGTTGTTGTTGCTGCTGCTGCTGTTGTTGTTTTTGTTGTTGTCGCTGCTGCTGTTGTTATTGTTGTTATTGTTGGTGCTGTTGTTGTCACTGTTGGCGTTGCTATTGTTACTGTTGGTATTGTTGTTACTATTGCTGTTCTTGCTACTGTTGTTGTTCATGTTGTTGCTGCTGGTGCTGTTGTTACTACTGTCGTTACTGTTGTTTGCTGTTGTTACTAGATGTTTCTGGTGCTGCTGGCTGCTGTTATTGTTATTGCTGTTGCTGTTATTGTTGCTGTTATCGTTGTTGTTGCTGCTGCTGTTGTTGTTGCTTTTGTTGTCATTGCTGTTATTGTTCCTGTTACCGTTGTTGCTGCTGCTGCTGCTCTTGTTTTTGTTGCTGTTGTTGTTGTTGTTGTGAGTTCCTCAGAGTCACCCTGGCGTCACCCAGAATACACACACTGTCTAACACATCCCGCTTTGGGAATGAGGGTGAGGCCATCACCACACACTGCACGGGCAGGCAGTGTGAACAGCTGGTGTTCGTGGTTCAAGAACCTCGACATCATCAAGGCAGCCGTGCTCCCTCTTCAGAGAATCGTTTTGTGTCCGTTGATGGAGGGCTGAAGTGGCTGTGCTCAGAGCTGGCTGGGGTAAAGCAGTTTCCATATATTTTAAAGCGTGACAACACTTGTACTAATGTGGGCTTTCTGGCCCTTTGCCTATATTGGGAGACAAAGCATTGGATCTGGGTCAGTCACCTTTTGTTTCTTTGTGTTCTGTGCAATCACCTCTTTCTGTCTGTCTGTCTGCCTCTATCTCTCCTCTCGAAATGAATAAACAAATAAAATAAAAACTCCCTCTCTCTCTCATCTCTCTCTCCTCTTCCTCCTCCTCCTCCTCTCTCCTCGTTCTCTCTCTGTCTCTGTCTCTCACTCTCCGTCTCTCTCTGTCTCTCGCTGTCTCTCTCTCACACCTTCTCTCCCTCCCTAACCTCTCTCTCTTTCTCCCTGTCCCTCTCCTTTCTCTCTATCTCCCTTCCTCCTCCTCTCTCTCTCTCTCTCTCTCCTCTCGTTCTTCCTCTGTCTCTGTCTGCTTGTGTGTGTGTGTGTGTGGTGTGTGTGTGTGTGTCTGTGTGTGTGTGTGTGTTTGTGTGTGTGTGTGTCTCTCTCTCTCTCTCTCACTCTCTCTCTCTCTCATCTCTCTCTCTCTCTTCTCTCTCTCTCCTCTCTCTCTCCTCTCTCTCTCTCTCTCTCAAAAAGCATCAAAGAAGCCTTTCGAAAACGTAAAAAAACCCATACGCCCAAGTGTCATGTTTATAAACCATCCCCGAAGTTGTGATGTGGCTACCTTCATGGTGTGGGGGGGGGGGGGGGGGGGGGGGGGGGGCTGCAGCATACGCCACATCTGAGCAGTGGTGAATCTGGGAGCTCCAGCCCAGCAACGAAAAGAAATCCTAGCTGCGCATCTCAGTTTATCACAACAGATCAAATCATGAAAGATACAGAAACTGAGACAGCCAGCCAGACAACCAGCCATCCAGACACACACACAGACAGACAGACAGAAAGAGAGAGACAGACAGACATATATAAAGCTCTTTGACCAAAGAATGACAGACAGACGTATAGAAGCTTTTTTTGTGTTAAGTATGACAGAAAGATATAGAAAGCTCTTTGTGCAAAGCATGACAGATGGATATATATATATATATATATATATATATAATATATATATAATAATATACATATATTTATACATACATATATACATACATAATAAATTTATATATATATATATGTATATTATATATATATATATATATATATATATAAAGAGAGAGAGAGAGAGAGAGAGGAGAGAGAGAGAGAGAGAGAGGAGAGAGAGAGAGAGAGAGAAGAGAGAGAGAAGAGAGAGAGAGAAGAAAGAGAGAGAGAGAGATAAACAGAGACAGACAGACGGACAGATGGATAGACAGACAGAGACAGATATAGAAAGCTATTTGATCAAAGCATGACAGGCAGACAGACAGAGGTAAAAAACCACAACAGCCCCTCTTTAATCAAAACCACACTTTGTTCTCCATCAGTAGCTTGGTGCGTGACTTTGACTTTGACTTCAGTCACATTGGAACCGAACAGATCGGACACGTCTTCCTCTTTGACAGGCCACTTACCTTTCAGCTAAAAATTCTAGAGTTCAGTTCGTCCTTGCATTAAATAAAGAAAAGCCTCTCTCCTGGGGGCAGGGAAAAAACACAACCCACCTTGGTTTGCCTGCATGCTGCATTGCATGCCAGCTCAAACAAGATAAGGTAAGAAGTGGATCGGTGGATCGGTGGTCTAGAGGTAACGCGCCAGTCTAGAAAGCGAAAAGTCCGGGTCTGAAGTGTGCGGCGGTTCGTAGCCCGTTTGGACCGGAAACTTTTCCCCCATCCATTAGACCATGAGTGGTGGTCTGGGCGCTAGTCTTTCGGATGAGACGATAAACCGAGGTCCCGTGTGTTACACGTAATTATTTAGCGCACGTAAAAGAACCCACGGCAACAAGAAAGTTGTCCTTGGCAAAATTCTTAGAAAAAAGCCACTCTGATAGGGAAACAAATACAGTTGCAGACAGGAACAAGTAAAAAAAAAATGGGTGGCGCTGCTCTTGTGGCGACGCGCTCTCCCCGAGGAGAGCAGCCCGAATTTCACGGAGAGAAATCTGCCGTGACTTAAAGTGGTATGAAATGAAATCTGAGCGCTTTGATTTGTTGCTTTACAAGATTCAGCGCTATATAAATTCCATACATTATTATTATTATTATTATTATTATTATTATTATTATTTATTATTATTATTATTATTATTATTATTATTATTATTATTATTATTATTATTATTATTATAAGAAGTGCTTAGAGAGAACTCTGAACTCTGAGAGAAGAGAGAGAGAGAGAGGAGAGAGAGAGAGGAGAGAGAGAGAGAGAGAGAGAGAGAGAGAGAGAGAGAGAGAGAGAGAGAGCAGTTAGTCCTTTAAGTGCTTTTACTGCTTTGTGAGGGTGGATTCATTGGGGAGTTCTGTCACTGTCAGCTGACTGAAGAAGGCATCAGCAACCACACAAGGTGCACGGTGATGTAGAGGTAGCGCACCTGCCTAGAAAGCCAACAGTCCGGGTTGGATCTGGTCCAGGTTCGATCCCTCATTTGTACCCGGGGAAACCTTCCCCTCATGGCTAGACCGAGAGCGGTGGTCCGAGCTGTCTGGTCAGGAGAGGACTCCAACTCGAAAGATGTATTCACAAAAAGGCCATTGGCCCATACATGAAGGGGGGTTGCCGAGCTGCTTAGTATTTTAGTGAGAAAAATAAGGAAGCACAAAAAACAAATGTTATTGTATACCCACAACTACCACAATAAAAATCACTTACAAAAAATATGACTTAAGAAACCAAGATATCTCTTAGTCTAAAGGCTTTACACAAAAATAAAGCAAGGCTGCGCACAATCTCAGGGTGACTAGATGCCATGAGTAGACAGAATCTGCATAAATTAGGCTGTCTACTATACTTTACCGGAATGTAATTCTGTCTTACATCTTCTAATACTGCACTTCATCTTCCACTGGTTGCTTACATAATGGCCATAGCAACCTGAGGTCATCATCATCATGTTTTATATTACAAAAAAGTAATAATCAACAAAGTCAAATCTTTAATTCTTTCAGAAAAAACAAAGTACTACTCTTCTCAAGTTCTTAATGCCACGTCTATGAAATCTCTCTTTTCCCTCACATCTACTCTTCTTGGATCTGTGAAGGCAAGCCCTCTGCCTTCCATCCACAACCACTCTGAACTTCCTTCTATATTTTCTACATTCTTTTCTGACAAAATCCGTAACATCCGTTCCAGATTGGATCAGACTCCTTTCCAGCCTGCAGTTCCTGATCCCCAATTCTCTGGTACTCCTCTCCTTTCCTTTCATCCTGCAAGTGAGAAAGAAATTACGACAATTCTGAAAGAAATGACTATAAAATCATGCGACCTCGATCCTATACCTGCTTCTCTTTTTGTACAGTGCCTACCACAACTTATACCCGCTATCACGAAAATAGTGAACTCATCTCTTGTTTCAGGAAATGTTTCATCATCTCTCAAAACTGCAATAGTTACACCTCTACTCAAAAAGCATGACCTTGACCCTAACATTCTGAAGAATTATAGACCTGTTTCCAATCTACCTTTCATCTCTAAAGTCCTTGAAAAAGTAGTTCTAAAACAGCTCAATAACCACCTTCTCTCCAACAGTCTTCTTCCTGAGTTTCAGTCTGCCTATCGCGTCAACCATAGCACTGAAACTACCCTAGTCCATACCCTAAATACACTTCTACTTGCTTCTGACTCGGGGAAAATCTCCCTTCTCACTCTACTCGACTTATCTGCAGCCTTCGACACTATTGACCATTCAATTCTTCTCTCCCGTCTTCAAAAAACATTCGGTGTTACTGGCACAGCCCTCTCCTGGTTCAGTTCATACCTCACTGACCGATTCCAGACAGTCGCAGTAAACAAGATACAGTCAATACCTGCCAAACTGGAATGTGGTGTCCCGCAGGGATCAGTTCTCGGCCCTGTTCTTTTCACTCTCTATACTGCTCCACTATCACATATAATAAACCGTCATCATATCAACCATCACTTTTATGCAGATGACTCTCAGATTCAAAGTAGTGTTACACCTGAAAAATCTGCCTTCTCTCTTGACAAAGATGGCCTACTGCTTTCAAGATATCCAAAACTGGATGATACAAAACAAGTTACAGTTAAACGCAGATAAAACCGAAGCCATGCTTGTAGGGACCAAACACAAACTCTCTTCCATTACAACAACTTCAATAGAACTTGGCAATACATCAGTCCCTCTATCCACTTCCGTGAAGTATCTAGTGTCGTTATCGACAACACACTCTCTATGAAAAAATTCATCACCCAGACCTGTCAGTCGTGCTACTATCAATTACGGCGTATTAGTGCAATTCGAAAGTACCTGTCCACTGATGCAACAGCCAAACTTGTCACTTCTCTCATTCTCTCACGTCTGGACTATTGCAATTCTCTTTTAGCTGGTCTGCCAGCAACATCTATCCACTCCCTTCAACGTATACAAAACTCCGCAGCTCGACTAGTTCTCAGAAAGAAAAAATCTGAGCACATTACCCCTCTCTTGCGATCTCTCCACTGGCTGCCTGTGACACAGAGAGTAGATTATAAAATCAGTACCCTCTGTTACAAATGTCTCCACAAAACTGCACCTTCCTACCTATGTGAATGTCTTAACCTGTACACTCCTTCACGTTCCCTCCGATCTACTGCAGATACCTTGTGCCTACGTATACCTAGATTCAACCAATCCACTGTTGGCCTCCGCTCATTCTCTATTTCTGGTCCATCCATCTGGAACAACCTTCCTCACTCTCTTCGCCAGAAACCTAGTTATGACACTTTTAAATCCAGCCTCAAAACATATTTATTTCAAACCTAAGACTTCCCCCCTCCTGTTTCATATCTAACCCATGTTCTATCACCCTGCTAAAGTATACGGCCTGTGCGAGTGTATGTGTGCTTTTGAAAAACATTTGACTATCGAAATTTTATTTCATAGATTTTGTCTGCATCGCACCATGTTTGTAAATATCTGTTTGTTTAAACTTTTGTTTATTTATCATTGATTGCATGACTGTGTAAGATTAGGTTGAATGCATGCGCTTTGATTTGTCTTTGCAAGATATAGCGCTATATAAGTTCCATTTATTATTATTATTATTATTATATATCTTAATTTATGAACATTTATGTCTGATACACCAAGTCTAATCTTAGACAGAATTCTTTTCAAATGTATGTCCATATCAAGCTTTAGATAAGATTTGACATCATGTGAACCTATAAACTGTCTGTATATTTAAAATCTTTCACTGTTTTGTATATGACCACTCCACTGCTGCCAACGGCAGTCAATCAATCTTTGCCTGAAAACCTTGATAAACTCTGTACAATTTCCGGCACCTTGATTGAGCCAAACAAACCCAAAGCCAAGTTCACATAAACAGGTACGTATTTGTGAAGCCCATGTGCTTTTCCCCTTGACATCTAGATCATAAAGCATCTTGTAAGATTTAAACAGGTAACCTGCACTCATTCATATGCAGAATCTTAATCCAATATCTAATGCATCTTACAGCAGCATTAACAGAGAGAGGATATCTATTGGTTTTACTATAAACAAGATCATTAGATGTACGTCTATCTAAGACTAAAAGCTGCTTTAAAGCAAAGAGGTGCACTGATTCACAATGTGTTACAGCTGCATTCAGTCCCCAAATTTCCGCGCCATATGACACAGTGGGTTGTATTTGTGCATCAAATATCTTAATGAACAAGTCAAAAGCATTATTATTCAATAATTGTATTTTCTTCAAAACATTTAACAAGCTTCTTTTACCTTGACTTGCCAGATCTTTACATGCAGTTGTGAAACTAAGCTTTGTAGAAAAACAGATTCCTAAATATTGATATACATTAATCACAGGCATGACTTTTCCACTGTAAAGCTATTTTTCGTGAGCAGCTAAATAACCACCTTTTTTGAATACAACAATATTACTCTTATTCAGATTAACCTTAAGATCAAGTGCTGTTGCAGCACTGCTTAAGCTATTCAACTGCAGGAGAGAGAGAAGGAGAGAGAGAGAGAGAGAGGGAGAGAGAGAGAGAGGAGAGAGAGAAGAGAGAGAGAGAGAGAGAGTAGAGAGAGAGTACAATACAGCAATGGGATAGACGGACAGACAGATAAAAATAATCATAAAACTTATTCTCATACAACAAACCAGATTGGCACAAGCACAAAACTGAGATAGACAGAAAGAGAGAGAGAGAGAGAGAGAGAGAGAGAGAGAGGAGAGAGAGAGAGAGAGAGAGAGAGAGAGAGAGAGAGAGACAGACAGACAGACAGACAGACAGAGACAAAGACAGAGACAGATAGACAGAAGACAGACAGATGAACAGATAGAGACAGAGAGAAAGAAAGGTAGCCAGAGACAGAGAAATCACACACATTGGGGCAGGCTGGGGGACGGACTGGCAGATAAAAGAATGCATTTTCTATAACAGACCATTCTGACAAAAACACACACTGGAGGAGAAAGAGAGAGAGGGACAGACACAAGGACAGACAGGCAAACAGGCAGACAGACACACGGGCAGACAGACAGATGGACAGATAACAGACAAAAAGAGTTGTTTAATTACAGATACACATCTCCTTCCCCTTCAGCTAGCCGCTATGTCTATTCGGATTGCAGTCAGTCACAGCGAACAGATCAGACATGGCATCCTCTGTCAATTGCCTGTCACTTTCCACTTGAAGCAAAATAAAATAATCCCTTCCAACCCACGGTTTGATTGGTTATGACATGATGGGGAACAGTTATTTCATGAGGAACAGAGAACCTGGCTTGCGTGCATTCTGCCTTGCATGGCAGCACGAACAAGGCAGAGCAGGAGAGAGAGAGAGAGAGAGGGGAAGAGAGAAGAGAGAGAGAGAGAGAGAGAGAGAGAGAGAGAGAGAGAGAGAGGAGAGGAGAGAGATCAAAAACAAGAAAAGGTACACAATGACAGACAGGCAAATTAAAAGACAGAATGCTCGTTAATCAAAACTTCTCACACCATTCTCCTGCATCAGGCCAGCTCGTTACAACCAGAACAACTGAGACAGACAGACAGACATACAGACAGTACAGACAGACAGAAAGCCAGTACTGACAGACAGACAGACAGACATACAGACAGTACAGGCAGACAAACAGCCAGGCAGACACACAGAAGAAAAAACTTTATATTTAAACAAATCGAGGTATCTCACAAAGCTCCGTATGATGATAAATAGAAGACATTGAGAGTGCTTCTGTATGCTTGCAGAATTGCAAATGCGAAATGTAAACATCTTTTCTGCTATGATGTCCACCTACTCCTGCCCCAAACATGTGTTGTATAGTGGCCTAAGGCCAAAGTTCAATAAAACTTTTCAGTGTTCAGTGTTCTCTGTCTGTCTGTATGTATGTCTCTAACTCTCTCTGTGTGAGATAAACCAGTCATTGTCCACTGTAACAATCAAACCACGAAGTGCATTTCGGTATGACACGGCTGACAACGTGACTTCCCTGCCAACCAAAGAACCTGGCTTGCGTGCGTTCTGTCTCTCGTGCCAGCATGACCAAAGCAGGGCCAGCAATGCACACACAGGGAGTCATTAGCAGGCGCTGTCTCTACAGAGTCACTGTGGGTTAATCGGGCTTTATGTCACTGCCAAGCTGTTGAAGACAGAAGTGAAAAGCCGCGCCGCGGATAATAAACGCTAGATTTAATCTGGTTTAATCCTTGTGTCAAGGTCTCTTTGCGTACGCACATACATACACATGATGAGAAAAAGCAAATGCATTGCTTATTCAATGTACCATCTGGAAATAAAATTTTGACTTGACTTGACTTGACTTGACACATACACCCACACGCGCATGAGAGCATACACACACAACACCACACACACACACACACACACACACACACACACCACACCACACACACTGTACCATATATGTACCAATGTACAATTTGGAAATAAAGGTTTGACTTAACTTTGACAGTAACAGCCACAGACAGCCATGCTCATTCAGTTCGTGTGCATGCACAGATTAAACAGTTTGTTTCTGTTGCATTATGCAGCATGTGTGTTTGTTCAATCCCTTTGTTGTCCAAGCAAGATGCAAGAAGTTACGTCAGCTTAATGTTCTTATGATCAATATAGATAATTTTGGCTGGGGAGAGAGGAGGGAGAGAGAGAGAGAGAGAGGAGAGAGAGAGAGAAGAAGAGAGAGAAGAGAGAGAGAGAGAGAGAGAGAGAGGGAGAGAGAAGAGGCACGCACGCTTTGCATGCAAGCACGAGCACGCAAAAAACAACATCCCTCACAGCAGAGCTTTTTGTCGGCCTTACTTTGGGCTGCTTTTGCTGTTTACATATTAAAACAGAGACAGAGAGAGGAGAGAGAGAGAAGAAGAGAGAGAGAGAGAGAGAGAGAGAGAGAGAAAAGACAGACAGAAACAGACAGACAGACAGACAGACAGACAGGTAGATATAAAGACAAACAGACACAACAGCAGGAACATATGTACATACATATAAACATTCACAAATCCATCCATCCATCCATGCATACATGCATGAATTCATTCATTCATTCATTCATTCATTTATTTATTTATTCATTCATTCATTCATTCATACATACATACATACATACATGCATGCATAACATTCATAACATACATACATACATACATACATACATACATACATACATACACACACACAAACACACATCCACATTTCCATCCATCCATCCCTTCATCTATCCATCCATCCATCCATCCAGACAGACAGGCAGGCAGGCAGGCAGGCAGGCAACAGGCAGGCAGGCAGGCAGGCAGGCAGGCAACAGGCAGGCAGACAGGCAGACAGACAGACAGACAGACAGACAGACAAGCCTGACCACCACCCAACAGGCAAACAACTAAACGAGAGTGTCCATCACCTTATCCTGCCACAGGCTTATGTGTCATATTTCAGTTTGGCCCATTTCCAGCAGATGTATGGGATTCTGTTCCTTTTTTCTTGTCATCTTCACTTTCCCCCCTCCTGCCCTCTCGCTATGAGAAATACAAACTGTCCCTTTCACGGGGATCAAAGACTCCTGACCTGCAGTATTCTGCTTGGCACGCAAGCACGACCGCCACAAGACCAAAACAGTGGATCGGTGGTCTAGAGCTAACGCGCCTGCCTAGAAAGCCAAAAGTCCGGGTTCGAAGTGTATGGTGGCTTGATCCCTATTGGGCCTGAAACTTTCCCCCTATACACTAGACTGTGTGTGGTGGTCTGGGTGCTAATCTTTCGGATGAGACAATAAACTGAGTTCCGCTGTGTTACACATAATTATTTAGCGCATACAAAACTCAATTTAATTTAGTTCAAGCGCTGTATAGACAGAGAAATTCATGCGGGTTGCAAGCCATATATATATAAACAGCAAACGCATAAAAATTATATCACGGATAATAAAAAGAATATCACAACACAGTACCCGGACACATGTATGTACCCTTCACAATAAAAAACAAAAAAACTTCGATAAATCAGCAATACCTCAGCAGTTGTAAAATCACCCTAGTAAAATCACAAACACTCACGCACGTACCAATATACCCCCCCCCACCCCCACATACACATAAATACACATTGGAAACATTCACACACATGTTTATGACATTAACCAAATTGTTATAACATGTTGTATAATAAGAAAAATATCAGTAAAAATCACTACCCTGTTCTTTAAATATATTAAATACAGTCTAGAATAATAATTCGTGCACGCATATTTAGAACACAACCCAACTGTATGATAAGGTCAATATCATGAAACTTATACTGTATTTTAACAGAATATTGAACACAGTATAAACGCCGTCTAAAATAAAAACACGCGCACGCATCTTTATAAAATAAACCACACTGTTTAAAGAAGTTATATGATAAGATAAATATCATTAAAGCTACTCTCTTTTATCAACATATTGAACAGTTTACTACATTTACCCTGTGTGGTGTCTCTGGGGGCCACAGTCAAGGATGCGCTGGGCCTGACTTGACAGGCGCTTAACGGCAGCACAACGCGCTTTTGCTGATATGACCGACAACACTAGCTGCTGTCTTAGCGTTTGACGACGACGAAGAAGAAGGACAGACAGACAGACAGGCAGACAGACAGACAGACAGACAGACAGGCAGACAGACAGACAGACAGACAGACAGACAGACAGACAGACAGGCAGACAGACAGGCAGACAGACAGACAGACAGAGAGACAGACCAAGCAAGAAACGCCAAAGAGACGGAAGGAAAGACGAACTGACAGAATGTAAAAACTCACCACTATTTATAAGCAAACCCAGAGCAGAATAAGGTGATTAGAACTAAAAGCTGGTGCATGCGTAAGCATTACGAGTTGGAAAACAAGGGTCAGTTTCTTGATGATAGCATTCAGCTAAATTTACGATTTCTGTCGTGTTCCTCTGATAGCAGACAGCCAAGTCTGTCATTACTGTATGTTCCTCTGATATTATAGCAGGCAGCCAAGTATGCCATTACTGTATGTTCCTCTGATATTATAGCAGACAGCCAAGTCTAGCATTACTGTATGTTCCTCTGATAGCAGACAGCCAAGTATGCCATTACTGTATGTTCCTCTGATATTATAGCAGACAGCCAAGTATGCCATTACTGTATGTTCCTCTGATAGCAGACAGCGAAGTCTGCCATTACTGTATGTTCCTCTGATATTATAGCAGACAGCCAAGTATGCCATTACTGTATGTTCCTCTGATAGCAGACAGCCAAGTTTAGCATTACTGTATGTTCCTCTGATAGCAGACAGCCAAGTCTGTCATTACTGTCGTGTTCCTCTGATAGCAGACAGCCAAGTCTGTCATTACTGTCGTGTTCCTCTGATAGCAGACGGCCAAGTCTAGCTTTACTCTATGTTCCTCTGAGAGCAGACAGCCAAGTCTGTCATTACTGTATGTTCCTCTGATAGCAGACAGCCAAGTCTGTCATTACTGTCGTGTTCTTCTGATAGCAGACAGCCAAGTCTGCCATTACTGTATGTTCCTCTGATAGCAGACAGCCAAGTATGCCATTGCTGTATGTTCCTCTGTTAGCAGACAGCCAAGTCTGCCATTACTGTATGTTCCTCTGATAGCAGACAGCCAAGTCTGCCATTACTGTATGTTCCTCTGATAGCAGACAGCCAAGTCTAGCATTACTGTATGTTCCTCTGATATTATAGCAGACAGCCAAGTCTAGCATTACTGTATGTTCCTCTGATAGCAGACAGCCAAGTCTGCCATTACTGTATGTTCCTCTGATAGCAGACAGCCAAGTCTGCCATTACTGTATGTTCCTCTGATAGCAGACAGCCAAGTATTCCATTGCTGTATGTTCCTCTGATAGCATACAGCCAAGTCTGCCATTACTGTATGTTCCTCTGATAGCAGACAGCCAAGTCTGCCATTACTGTATGTTCCTCTGATATTATAGCAGACAGCCAAGTCTGCCATTACTGTATGTTCCTCTGATAGAAGACAGCCAAGTTTGCCATTACTGTATGTTCCTCTGATAGCAGACAGCCAAGTCTGCCATTACTGTATGTTCCTCTGATATTATAGCAGACAGCCAAGTCTGCCATTACTGTATGTTCCTCTGGTAGCAGACAGCCAAGTCTGCCATTACTGTATGTTCCTCTGATAGCAGACAGCCAAGTCTGCCATTACTGTATGTTCCTCTGATAGCAGACAGCCAAGTCTGCCATTACTGTATGTTCCTCTGATAGCAGACAGCCAAGTTGCCATTACTGTATGTTCTCTTGATAGCAGACAGCCAAGTCTGCCATTACTGTATGTTCCTTGATAACAGACAGCCAAGTCTGCCATTACTGGTATGTTCCTCTGATACTATAGCAGACAGCCAAGTCTGCCATTACTGTATGTTCCTCTGATAGCAGACAGCCAAGTCTGCCATTACTGTATGTTCCTCTGATAGCAGACAGCCAAGTCTGCCATTACTGTATGTTCCTCTGATAGCAGACAGCCAAGTCTGCCATTACTGTATGTTCCTCTGATAGCAGACAGCCAAGTCTGCCATTACTGTATGTTCCTCTGATACTATAGCAGACAGCCAAGTCTGCCATTACTGTATGTTCCTCTTATAGCAGACAGCCAAATCTGCCATTACTGTATGTTCCTCTGATAGCAGACAGCCAAGTCTACCATTACTGTATGTTCCTCTTATAGCAGACAGCCAAGTCTGCCATTACTGTATGTTCCTCTGATATTATAGCAGACAGTCAAGTCTGCCAATACTGTTGTGTTCCTCTGATATTATAGCAGACAGTCAAGTCTGCCATTACTGTATGTTCCTCTGATATTATAGCAGACAGTCAAGTCTGCCAATACTGTCGTGTTCCTCTGATAGCAGACAGCTAAGTCTGCCATTACTGTATGATTCTCTGATATTATAGCAGACAGCCAAGTCTAGCATTACTGTATGTTCCCCTGATAGCAGACAGTCACGTATGCCATTACTGTATGTTCCTCTGATGGCAGACAGCCAAGTCTGCCATTACTGTATGTTCCTCTGATGGCAGACAGCCAAGTCTGCCATTACTGTATGTTCCTCTGATGGCAGACAGCCAAGTCTGCCATTACTGTATGTTCCTCTGATGGCAGACAGCCAAGTCTGCCATTACTGTATGTTCCTCTGATAGCAGACAGCCAAGTCTGCCATTACTGTATGTTCCTCTGATGGCAGACAGCCAAGTCTGCCATTACTGTATGTTCCTCTGATAGCAGACAGCCAAGTCTGCCATTACTGTATGTTCCTCTGATACTATAGCAGACAGCCAAGTCTGCCATTACTGTATGTTCCTCTGATAGCAGACAGCCAAGTCTGCCATTACTGTATGTTCCTCTGATGGCAGACAGCCAAGTCTGCCATTACTGTATGTTCCTCTGATAGCAGACAGCCAAGTCTGCCATTACTGTATGTTCCTCTGATAGCAGACAGCCAAGTCTGCCATTACTGTATGTTCCTCTGATAGCAGACAGCCAAGTCTGCCATTACTGTATGTTCCTCTGATATTATAGCAGACAGCCAAGTCTGCCATTACTGTATGTTCCTCTGATAGCAGACAGCCAAGTCTGCCATTACTGTATGTTCCTCTGATAGCAGACAGCCAAGTCTGCCATTACTGTATGTTCCTCTGATACTATAGCAGACAGCCAAGTCTGCCATTACTGTATGTTCCTCTGATAGCAGACAGCCAAGTCTGCCATTACTGTATGTTCCTCTGATAGCAGACAGCCAAGTCTGCCATTACTGTATGTTCCTCTGATACTATAGCAGACAGCCAAGTCTGCCATTACTGTATGTTCCTCTGATAGCAGACAGCCAAGTCTGCCATTACTGTATGTTCCTCTGATAGCAGACAGCCAAGTCTGCCATTACTGTATGTTCCTCTGATATTATAGCAGACAGCCAAGTCTGCCATTACTGTATGTTCCTCTCACCATCATGGAGGTGTGACTGAGGGATAGACCCCCTGTAGAGCAGTGTCACTGCAAGTGTTAGTGGCCAAGGCAGTTTGCATCTACAATGAGCAATGCGGTATTCTCTAAGGGTACATAGTGCTTGAATACTGGCTATTGTGTATTCAATGTATCGTAGATCCAATATTAAAGTGGTATAAAGAAATACAATATCGAATATTCAGTATTCAAATACTGGCCATCCTATTCAAAACTCAAGTTTGAGAATCGTATCACTGAAGATCACAAACTAGTATTACTTATTCTTGTTTCTTTGACTATGATTTGATTTTGTGGAAGGGGTTTGCATAATTTCACAAAAAGCATACCATACATAGCGATATGCACAGTCAGACAAACAGACACACGCACGCACTTATGCTCACACATGCACATGCACGCTAGCCTGCGCACATGCACACACCTACGTACGTAGGCACACACGCAGACAACACACACACACACACACACACACACACCACACACACACACACACACACACACACACACACACACACATACAAATACGCGCGCGCGCACACACATTATCCTCGAAAATAAAAGAATAAAATAAATAGATAAATAAAACTACAATACAATAACAAATGAATACAAATACACACACACGCACGCACGCACGCACGCACGCACCCCCCCCCCCCCCCCCCACACCCACACACACACGGCGATCTAAAGGTAACGCGCCTGCCTAGAAAGCGAAAGTCCGGGTCGGAAGTGTGCGGTGGTTCGAATCCCGTTTGGACCCGAAACTGTTCCCCCATCCATTAGACCATGAGTGGTGGTCTGGGTGCTAGTCTTTCGGATGACACGATAAGCCGGGATCCCGTGTGTTACAGATAATTATTTAGTGCACGTGAAAAAAACACAACACCAACGGCAACAAGAGAGTTGTCCCTGGCAAAATTTTGTAGAAAAAAGCCACTCTGATAGAGAAACAAATACAGTTGCAGACAGGAAAAAAAAGAGAAAAATTGGGTGGCGCTACTCTTATGGCGTCGCGCTCTCCCCGGGGAGAGCAGCCTGATTTTTACGCAGAGAAATTTGCCGTGACTTAAAGTGTATTAAATAAACACCACACACACACACACACACACACCCCACACACACTCACACACACACACACACACACACACAAACACAAACACAAACACACACACACACAACACACAACACTCACACACACACAACACACACCCACACAACACACCAAGGGGAAAAAGAGAAAGAGAGAGAACGAAGAGAGAGATGAGAGAGAAAAGAGAGAGAGAGGGGGAGAGAGAGGGGGGGGGGGGGCTATTTTGGTCTTGTGACAATCAATGTAGAAAGTTATTAGTGATGTGAAAGGTTTCTAAGGGGTTTATGGTTGATAGGAGTGCTCCCCCTATGCTGATCCCCCCGGGAACGTTGTGTCCATAAGAATCAGTGGTTTTCTCTTTAGGTAAAACGGTGTGTGTTTTTGTGTTGTGTGTGTGGGGTTGTGTGTGTGTGTGTGTGTGGGGGTGTGTGTGTGTGTGTGTGTTGTGTGTGGTGTGTGTGTGTGTGTTGGTCGCGGCGTGTGTGTGTGTGTTGTGTATAAGTCAAAGTGATCGTTATTGAGAGTAAAAGAGTAGGCTTACAAGGGTGTTTATTTTAATTCCTGCCCTCAACCACACAACAGACACACAGACACACAGACCCCACAGACAGACAGACGACAGACGGGAACACATACACACACACACACGCACGCACACACAAACACACACATACACACACACACACACCCTAACTCAATGGTAAATGATGCAATGATGTAGTGTCTTAGTATAATCATTACGAAATTTGTTCTTAGATAGATGGCTTGATGAAAAAAAGCAAATGCATTGCTTATTCAATGTACCGTCTGGAAAAAAAATTTTTGACTTGACTTGACTTGACTTGACTTGACAACACACACACACAAAACACACACACACACCCCCAACACACACACACACAACACAAACCCCACACACAAACACCACACCCCACACACACACACACACACACGGAAACCCCAAAAAAAAAGCCTCATAAAGCACACGAAACAGCTTTAGCAAATCGAAATGTGTGGTGGTGTGTGGTTTTTTTGTGTGTGTGTGTGGGTTGTTTGTTTTGTGTGTTTGTGTGTGTGTGTTGTGTGTGTGTGTGGTGTTGGTAGTGTGTGTGTGTTTGTTTTGTGTGTGTGTCTTGTGTTCTGTGTATTGTGTGTCAAGACTTTTTTTTTGTTCCCGTCGACAAATGTCTTGTACCCAATGTCCCATCAAAAGTTTTGAGTGAACTGATTGCATTCTGATATCTGGATAGCTTTAAAAGCACGTGCACAGTCTCTCTCTCTTTTGTATTCTCTGTCTCTCTCCTTGTTCTTTACGTAAGTCTCTAATCAGGCAAGGGCCGATAAAAAATAAAGTGTTTTATTGTTATTTGTAACCCTTGTAAAATAAACAAAATTCATTATCCTTTTTCTCTTTCTCTCCCCCTCTCTTCTCCCCTCTCTCCCTTTTTCCTCCCCTCTCTCCCCCACTCTCTTTTTCCTCTCTCTCTCTCCTCTCTCCTCTCTCTCGGGCGGGATGGTTTGCCCTTAACAATAGATGAAGCGGTTTTCCCAGCTCAGTGTTAAAATTGGATTCTACAGCTGCTAACTGTTTCAAAGTGGAAGTGATTTGTTGTTGTTGTTGTTGTCTTCTTTCTTACGCTGAGTTATTGAGTCTAGTCTGAAACATCACACTACACAATATCCGCCAGCCCATCACTCCATAAACAACCGTTTACATCATATGTGTATATACTTTCATTCTGTGTGACACTTGCGTGATCATGTTTTCAGATAATCCAGAAGATGAAGAAGTACGTTGTTTAAGGAGTAACTGTGCTTTATGGTGACAATGGAAGAAGCAAGGGAAGCATGTGTGACTAAGAGGCTATGATATTATAGGGCCAGAACTGGGTTTTTGTGGTGCAACATTCGCCCAGTTCACTTCCGGGTCAAAGAAGCTGCACAAGACCAAGAGGTGTGTGTCAACTAGTGACGGTTTATTAGCCTTTGTTTTGACCTAGCTGCTTATGCTGATGTCCTCAACTCTTACCTTGATTTTTGTACACTTTGTGATTACAGAAATGACAGTATCACATGAAGTAACAAAAAGATCACGAACAATGAGTTTCGAAGACGTATTGCCTAACAATACTATCGGTGTGCATTCGGACGTGTCTCCTGCAGGGGTGATGCACGTGCAGCCAGTGATCGCACTGCTGTGGGCTGGGGTGTGCACAACACGCTCTCCGGCCTTGCCCCCACTTACAACTCAGAGAAAGTGAGACAGGTGCTGTGCTGTGCTGTGCTGTGCTGTGCTGTGCTGTGTTGTGCTGTGCGAGCTGTGATGCCCAGATCAAGGAGTCTCTCCGGGAGATACAGTGAGGAGCTGACCTCTAGCAGAAGAGGTGTGTGGGGGGTGGGGGGGGGTGCTGTGTTGTCTTCCCTGATGTCCGAGCTGCAGCAGCCTGACCACGTGACGTTAGCGGTTGACAGGAGGCAGAGGTCCGGCAGTGTCCGGTCTGGCAGCAGCAGCAGCAGGGAGAGTGGCGACACTGGTTCACCACGGCGTGACGTCACGGTTCCCCAGGCGACACTGTGACAACCAATCCTCT
Source organism: Rapana venosa (assembly GCA_028751875.1). Classification (NCBI taxonomy): domain Eukaryota; kingdom Metazoa; phylum Mollusca; class Gastropoda; order Neogastropoda; family Muricidae; genus Rapana; species Rapana venosa. The sequence goes on from CM054145.1 coordinate 66,580,408, forward strand.
AGAGGAGGTGGGGGAAGTGCCGGGGCTTCCCTGCGTCATGACGTCACGAACGACCTTGACAGCAGGCAGGGTTTTTGGTGCCTAGCAACCCCCAGGGTCGGTGCTGGCTGGACTGTCCGCTGCAAGAAGAGGGACTAGAACAGGCAAACACACCGGGTCTTTGGGCGTATACCAAAGTACACAATTGTCCTCTGAGGGGAATGATCTTTTGTGTACAGTCTAGTCAAGTCGTTTTGCCTTTTAATGTTTTTAATGGTTTAAAATAATTTTTCATTAATTTTAGAGATTTTTAAACTTTTTAAAAACTTCCCTTAAACTTTTATTTGAGGTGGATTCGGAATTTTTTTCTTTGGTTAAACTGTTTGAATTGTGAGAAATATATGGATTCTGACTGGAATTAAACTTCTGAACAGCAAAGAATGATACGCTGGGAAAAAGCTTTGGAAAAACTGTGGAAAACTTTAAACAGTGGAAACCTGCCTAATTCTCAGTGACCTCGAACAGAAAGGGACACGAGACAGGAAGGGGAGTGCACTGAGCACAGGGGAGGGAGTGCACGAGCAAAACCCCCCCGGGAGTGCAATGACACGTTGAAACCACTGTGAAACCCTTTTCAAAAATTCCCAATTCCCAAGGACAACTTAAAACTCTGCTTCATCTTTCCCAAAATTTCCCTATCATTTGAACCTCTCTCCCCCTCTCTCTCCTCTCTCTCCTCTCTCTCTCTCCTCTCATCTCTCCACCCTCCCTCTCCCCCCCCCCCCTCCCTCAAGTTAAAAAACCTTTTTGAATTTTCCTCCTCCCATGTATGCTTTCAAGAATTAAAACTTTCTTCTCACCTCCCTCAGATCCTAAGTACGTTAAAACATTTTTTAAATTTTTCTAGACTCAGCCCCCTTCACCATCGAAAGTTCTAGCAAAAAACTTTTTAAGAATTCCTCTAGCTTGAAACAATTTTTTCTTTTTTAAAAATACTTCCCAACTCAAAGTCCTCACTTCAAAAGATTTCTCATTTTTCAAAAAACCAAACAACTTAAACTTCGGTTTTCTCTTTTTCGTTTTTGCACAAATCCTTTCCCCCTACCCCCCCAAAAAGCAGCAACCCCCCAAGCTTCAGTTTCCTTTTAAACTTCGGGGTTAAAATCCCTTCTTGCTTTTCACGTCTCTAACTGCACAAATCATTCATTCCCGCAACAAATCCCCAAACCTTCTCCCCCCCCCCCTTTTCCCCCCTTTTTCCCCCGCCCCCCCCCCCCAAAAAAACCAACCCCCCCCCAAAAAACCCCCCCCCCCCCCCCCCCCCCCCCCCCCCCCCCCCCCCCCCCCCCCCCCCCCCCCCCCGAACAAAATCTCTCTCTTCTCTCTCATCTCTCTCTCTCTTGTGTGCTCTCTCAGAGATGTATAAAGAGATGAATGTTAACACTTTTGTTTTCAAGGATTTTTATCCTAAGACTCAGCCAGTGTTATTGCATTTGTCAGAAAGAAGGGGTTGAAATAGACTTGATCAGGTTGACGAGTGCAACGACGGCACGTACATATCCCTAGGAGTAACAGTTAGGACACTATGTCCTAGTATTATTTTACTTTTTTTCAGATAGACACACATCCACTTCATACCGAATTGTAAAAATGATTTTCTTTGATGTCTAAATAAAAGTCTTTTTCATTTTATGATTATTTCTCTCATATTGCTCTGAAACTGATATTACGGTCTTTTTGGTAAAAAGATACTATCGACTTTCTAACGCTGTGAAAAGTCTTCATCAAGTCTATCAAAGATTTCTGCTATTTGGTGCAATACCATTACAAAGCCAACTTAAAACGTTCGTGTTTTCTCTGTGGTTTTCGTTTTTTAAGTGCATCAAATCATTTCCTTATTCCCAAAGAAAGCAAGCATAGCCACCATTATGACATATCATGGTTTCACTTTTTTAAAAATCTACGGAGATGTTGAACTGCTCCTGTCTTGACATTTTCAGCCGGTCTATCAATGAACATAGGATCAGACATTGACATCGATGTCTAGATTCACTTTGCATACAAAGAATTCTACGACACTTCTCCCCCCCCCCCTCCCTTTTTCAGTTGGTATTCTGGTTTTGTTTTCTTCAACCCAAGGCTGGGAGAGAGAGAGAGACAGACATATAGATAAGTTGACAGACAGATAAACAGCCAGACAAACAGATAAGTTGATAGATAGATAGCCAGACAGACAGACATATAGACATATAAACAGACAGACAGACAGATAAGCAAGCAGACAGACAGACAGACAGACAGATAGATAAGTTGACAGACAGGTAAACAGACAGACACAGAGAAAGAGACAGTACAGGTGTGTAGGCAGATCGACATAAACAGGAAAGACAATAACAAAGAAACAAGACCAACAAAACCAGGGACAGAGATCAAGAGACAGGCACAGAGAGAAGTTAAACAGACAGACAAACCGACTGACCGACGGACAGACCAACAGACCGACAAATAGACAAGCAGGCAGGTACACACATAGGCATGACCACAAACAGATAAACAGATCAACAAGCGGACAAATAAACATATAGGCAGGCACACAGACAAACAGATAGACAGACCAACAGGCAGACAGACAGACAAGCAGGTAAACACATCAGCATAAATACAAATAAACACTACACAACAGACAGACAAATAAACACATAGGTACACAGACAAACAGACAGACCAAGGGAAGAAACACAAGCAGGCAGGTAAAATACGTAGGCATGCACACAGACAAAGAAATACACCGATAAACAGACAGATATACAGACAGGCATGCAGACAGCTATATTGCTACACCAGAGACTCTAGCATCTGAACAGTTGTTTTAGAGACAAATTTTGCTATTGATTTTCCAAGAAATTCTATACTTTACTATTGTATCTACTGCCTGTGACATGTAATCTTCCCTTGTTTTAGAGGCCTTATATGAAATACGAGTATTGTGTAAGAGATAGTATTGATTAGAAAAAAAAAAAGAAGTATTGTAGTATTTCTTTATCAACAATTTCCACACTTTAATGTACGAGTGGTATACTTTGATCTCCATTTAGTGTATGGAATATAAGAGGAGGACTGAGATTTATATACTGTGTTTGATATAACAGATCCGATTTTTTGGCAGATCCAGAGCAGCTTTTGAAATTACCTTTAGTATAGTTTCGTTTTTATTGGGATGTTCCTCATTCATATTATAATCTCCTCTTTGATTATTGAATAGCTAACCTAATACTAAAGCGGGTCTTCTATTTGATATTTACTTTATAAACGTACAAACAAGAAAATATATACTTAAATTAGCCAATCAATCCGACATATATTATGTCTTCTAACTTCAGACCAAGTGGCCAACAAAACAGGCCTCCGAGTAGGCTACCTGAATATCAACAATGCAACAAACAAAAAAGATACATTGCAACATAACCATACTATACAAAAGTGGAAATCAGTTTCATTTGTTTTATGGCCTCGCTGAATCCCCCGACTCTCTCCAAATGTTACAGATGCACACAAGAATATTCCAGGGTATCAAATCTTCCGTGAAGATCCCACAAACCCAAGTACACCGGGCTACTTACATATATAGCCTCCTCGCTCAGTTGTAAAAGAATATATAACCCTTGAGGTTTTTTTTGACATTGAATCCATGTGGATTGAAATAAAATTAACGACCACAATAGACCAATATAATAGGATTTATATACAGAATCCTTTCAGAACCAGAGACCTGTCTAGAAAAATTCAACTCCCTTAGGACGAGGTAATACTTTAAACAATGAAACAAATATTCTTGGGGATTTTAATATAGACTTATTAAAAACCTAAACCAAAATGGAGCCACAACTTTACTATGTATGGCCTAGAACAACTAATAGAATCGACAAACTCGGATAACATATATCTCTAAAAAAAACATTATAGTAAGAATCATATCTACACTACTACAAAACAACACAAAACAGAAGTAGTGCTCCCTCATGCGGATGCAGTGATCATAATCCCAGTGTGCTTTACTTGGTTCAAAATCGTATCAAAAACCTAAAGGTAGGGCATAAAACTATTTTTTACCAGGAATGTTAAAAACTTTAACGAGCAAGATTTCCTTTCAGACTTGACAAACTCGCACATTACATCCATATACCAAATCCGAGACCCTTATGAAGCTGTTGAATTTTGGATTAGGACATTACTTACAGTATACGACAAACAAGCCCCTTCATAAAAAAAGAGTTCAAGAAAAATAAACCACCTGGATAACAAAAGACATAGAATCCCGAAATACACCTAAGAGACTATTTGAAAACACATGTTTCAAATGAGCAGATTCAGAGCACAAAGAAACAAAGTAACTTCACTAAAACCAAATCAAAAACAGATTACATTCAAAAGTTGTTAATTACAACAACCGACTCTCGACAAGTATGGAAAGCCATCCAAACATTATGTAATAAACTCTATATCAGCAAAGGCACAGACAGTTAAATAATATAGCCAGCTGATGAATTGAACTACCACTTCTCAAACATTGCCTGAACAAAAGTAATATCAAATGACAAGGTCCAAAATGAAAATGATCTCCCATTTACTTTAGAACAATATATCGATTCAAAAGAAATAAAATTCCCATTAAACTACTGCCAATGACAATCACAAGACGTCGTTGGAAGCCTGTCACTTCCAAAAAAGTTCAGAACACGTGGTTTTAGAAGACAATCTAGATTGGAAGACAAATTAAAGCTTTGTGGTTCAAGTTAAGCCTGGGACACCTGACATACTTGTATAACGTGTGCATAGAGAAGAACCAACCTTTTCCTGCCATATTTAAAATAGCAAAAATCATACCAGTCACAAATCAGGGGATACAGCTTGTCCCTTCAAATTACAGACCAATTCAATTCTGTCTTCTTATCTAAACCCCTTGATAAAACATACCAAAAATCCGTATATTTCCTACTTTGTAAATAACAATCTATTAAATGAAGATCAGTCAGGTTTTCGTAAAAACAATTCCTTCACACAACTCTTACACAAATTACAAACAATCTTCCCTACAACACACAAAATGAAAATAAAGAATACAGGCCTTCCTTTTTGCTGACTTTGAAAAAGCATTTGATGTAATCAATCATTCCCTATTAGTTGGCGTACACTTCACTTGTACAAACTAACACATAAATGATAAATCTTTTGAAAAGCTTTTTGTCGAATATGCAGCTGCATAACTGCAATAAATCAAACATCAGAACTAGTACCTATTAAACAGGAGTAACCACAAGGTTCAATATTGGGTTCGAACTTCTAATTTTCAATCTATGTAAAATGACTTACCCCAATTTTCTAGAATGTAGCTGTGAAATGTTTGCAGATGACACATCCCTCTATTTTCGGGACCTCTGACCCCACAGACTTACAATCCAAACTTCAACACAATAATTGACAGATTGTACTTGAACTAACTAAAACCATATGATCCTTAAATACGCGAAAAACTATGTATGTATTTACTTGCAAACAAAAGAGACAAAAAATGAAAGTAAATTCCAACCTCTGTTTGTGAATAGTTAAAAGAGTAATTGACGAATTGACTCCCACAGCATTCTGGTGTAATTATTGACAAAAATCTACTTGGACCGACCAATGTGATGGCGTAGGAAAACGTACTTTTTTCTTACAAGCTACTTCAGTTTATCAAAATAAAACGTTTTTCTGAATAACCAATCTCTGCAACTCTTTTTTTGCGGCCATATTTTGCCTATAGTTGACCCCTCACTATGCTTCATCTCCTTTGGGACAGCTGCAGTGTACAAATTTAAAATTGATTCATAATTATAATAAAAGAGCACTGAAACTTTGTTCTACTACAAATCAAAGCTCCTAACCATCAACCGATTATAAGAAAACAAATTATCCTAACCTTCAAAAACAGACTTTATCTAAATAAAGCTCTATTTGTCCAGAAAGTTATCATGGAAATGCCCCTCCAAAGATTCACCAATACTTCAATATCAATTGACACAGACATAAACCATCTACTAACATTTCCGAGACCATGAAAAATCTTTACAAAACAACTTCTTGTACTCAGGTAGTGAACTTTAAGGGAACAAGCTCCCAAAACGCTTAAAATGTATCAAAAACAAAAATCAGTTCAAGGCACAGCAAAAAAAGCCATTTATGCATGAATGCCTAGGAATTGACTAATAATTGCAAATCAACCATGATTAATATCGGCCAAAAAACCATACTTACATTTACCAGCACAATGGTATCCCTACAACAACAAAAAATTTCCAAGTAATCTTACTTGTGGACTAGAAATTCTACAGTCACACACAGTTTATGTGTGTAGGGAGGGGGAGGCAGAAAGAGGAACACTAATTATGCAAAGAAGTAAGAGAATCTATGCAAGCTATAAAAAATTCTGCAATGTTGAAACAGGTGGAAAGGAGGAAATTTTAAAAAAATCTTTTTAAGGTAGACCTGATTAGCTGATAGGTGTCCATCTCTCTCTCTCTCTCTCTCTCATCTCTCTCTCTCTCTCTCTCTCCTCGCGACTTCCGTCATCTCTCTCAATCTCTCTCTCTCTCTCGTCTCTTCTCTCCACTCTCTCTCCCTTCTCTCTCTCACTCTTCGTCCTTCCTCTCCCTCCTCTCCACATCTCATTTCCTCTCCTCTGCTCATGCCTTTGTCTTGTCTAACTCAATAATTTATCGTGGATGTTTTTTTATTGCATTAGAGATGAGATTATTAGTACTATTCTAAGCGTAACTGTTTTAGTTTGATATTGTTTTAGTTTTTGCAATCCAGTGATTAGGGCTTTTGAAATTCTGTATCAATAGGGGTTCTACTTTTTGAATAATTGTTTGTTTGTTTTTAAAAATTATGATTTCTCTATTGATTGAAGGTGTAATCCCCTTCCCCTTGATACTCCTCCCACCACCCCCCAATCCTTTCCAATGCTTTTTCTGTTATCATCGTTATGGTATTGTCTCATGTGTGATTGGGGATCCATTTTGTTATATTGTTGTCTCATGGGTGATGGGTTGATTGTTGTTATAAATTGTAATCGCTATTATAATAATCATTATTGTAATCTTATTTGACTTCGCTTGCTTGGATAGTTTTTTGTGTGAATTAATGTCATTTTTAAAAAAGCGCAATTTGAAAAGTTATGAGCGCTTAAAAACACACGTTTGCTGGGTGGAGGAAGAGAGGAGGGAGGTCATTGAAGTAATATTTCATAATGACGAATGCCTATATTTTCTATCGTTTATTCCTGTATCTTTTTTTATTAGCTAAAGTATAAACGTGAAAAACTGGATGAAACGTAAGTTTTGGGAAAAAGTAATTTGTGTGTCCTGACGTTCTATATTTTCCTTTTTAATTCTTAAAACATTTTTTTATATTTAAATGTGTGTGTGGGACGTGAGCGCGCACGCGCTCAGGTGTGCATGAGTATGTTGTGCGTGTAAATGTAATGTGGTAATTTTGTATTTCCAATGTATTTCCTTATCGATTTTTTCCTTCTTCTTTTTTTTATTTTTTTATTTATTTATTTAATTAATTTATTAACTGGTTTATTTAATGTAAACGAGCAAAATGTAGTGTCGCTTAGTATAATCATTACGAAATTTGTTCTTAGATAGATGGCTTGATGAAAAAAAGCAAATGCATTGCTTATTCAATGTACCATCTGGAAATAAAATTTTGACTTGACTTGACTTGACTTGACTTGACAGACAGAGAGACAGAGAGAGAGAGACAGATATACATACAGATATACATACAGAGAGGCAGGCAGACAGACAGACAGCCAGCCAGCCAGAAAGGCAGATAGACAGACAGGCAGGCAGACAAAACAGACAGAGAGACAGACCGAAAGACAACAAACAGACAGACAGACAGAACAGCCAGAAAGGCAGATAGACAGACAGGCAGGCAGACAAAACAGACAGAGAGACAGACCGAAAGACAGACAGAGAGACAGACAGACAGACAGACAGCCAGCCAGCCAGAAAGGCAGATAGACAGACAGGCAGGCAGCCATTATACCTGTGAGAGATTGCGATCAAGCTAAAAGGGGCGGTAACTGCAGCACAGCACTGCACTGTATAACTGGTGATGTTGTTGTTGTCGTTTGTTTTGTTGTTGTTGTGTATGTTGATGATGATGATGATGATGGATGATAGATGAGCGAATGTGATGATGATGGTTGTGGTGATGATGAAGATGATTATGATGAAGGTGATGATGATGATGATGATTATGATGAGATGATATGGGATGATGGTGGGACAATCGTGCACATACATGGGCCATTAGCAAGCAGGGGTGAAAAAGGGGGGTTGGTTTAACACCAAGGCCTGCGCACACACACACAAACGGACGCATCACTTCACGCTAGCACGCACACACACACACACACACACACACACACACACACACACACACACACACACACACACACACCCACACACACACACAAAACACACACACCACCTCTGTCTCTCTCTCGTTCATTTTTATGATTGTAGCCCGATAAGGACGAAGGCTTTATGTAAAACAGCCCCCCCCCCCCCCCCCCCCACACACACCACTACACACATGAGTGTTTATTTATTATCCTCGAAATTTTTTGTTGTTGTTGATAGTGTTGTTGTTGTTGTTTTGTTGTTGTTTTGTTAGTGTTGTTTGTTGTGGTGGTGGTGGTGGTGGGTGCTTTCCGCGGCTGCACCCTCTAGGAGTCAGCCCCATTGTTTAGTCTGACTCCCTCACCCCACCTGAAGCACTGTACTGAGATCGACATTGCACACTGGATGAGAAGTTTGCGTTCAAATATTTTAAAAAAATATGATTTGAATTGTCTAGACTTTGATTTGACTTGATTGAATTGATTTAATCTCTCTCTCTCTCTCTCTCCTCTCTCTCTCTCTCTCTCTCTCTCTCTCTCTCTCTCTCTCGCTCAACGCGTGCGCGTACGCACTCCCACCTCATGTATGAGCCAATAGCCTCTTTTGTGAATACTGCATTCGAGTTGGAGCTAGTAGTGTTCTTCATATGTCTGTCTGCTGTCTGTCTGTCTGTCTGTCTGTCTGTCAGACTTTAGTCTGAAGTCTGAACTCTCTCTCCATCCTCTCTCTCTCTTTCTCTCTCTCTTTCTCTCTCTCTCTCTCTCTCTCTCTCTCTCCCTCCCTCTCTCTCTGTTCTGAGGAAGAAACGATTGAGGATGTATATGTGGCCAGTATGTCAGGAAACGTGAGGTAGGATGATCACATCAGTGCCTTTCTTGACAGGCTTTGTGACTGCTGCCTGTCCGTTTTGTTTTCTTTTGCTTTGTTTTGTTTTGGTTTTTTTACCACAGGACTCATACATTGGAGACGGGATAGCCTGGTGGTTAGCGTGATGCGCCCGTGATCTGCTGACCCGGGTTTTTAATCTCGTTGAAGAGGATTTTTCCTCTGGAGTTAACACCAGTGCCGACTCCACTCTTCCCAAAAGTCCTTCGGCTGAGACTATAAACCGAGGTCATGTATGCGAACGCACGCAGAACATCTTGCGCACACGTTAAAAACCGTTCCACTTTTCGGAATAGTAGGCCATTGTGTGCTGGTGGGAACGGATTACACAATTAACGAAACTGCCTACACACGGGGACTTGATGTAACAAAAATCACATGAGTGCTTATTCCATTATCCTCAAAATGAAAGAAAAGTATTGCCTCTGGTCAGGAAAGTCCTGCTCCGCCACTCTCTGTCTCTATCTCTGTCTCTCTCTCTCTCTCACTCTATCTCTCTGTCTCTGTCTGTACTGTGTGTCTGTCTTTGTCTGTGTCTCTGCTACTTTTATCTCTCCCCATTTCTCTGTCTCTGTCTCTTCTGTCTGTCTGTCTCATTGTTTTTTTCTGTCTGTGTCACCTCTCCACCATATCGAACAACAAAGGATCAGGTGGTTTGGTCACCTCACTAGAATGCCGCCCAACCAACCAGCCCTACGGGCATACACCACCAAACACAATGGCTGGAAAGCCAGAGGTAGACCAAGGAGACGATGGAGCGACTCCGTGGCTGACACCCTGCGAGCCCATGACCTGTCACTACATCAAGCCTCCCGCCTTGCTGCAGACAGACGTCTGTGTCTCCCCGCCACGCCGAAGGGCACCAGCGGCAGATGAAAGAAGAAGTCACCTCTGTTCTCCTTGGTGTCTTGTCTCTGTTCACGTGTCTGTGCATGTCGCATGGCTTCAGCTTCTTCTGGTTTGCGGACACAAACTGTTTGTCCGGTGTGCGGTCTGACAGCTGAAAGGAGCTGACAACGTGCACGTTCTGGCTGACTCCTAGCTGGTTCAGCTATGGAACAGCAGCAATAACATGACAACAACAACAATTATAGCAACAAAAACTACAACAACAACCAGCAACAACAAGAACACCAGCAGCAACAACAACAAACGCAACAACAGTAGTATTTTACCACAAAACTACACATCTTTGTTGATAGAGGAACATAACTGGACACAGATCTTCCCCCTCAGTTGCTCGCATGCTTGTTAAAAGAGATAACACATCAACGGTTGTAGGGACAGTTATCTTAAAATAATAAAATAAATAAAATGAAATAAATAAACTTACAGCTCACTTTAACTGATGCTTGTTTGGTTAACAGAAGATGAACAAGGTGTACAGAACAAGCAATACTGATCAATGATTCACCTTCACCTTCACTTATCCTGTAGACCGTGGTGGGGGGGAGGGGGCCACCACTGAAGATTTTGCAACCAGCTTCCTCCACTCCCTGCGGTCATCAGCTTTCTGTAGCAATTCGTTCCACTCAAGGCCAGTAGTCCACTCTCTGATGCTGTCTTCCCATCGTTTTCTCTGTCTGCCTCTTCGTCTCCCTCCTTGTACTGTTCCCTGTAGGACAGTCTTGGGCACTCCAGATGTTTGTGTGACTATATGATAGACAGAAGAATATCGAGAAAATGGAACAAAAAAGCAGACCAATGATTTCTGTTAGCTAAACAGAAGATAAGCAAAGTATGTATAGAACACACAATATCGATCACCAGCCACCTTGGCGCAGTGATTAGCACCTTGGGTTACGAATTGGGAGGTCGTGGGTTCACATCCCATAAGAGTCACAGGGATGATGATGATGATGATGATGATGATGATGATGATGATGATGATGATGATGATGAATATTATTATTATCATCACCATTATGATTATGATTATGATGATGATGATGATGATGATGATGATGATGATGATGATGATGATTATTTTTCGGACTATGGCCGGCTCCTACCCAGAGTGAGTGTGCTGTGGGCTCAGTGGGAAGACTGGGACCACACAGTCGAGCTTCATCCACTTTACGTATGCGAGTTTGAGAGTGTTGCTCAAATTACCTGACCAACACTGCAGGTGTCTGTATCTCTCGGGCCCGGTTGACGCCGGGATATATCATGATAGGAAGCGTAGAGTACAGCCCTGTCAAGTTGTCTCAAAGCACATGCCCTTCCATGACAGCATCAATATGTCATCCTCATCATCTTTCATCAACATGCAATAAAACCCAATACAGATCAACGATTCTGCTTAATAAACAGAAGATGAACGATGTATACATACCAAACAATGCACAACGATGATTGTGCTGCAGAAACAGAAGATGAACAAAATGTAGAGAGCAAACAAAACACATTACTGACGCACCTCTCAAAATACGCAACCCTCGCAATACACTACGTAAACTTTTTTGGATTTTTTGCTGCCTCATCTTCTGTGATGTTCCCCGTCCTGATGTTCCCACGACGCCCATCTCAATCTACCCGCCACAGCCACACCCAGATTCGCTATGTCTCATTGTTTCATCTCATTTCAGTCCCTGCCCTCAATAACCAACTCCCCCCCCCTCCCCATTAGCCTGCCCGAGTGTACAACTTTTGTGTGTGTGTGTGTGTGTGCGTGGGCGCGCGCGCGCGCGCGTGTGTGTTTATATTTTTATTTGTAAAAAAACTGTTAATTGTGCGCGTGTGTGTGTTTACATTTGAATTTGTAAAAATCTATTAATCGTAACTGGCTGCATGTGAAAGAATAGGATGAATGAGAGCGCTTTGATTTGCTTTTTTTGCAAGATTTAGCGCTGTATAAATTCCATGTATTATTATTATTATTATTATTATTATTATTATTATTATTATTATTATTATTATTATTATTATTATTATTGTCAGGGTCGGAAGTCCACAGGCAGCCCATCACTATCAGGCCGCCGTGGTGCCACCAGCCAGAGGGGCCCTGCACTGCTGCTGGGTCACTTTGGTGGTGTTCAGTGGTGCCTGTTCTGAGCTAACATACGCAGGACACCACCTGCCAAGCCCCCTACTAACGACAGTATTAGCTCAGTCGCGGAGCCAGACTGAGCGAGTTGCCCACCTGAGGTGGCAACCACCACAACGTCCCTCCAACGACCGTCCCCCCTGAACCTCCAACCCCAAAGGCCTTGACGCAAACTCACCACAGGCACAGAAGTGTATGGGCAAACCAAAAATTTGAGGTCACCATGAGAACAGACCAACTGGGACCACCGAATCAGAGGCATTTTTTTAATTGCATGATGATCAATGACAATGAGGATGACGTAATGCTGCTGCTGTGGAAGTGCATATGCTCTGAGAATACTTGACAGGGTTGTACTCTACGCTTACTATCATAATATATCCCGGCGTCAACCAGGCCTGAGAGATACAGACACCTGCAATGTTGGTCAGTTAATTTGAGCAACACTCTCAAACTCGCATCCGTTAAGTGGATGAAGCTCGACTGTGTGGTCCCAGTCTTCCCGCTGAGCCCACAGCACACTCACTCTGGGTAGGAGCCGGCCGGAGTCCGAAATATCCCTATGACTCTTATGGGAATCGAACCCGCGACCTTCCAGTCCGTAACCCAAAGCGCTAACCACTGCGCCATGGCGGCTGGTGTCTACGTAAACTATTACGTGATTTCTTCGATTTGGTGTAAAAAGACACAGTTCCGATGCCATCACAACACACACACACACAAACCAAACTTCACTGCACGCGTGTTGTGGAAGTTACCATGGGGACGGTGTTAGGGGACAACAATACAGGACCTTGGGGGGGGGGGGGGGAAGTCTTGATGCCGCTGATGACTGGCACGTGGCGGGGTGGGGGGGGACCCATTTTGCTGCTAACTGGTGCAGCATGAGTGCGTTGGTTTCCTCCGTCATGGCAGAGCCACAAGGAATGCATGGTCTTGTTGCCTGGTGTCGTGAAGAACAGGTACAGGCAGGGAGGAAAAGGGGGCAGTGGGACAAGAGAGGAGGGGGAGGAGGGAGAGAGAAAAAAAGGAGGAGAACACTGGAAGAGGAGAAAAAGCAAGAAGCAAATAGAAGGAGGAGAAGGTGGAGGAGGAGAACTGCGAAGAATGCTGAGAAGAAGAACTCGAGCTCCAATATTTTAATGAGGGTAATTGGATAAGCCAGAGGCTTCTTTACACCAGGCCCTCATGAGGAAAAGAATTAAACAAACACGAATAAATAATAAAGTGATAAACACCGGTAATGTGAGATACAATGGAATGTATAATTAAAATAGCCATTCAAATATTGATCAATCTCGAGATCAATGAAATACCACAAAACATGAACAAAGCAAATGAATAAACAAGACCAGTTAAACGCAAAAAACACCCCTCCCTAGCACCCCCTCCCCCTAAACAAACAATCTCCCCCCAAAATAAAGACAAGATACACACACACATACACACACCCGCGTGCACGCACGCACGAACACACGCACGCACGCACGAACGAACGCGCACGCGTGCACACACACACACACACACACACACACACACACACACACACACACACACACACACACAAGAAGAAGAAGAAGAACAACAACAACACGGCGAGAACTATAGTGAAGAAGAGAGGAAACGGACGGATGGTCATCTAATGCCTGTATCATGATCACTAAAAACGCTGTGATGTTATTACATAAAAACACTGATGCTATGGCATAAAAAACAAAAAAACTTACAAGCACACTGTAATGCACCTTGCAATTTGAAAGTCAACTACACATGGTCTCTTGAAGACAAGTATCTTTCTTGTTAAAGTAAATAAGTAGATACGTAAATAAAGAAATGCACAAACAAACAGATACATAGATAGATAGATAGATGGACAGATTGATAGATAGATACACAGACAGACAGACAGGTAGATAAATAGATAGGTAGAAAGAGAGACAGACAGACAGATAGATGGATAGATAGATAGATAGATAGATAGATAGATAGATAGTGAAAACATAAACATAAAAATACAAACGAAAACTAAAGACTGATTCCAACTGTCAACAAAAAGTCCACACTGCTGTTGGGCAGGTCAGTGAACCTTCTAATAGGACTTGTTGAATCCAATAAGGAGTCTAACCATCGCATAGTGAATCTGTGACCAGTTTTAACGAGAAAACGTACAGTTATAAATTAAAATACTAATTGGTATTGTTTCGATAATTCACCAGTTTACAGGGACATTGATCTTTTAGGAGACATTGACCCTGTGATAGAGTTCAACCCTAGTTATTGTAATCTTCTTAAAGGGTTTCCACAGATCATAAAGATCACTGTTAAACCCAGACCTGGAGTTTAACCGACAAATGAATCTGTAAATCAGTTTGAAAGGGAGTTGGTTCCTGTACACATGTGCAGGATGCACACATGCATGCGTGTCCGTGACGTGCAGAGGTGGAGTGGGGTGGGTGAGTGGGTGGGTGGGTACATACTTTCTCTCTCATTTTTTATCAAATTTCTTTTCTTTTTCTATCTGTCTCTACATTTTAAAATTTAAATCCGTGTGTGTTGTCCTTTCTCTCTCTATCTATTTCTCTTTCTCTCTCTCTGTGTTTTTTTTTTGTTTGGTGTGGTGTGGTGTGGTTTGTGTTGTGTGTGGTGTGGTGTGTGTGTGTGTTTGTGGTGTGTGTGTGTGCGTGGCGTTCCGGGGGTGTGTAAATTTAATGACATGCGTCGTTTTTTCCCCTGCAGGTGGTGCATGCGTGAGAAAAATTATTGTGTTTTATGGTGCGAAGCACACGCCGATTCCCCTGTTATGTGTATGAACTTTTGATAGTTTAGAATTTTTAATGGGCCCTTCAACTAGAAAAGAAAATCATTTAAAAGGACTTTTTTTTGCAAAAATTTTTACGTCTTTTTTCTGTTTTTTGTTTTTTTTGTTTTGTTCTTTTCTGTGCTTTTGTTTTTGTTGGCGCTGTTGTTTTTGTTGTTTTTTTCTTGTTTTTTTTCTATTTTTCTTTTTTTTTTTTTGTCACAATCAGGAAAAAGTAAAAATAAAAAATTAAGGAGCACTATGGTGTGTGACTTGTGCATGCAAATAACCTTTCAAGCTTCCCCTTCTGGAGGCGAGATGTCCCCCAATTAGGCACAAAAAGCTTGACTGCAGAATCAAATCCTTTTTGCGATGTTCCAACGGACACCATTTTAACTTTGGGAATTTGGGAAAGTGTGTTGAATGAGGGAAGACGTCTAGTTAGTCATTAAAAAAGGTTGTTTTTAAACATTTGGGTTCGGTTGGTGTTATTATTTTTTTGTGTGGTTGAGTGTTTCTCCCACAACGCGATGACGTCCTGGGGTTTAAATTATGGGGTTTGGGCCCGGGGGTTGGTAAAAGGGGCGACGTAAAGTTTGGTTTTTTTAAAACCCGTTTTGTATGTATAAAATTTCACGGTTTTAGCAGATGAACACAAAAACTAACAAGGCAAGCCCCCCTATGTCCCCTTTCGGGCGGCGGGCCATAAAGAGAGATTGGTTTTTGGGCAACAATTGAACTAACGGCACGAGAGGAAACCCAAACCGAACTCGAATCGAATTTTAATGGGGGTATGGATAAGCCCGAGGCTTACCCCACCAGGCCCCCGGGAAAAAATTTAAGACAAACAGAATAAACAATTTAAATTAAAAAAAATCTTTCAAATAAAATGAAAATTTACTAAAATCCCATTCAAAAAGTGCAAAATCAAAAATGAAAAATCCTGAATAAACAAAAACGATTTAAAAAAGAAAACAAACCCCCCAAAAAACACTCCCTTCCCAACACCTCCTCCCCCAAAAAAAAACAAACCCCCCCAAAATCCCCGCTAAATACAAGCTTTTCGCGCGTGCGCGACCACACACACACACCACACACTTAAACCCCTTTGCCCACTCATGCACACCACAAAACACCCACACAACACACAACACACACAACACACACACATCACACTACACACTCACCAAAACCTAAACCACACACACAAACACACAACACCACAACACACACACAAACCGGATCATATCCCTTTTCAAGACATTTTCCCAACAAGATAATAGCACTGTCTAATTTTCAAATATATAACCATACATTTGTACAGACAAAACAGGAATAAACATTATTTGATGTACGAAGACAGCAAGCCACAAAGCATCAAGAAAACTGACCAATCTAACATCAGCTATTTCACACTAAACACAGAGAAACTGCTTTCTTTCCTCTCATCTGCGCACACTGCAAATGGGCGCTCATTACTACTCACTGACACACACATACACACACACATACACACACATATACACACACACACATATTCATGCATGCCCATCCTATATACACATTATTAGAATTGATATAAAAGTCCACAGAAGTAATGAAATTCTCCAACAGAACATTGCAAATTAACAATCCATACCATTCTGCATTAACAACAAAATACAACCCAAACGTCATTTAAGGGGGGGAAAACTCAGACAAGTTCATTGTTAACAAAATCAAACAAGCAAGGGCACACACACACACACACACTACAATTCAAAGCAAGCTCACTAATGTCAGTTACACTGAATTGAACAATATGCGTGGAAGGCTTTTTTGAAAGATGGTACACTTTTTTTGTTTTAATTGAGACAGGGATCTCATTCCATAATTTGGTACCAGAGTTACACCAGTGAAGACATAAAAAGATCAGTTCTTGGTCGAGGTAAAACAACTATACTTTTATTTCGAACAGTTTTCACCGGAAATCTCTGACAAAGATAAAGTGGAGCAAGATTATTCATAATTTTATACATTAATAGGCCTTTATTGAAGCGACATTTCAGACTAAATGGAAGAATGTCCAATTCTTTATAGTCACAGATTTCCAGCGAACTTGTCCTTAGAAGAATTAACTTTAGAGAACGTTTATACACTCTCTCAATTCTCTTTATACAGTTTTTACTCGCTGAATCCCAGCACGTAGAGGCATAATCAATGTCTGGTTTTATATAAGCAGAGAAGAATAGTTTGCGAGTATGTTGATCAAGAAAATGTTTTATTCTGTTAAGTTGAAATAACTTTTTAGATAATTTCTTCGAAACATTAAAGATGTGGTTTGACCAGGACAAGTTATTATCAATATGTAGACCAAGTAATTTAAATGAATTTACTTCTTCCAACATGTTATCATTGATTTTTATTCCATTTAGTTTGGTTTTGAAGTTTTGGCGCTTTTGTCTGGTTGTAACAACCATGAGTTTAGATTTCTGAGGATTGTGGCCATGTGATTATGTTCTGTCCATGTGGTCAGATTGTCTAAGTCAATTTGTAATTCTGTACCCATTGACATAACGTCTTTACCTACAGTATGTATGGTAGTGTCATCTGCAAAGAGTTCACATGTGGAAGATACATGGAGGGGAAGGTCGTTGATGTATATTGAGAAGAGGATTGGACCCAACACGGACCCTTGGGGAACACCATATTTTATGGGCAAGAAAGATGACATTATGGAGTCTAGATAAACAACTTGTCTCCTGTCATTAAGAAATGAGTTAATCAGTTTTAGTGCATCTGAACATATACTATATATTGCTAGTTTTACTTATGAGTAGGTTGTGGTTGATAGTGTCAAAGGCCTTAGCAAAGTCAACAAAACCGCTCCTGTTAGTAAATCATTGTTAATATTATGATGCCACTGTTCTAACAGATTAGTAAGTGCTGTATGACATGAATAATTTTCTCTAAATCCACTTTGGTTAGGATGAAACAATTTATATTTTGTAAAGTGTGACAACAAATGTTGTTTTAGATGTTTTCTAAAGGTTTAGACAATGTAGATAGAATTGATATAGGTCGGTAATTAGAAGGGTCACTAGGATCACCCGATTTAAATATGGGTAACACTTTGGCGTCTTTAAACATCTGAGGATAATAACATTTTTCTATGCAGAGGTTATAGATTGTAGGCAAGATGCTCTGAGATTATAGGTGCAGAGATTTTCAAATTTTGCTATCTAAATTGTCTAAACCACGAGAGCTTGTTAGCTTTAATAGACACAATTCCTTGTACACTTCATGCACACCAATAAACCTAAAGATGAGTTTTGATTTAATATGCTTGCTGCTACAAAATGTATTTAAAAGAAGTAAATCGTTTTGTTCAGAGTGGTCAACATTCACAAGTTTTTCGGCCACAGTACAAAAATGCTTATTGATATTTTCTGCAGATAGGCCTGTACCTGATGAAGCATTAGAAATTGATGGTTTACCAGCTATTGGTTGATAGCATTCCAGATGGACTTTGAATCTTTTTTAGATGAAATAAGTTCGCTAAAATATTTCTTTTTTGCTATTCGTTTCATATATTTTTATTTTATTCCGCTGTACCTTAAATTGTTCGTCTTTACCTGTTGACTTCAGTAAATTATCACGGATAGTTATAGCTTCTTTAATATCATCAGTTAGCCATGGTGGTTTGTCTCTATACTTAACACGTTTTACTCTAAGAGGGGCGTGACTATCAAAGATAGAAGTAAAGATACTGTACCAGACTGCAAGTGCTTTGTCTGGGTCAGTAAACTGGTATACATTAGAAAAAATCGGCTTTACAAAGGTCAGACAAAAAGTCTTCTGTATTAAAGTTTCTATAGCTTCGAAAAGAAATACACTTGTGTTTACATTTGGGTATTTTAGCACCTTTCTTAGACCAGGTAAAACAAACGGGATAGTGATTCACTGATACCATAGATAGGCACAGACAATTCTACTATGTTAGACAGATTGGTTGTAATATATGGTCAATTAATGTTTCAGAACGCAATGTTTTTCTGTGGTGGTGGTTATTAATTGAGACAGATTATATACCTCAAACGTTTTTTTCCAATTATCATGTGGGTTTAAATAAATCAATATTAAAATCTCCAAGAAGAATGATTTCTGCTGAGTGGTTAGAACATCATCCATCATCTGTTCAAATCTATCATACCAATTTATTCGTTCATTTGGGTTCCGATACAAGAATCCCATCAGTATTGGTTTAGTTCCTTT
The DNA here is from genome assembly GCA_028751875.1 of Rapana venosa. Lineage (NCBI taxonomy): Eukaryota > Metazoa > Mollusca > Gastropoda > Neogastropoda > Muricidae > Rapana > Rapana venosa. Next base: position 66,599,822 of record CM054145.1, read on the forward strand.
CAAGCTGACTTCTAACCATATACATTCAATATCATATTTATCAAATAATGTTATATGTTTATAATTAACTGACTGGTGAATATAAGTTATTATTCCAGTTTCTAACTTGGTTGTGGCATCTCGTCTAACAAACTTGTAGTCTTGAACTGATACTATTTCATCTGCTACATTAGGAGATAATCGTGATTCGGCAAAACTAAAAACATGAAAGGGATTGTTTGAATTTGACAAAATAGAAGGTAAGTCTGAAAACTTTGTTTAGCAAGTGGCATACATTGAGAAAGCCTACTTTGAGTCCATATTTAGTAAGCCAGCCATTGGTATTCGAATATTTTGTCATAATGTAAGCTATTATGAGATTTAATTTACCTTACTGTACTATTAACAATACAACTTAATCATGGAGAATATGATCCAGATTAATTATATGTCTCTACAACACACTTTTATCAATATACCACAAAATTGAAAATGACTAATGTCAAAATTTAAATTATAAATACAAAAGTATTACAGTAAGAAATAACGAAAAAGTCAAATTCAAACACAATATTATAGACAAAAGTTATTCAAGATGCAATCCCCAAAACAATCACTAGCATTCACTAGTCCTCTCAGGACAGAGTACTATTTCTTTAATTTACACTAATAGGAATTAAGTCCCTAATCCGAGTACAGGCTTAGCTTACACCATTTTCTTGTTGACAGCTGTATAATACTCACTATTAAACAAGAAAAAAAATATAAAAAGTATACCAATCTCTATGTTACAAAATACATAGTTCACATGCTTTTCTATATCAAGGCATATATATGCTTACAAAATGTTGGGTTTACCAAAGGCTAGTACTGGCACATTACTACTTCAGTAAAGTGTTGGTGGTGATATCTTCATACATACACATCTATATATATGTATATGCCACAATCTTGTATAACTTCCCTCAAAAGAAAACTGAGAAGGTGACCCTGGATAAGAAGAATACCTGAATTTCACAGGTTACCCCACAGGCAAAACATACTGACCATAAATCTAAACCACCACCCAAGGATACAGAGGCTCGCACAATTCGCAGGTGTGTCCCAATTTAGAAACACATACACTACAACCGGGCTCTTATCATATGGGAGATAATCTAATTACCTCCCTGTCACATTGTGGTAAGTTTATAATCAGATGACAAAATACAAAAAAAGTGTTCATAATACATGGTCATACATGTTTATAATCAAGTGACAACATAGAAATACATATTAATAATGCATGTTTTTATACATGTTTATAATCAAATAAAAAAATACCAATACATTTTTATAATGCATGGTAATGCATGTTAAATAATGAAATCACAAAATGCAACTACATGTTTATTATGCATGTTTATAATCAAATCACAAAATAACAAATATATGTTTATAAATGCACAATGTTCACTATGACCAATTTTACAGTTTTCATGCAGTTTATAGTTTAGCTATGCCATCATTTGTGAAGCCAGATTCATTAGCTGCTGAGCATACTGGCCAGCAGGACTGGGTGGAATACCATTTATGTGTATCCACATGACTATTGGGGTCAAAACCAGTGGCAACGGGTTTGAACAGAAAATGGGCTGTTTAGGAGCTAGATCTCTTCCAAAAAATTTCCGTAAGGGGGTACAGGATTAAGGAAATGGGAAGCTGGAGGAGAAAGAAGGTGAAACAAGTATTTAGGATAGGGTGAAGAGGGGTAGTTGAGTGGGAGGTGCTGGGGGAGGGTAGGGAGGGTGCAGTTCTCTGTCAGTCTGTGACCTGCAGCTTTCAACACCTGCAGACACACCCCCTCCACCATCCCCCAAACCCTCCCGTGGTCTGGATGCAGGGACTGGATCCCGGAACCCACGATCCATCCCATCCCCAACCTGGGTAGGCCTGTTTCTGGAGAGCAAGGGGGGGAACTCTTCTACAGATGTCATGGGTGGAACACCTGCATACCTGGCATTTCCCGTAAGCCTGGGGTCACCCCCAGGCCCATGTCGAGATGTTCTCTTCACATCCTTCATGCCGAAAACAGCAGGTCGGCCACGAGGAGCACCAGTTTGCTCTCTGAGAGCGTGCTTAGTGTTGCTGGGCTCCAAGGTTTGTGCATGCAGCGGGGAAAGAACCTGTTTGAAGCTTACTGCTATGCGGGCTGTACCTTTAACACTGGGGTGAATGGGATCATTATATAAGGCCTGACGTGGGGCACCATTTGGGGTATTGAAAACTCTGACATGGTCAATCATGTCAATCTGCAAGTAAGAGCATGCTTCATACAAATTCCTGTTTGATGGCAAAATGGAATTGTTGAGCTGATGTCTTCCACGAGCTGGAAGAATGGAACTAAAGGTAACACAGGCTCTTGGAAAGCAAGCTCTACACAGAGAGATTGCTTCTTTCCAAGTCTGTGTCGGGATAGGACCACTGGGGCAGTCATTTACCCCCACATGAACAATGACTGTGCTGACTTGGTCCTGGGGCACCGCCATATTACGGAGCCACTGAATAAGACTTACCACAGTTAAGCCTCTTACACAGACTTTGAAAAGAGAGTTACTTTGTGCTTCCAAACGCCTGGGATTTATATACTTAATAACAGAGTCACCAATAAGAATGGAGGAAGCTTCTGTAGGAATTGTTATGTTCTTCAAGACCTGCTCCCGGGTTTTCTTTCATTTCTGTATGAGGCTGGTTAGTGTCTAGATTAGTTTGCCTTGTTGCTTTTGGAACAACAGACTCCTTTTTTGAATAGCTAGGAACTTGTTTCTTAGGCTCTTGATCATGTCTGAGAGTTGAAAGTATCTCAAAACGGTTTGCAAGAGGGACATTTACCACCTCTACCTCAGTGCCTGCATTTTGAACTGGGGAGTTTTCATGTGTGGCCTCCTCAGCAACGTCAGAGTGGTCACTACTGTCAGCCTTTACTGCCGTGTGGACAACTGACTGAGGCGGTAAAGAACCACCAGAAACTTGTTCCTCTATGTCTTTGTCACACATGGTTGTATCGATCTGATCTATAGCTGTCATGCTATACTGTGTGCCTATATTTTTATTTGAGAGAGTTTTTGTCTTTAATTGCTGTAATTGGGACTGAACAGTCCCTAGACTTGTTTTTAGAGTGTGGTTTTCTTTCATGAGATTGTTGATTGTAGCATCACATTTTGACACACTAGTTTGTAGACTATCCACAGCAGTCAAAAGTGACTGGACTTGAGGTCAATGTAATGCTTGAGCTCATGTTTGATGGGCATTTGCAGCCTCCAGTCTGGAGGAAAAATCCACCTCTTGGTCAGTAAGTTTTGAGAGCATAATGTCGAGAGTGGTTTCAATGGACTGCAGTTTTTCAGTTACAGTTTTGTAATTGTTGGTATGTTGTGAGGGACACAGTGTCCGTCTTCGATAACGTTTTGCATGCTTCACCAGTTTGGGTGTCGCTTTCACTTGTCAGTTTTGGGTGGTGTAACACACCATCATCAGACATTACACTCGGTGTCACAGTGAGCTTAAGATCTTTGTTACATTCATGATCATGACCTTGTTTGTCTGTGGGGATAGTTAGGCTCACTTCAGTTTTGTTTGGCCAGGGAGATACCAGTGAAGTGTCTATCATGTCCAGAAGAACATTGTCACAGAAAGATTCTTCTGCTGTAGTGGAAGGTGAGGGGGAAGAGGCAGAGATAACTGTCATGGGATCAGTTGAGGGTGCAGCCAATGGTACACTGCTACCCTCATCAGTCAGAAAAGTAAGAGGAAGTGAGAGTAAAGTATGTTGAAGTGTGTTGGAATCATAATTTTCACAGAACATCGTAACAACATCTTTTAACACTTCGCATTCATATTTGTCCCATTTTGCACAGTCTATTCCTGACACAGTAGGGTTCCTGTGCCTTGTCGTGCGAAATACAGGACAGAGTCACGCATTTTATATCATTATGGAACACACGAATGATTGACTTGAACAGTTGGGTAGGTACTTGATGCTCGATCCACAGTGGAAGACATAGAGGTTTTCTTTACAGTCATAGTCAGTTTTTTCAATTCAGAATAGAATCTTATGCATGATGCATATCGATAAAACAAACAGTTTCTCCATAGGAGCAGCTCTTTATCTGAACATGAAAAACTTTTTTGGAGGCAGTCCAAAGTTGGTTGAAGTTTAGCTTCACATATTGTTGAGGCATCAGACATTGTCACTGTTTATATGCTATTACTTTTTTCTGACAGCTTGTTGTGTCAACGTCATTATTCAGTGTGCCAGCCTCTTCGGACGTGGGACAGTCAAGGGAGCTAAAAAGCCACCCATAACTGTTATACACTGTACCCAGAGTTCACTGCGTGTCAACGTCATTAGCGTCATCAACACAACACGAACATGCCAACACGGATGTGAAACAAGGGAGTTAAGTCCCCATCATCACACACAACAAGGTGTGCACACAGACTGTCAAAAAAAAAAACCAAAAAAAAAAAAAACCACTGTCACGTCACGCTTTCCAGAGCACGTGCAAAACACACAGTTATTGGATTACACACACAGGCCCAGTGAACAAGTATCACTGTCAGTTTTCCTTCATAATTTCATGTGTGTAATTAAACATCAATTAAGAGTCCATACCTGCATTCAAGGAAAAATAATTAACAGCATTGCATTCACGTCACATTCATTAACACACAGGTAAAATCTTGGAAGGATTGATATACGCTAACATGGTGCAACTATCAACATTGGCACAGCTATCAAAAACACGTCCTGCCCTCACCTCACCTGAGACAAAGAGGAGAGAGAGATAGAGAGAGAGAGAGAGAGAGAGACTACAAAGACAGACAGTACATTTCTAAACCTCAACCCTCGAAACGATTCTTTTACCGCTGCTTCTATTGAAAAAAAAAACTCCACAAAAATCAATACAGAAAAAAACCCATGTTTTAAGAGGTAGACGAAGGTACATTGAAAATCCTTTCAAGCCTAGGAACCCCTGCAGTGAAGTCCATTTCGCAGACATCAAAGGTATCAAAGGCAATGTGGCTTTTCTGACCACAGACACGAGGTGTCCATTTCCTGGCGCCGAAGAAACTGGACACTGGCTGGAGGTGTCTCGAAGTGACGGAATTTGACATGAAAAGACGTTTTGGGATTTGATTTCTGATTGAGTATATTGTGTCAAGATGTTACTACAAGGTACAGAACGTGTCCCTGGTGAATGCCTGCTGATTGACAGTGATCATTCACACCTGGGTTGGGCTGAGGGCTGAGGGCAACGTGACCCAGCTCAAGTCTTCGGTGTCATCTGGTGTGGCTGCACATGTGATGGTATTCATTTTATGAAATGTGTTTTATATAGCACTCTGAATAAAAGTGAATGAACGCACGAATATATGATGTACAAAGTGTATGTAAACCGTCACCTTCAGCTTCACCTACCCTGTAGTCTTGTATACTGTTGGAGCACCACTGAAGATTTTTAAACCAGCTTCCTCCACTGGTATGCGGAAACATTCAAAAACGTGTGATTGCAGCCTTAGGGGGAAACTTCATATACACGCACTGTGATTTGAAACAAAACAGTTTGAAATGCTAAGGTCACAGATAAGATCGTAAGACAAATGTGTAAGCATTTTTTTGGAAGTGGATGCCGATGTTGTCGTCATCGTTGTTTGCTTTTTTTCTCTCGTCATATTCGTCTTATTGATAATACTATTGGTGAAACATATGGTTGCTCTCTCTGTGTGTGTGTGTGTGTGTGTGTGTGTGTGTGTTGTGTGTTTGCGTGCGTGCGTGCGTTTGTGTGTGTGTTATTTATTTATTTATTTATTTATACCACTTTAAGTCACGCAGATTTCTCTGCGTGAAATTCGGGCTGCTCTCCCCGGGGAGAGCACGTCGCCACAAGAGCAGCGCCACCCATTCTTTTTTTTCTTTTTTCCTGTCTGCAACAGTACTTGTTTCCCTATCAGAGTGGCTTTTTTCTACATAATTTTGCCAGGGACAACTCTCTTGTTGCTGTGGGTTCTTTTACGTGCGCTACCTAATTATGTGTAACACACGGGACCTCGGTTTATCGTCTCATCCGAAAGACTAGCGCCCAGACCACCACTCATGATCTAATGGATGGGGAAAAAGTTTCGGGTCCAAACGGGATACGAACCACCGCATTCTTCCAACCCGGACTGTTCGCTTTCTAGACAGGCGC
>CM054145.1:66609299-66659299 GCA_028751875.1 Rapana venosa
GAGATGAGAGAGAGAGAAGAGGAGAGAGAGAGAGAGTTAAGAATGCCGAACAAGTCGACTAACAGGCTAACACACAGACATGGGCAATAAACATACAAACAGAAGAGCGACAGACAATGAGACAGACAGACAGAGAGGAAACAGACATACGAATACAAAAGAGAGACAGACTACTGGCAAAAGGGGAGGGGGGAAGGACAGACAGACAGACATAGAAAGAGAGAGAGAGATTTAAACAATTTTATTTATTCTTTTATTTCGAGGGAAATGAAATAAAGTACTCAATTTTAATTATTCTTTTATTTCGAGGGAAATGGAATAAAGTACTCATATGCTTTTTAACATCCCATCCCCGTGTGTCTGCAGCATTGTAAAGTTTGTCATCCGTTCCCACCGGCTCACAATGGCCTACTCGTCCGAAAAGCGGAACGGGTTTAAAGTGTACGCAAGATGTTCTGCGTGCGTTCGCACACGGGACTTCGGTTTATAGTCTCATCCGAAGGAGATAGACAAACAGACAAAAAGAGAGAGAGATAATAAAGAGACAGACAGACAGAGAGCCACACACAAAGACAGGACAGACAGACAGACAGACAAACAGACGGACAGACAGATAAAAAATAGTTAATGCGTAGATCCAGAGCTGTGTGCAAGGATGGACACGTCCTCTCTTGCCGTCATGCCATTGTCCCTCACCGCCTCTCCCCACGCTGCATCCACCCCACCACCACCACCACCACCCCTCTCTTCCTTTCCTTGCCCAACCCCCTCCCGTGTCTTCCCTCCCTGCCCTGATCTTCTCTTCTGGCCTCAACTCCTGGGGGTCTGTGCCTCAACAAGGGCCAGTGTACCCTTTCGGTTGTGAGCAGTCAGCTGAACGACCACAGGTTTGAGTCTTGCCTTCCTGTGTTCACCTTTCGCTGGCGTGAACGCCAGTGCCGACTCCGTTGTTCTCACAGTTCTTTAAGAAGACAGTTGACACGGAGGCAGCATGCAGACACACAGTGAAACATCTGGCGCACCTGCTGAAACTCCATTCTTCATCCCTGAGGTCAGAATGTTCGCTACCATCATGGCGGGCAACAAACAGTCGCATACGGAAACCTCTCACAAATAGAGAGGCTTGGAGCTCTAGCCGAGAAAACACAAGGCACACAACCCAACAACAACAACAACAACAACAACAACAACAACAACAACAACTTCTACCTGCCGCTGAAGACGAGAAGGCCCAACGTCGCTGGTGGGGTAGATACCACGTACAGTCAGAAGCCTCCTGCTCCCTGGAGAGGGAAGGGCTTCAGCACTCTCTAGCCGGTCCTGTCCATGACACCCCTGCCTGCAGGAGTCACTGCACCCCACTGCCCCAACACCCACCCCGCCATCTCTCACGGTTAGTGGGTGGGGGGGGGGGGGGGTAGGGGGGGGATGGGGGGATTTCTCGGGCACAAACGGGGATCGAACCACTACACCCTTTGAATCCGGACTTGTTTTCTGGGCAGAGATGTTACCCCCAGACCACCGATCCCCCATGTTGTGTTTGCTGACAATTCGGCATGTCGTGTTTGCTGACAATTTAGCATATCGTGTTTACTTCTCACATTTCCCTGGGGCGTTATGTCAATTACTGCTGCGTAATATTTGGTGTCCACATTGGACAAACATCCCTAAAATGGAGAGAAAATGTATGGTCCAGCCATTAGTGTTCTCCTTCCTTTTGCTGTGGAACTTGTCATGCTTTTTAAACTGTTTTTCCTTCTTGTATGTTTTGCAAACACACCACTGTGTTACCTAGCAGCTCGGCATCTCGTGCCTGTTCACTAGTGGCTGGGACCAGACTCACTTGGGGGGGGGGGGTTCTTAATGAAGCGGGATATTTGATGTCTGCATTACACACAGCTCCGCCTTGTTGGTTCCCAGCTCATTGTCCTAACGTCTGCTTTGTTGTCGCTGTCATGGAGGGAAAATGAGATAGTGGGAAGTGGAGGTGAGGGGTGGGGTGGGCTGGGGAGGGTGTTTGTTGGTATTGTTAATGAGTTAAGTCATGTGTGTGAAAGAGTGTGTGTGTGTGGTGTGTGTGTGTGGTGTGTTGTTGCGTGGGGCTGTCTTTTTGTTTACAAGGGAGAAGGCGCGGGGAAGGGGGTGGTTGGTCGGCGAATGGTTCTGCTCGCTGCCATCAAAGATGCCTGTGACATACTAGTGCTCCCTCTACACACCATCTGGGATGCTCCTGCCCTGCTAAATCCCACGCCACTACTTCGATATTCTTACCCCAGCCATACCCAGGCTTGATGCGTTGCTTACCAGTGTCAGAGGTGCTCACGGGAAGCTTTTCACTGCTAGGACACGGTGAGGCAACCAGCCAAAAGGGGCCCCCCGCCTGTTACAGGTTCACTTTGGTGGCCCCCTCTTAGCTGGGTACGTAGGGCACTACCGCTAAACGCCTTACTGATGACAATGAATAGTAGTGGCAGAGCCAGGTGAGAGGCTCACAAGGGTTTATAATAAAATTATAAATGGAATTTATTGCGCTATATCTTGCAGAGACAAATCAAAGCGCTTGCACTCAACTCATTCTTACACAGTCATACAACCAGTAACAAATAATAGTTCAATCAAGTCCAAATGTGGGACGCACCCCCACACACACCACACACACACACCACACAAAGGTCACCCCACCCTGGCAGGGCAATAGAATTTTGGCAGGAGAGGAAAATATTAGGTTGGAAATAATATGTCCCTTTAGACTGGGTTTATTAAAGTGTCATAAAAGGCTTTTGGCCCCTAGAAGAAGGGAGATCATTCACATTTAATGGACCAGAAATTGAGAAAGAGCGACGGCGATGTGGATTGGTGAATCTAGGTATTCGTAAGAACAAGGTATCTGAGCACAGAGCGGAGAGGAAAAAAGGAGTGTACAAGTGAAGACATTCACAGAGTAGGCGGGTTGCGTTTTTGGAGACATTTGGTAACAGAGGGTATGGTCTTATAGTTTACTTCTTGGCACAGGCAGCCAGTGGAGAGATTTTGCAAGAGAGGGGTAATATGTCAGGATTGTTTTTTCTGAGGATTAGTCGAGCTGCAGAGTTTTGTATACGTTAAAGGGGTTGGATTGATGATGCTGGCCAGACCAGCCAACAAGAATTGCAATAGTCCAGGACGTGAAAAGAATGAGGAGAAGTGACAAGTTTGGCTGTTGCATCGGTGGACAGGGACTTTCGAATTGCACTAATACGCCGTAATTGATTGTAGCAGGACTGGCAGGTCTGGGTGATGATTTTTGCATAGGAGTGTGTTGTCAATAAATGACCCCTAGATTTCTTCACAGCAGTGGATAAAGGGACTAATGCATTGCCAAGTTTTATTGAAACTGTTGTGATGGAAGAGAGTTTGTGTTTGGTCCCTACAAGCCATGATTTCCGTTTTATCTGCATTTAGCTGTAAATTTTTTCTGTTCATCCAATTTTGGATATCTTGAAAGCAGTGGGCCATATATGCAAAGAGAGAAGGCAGATTTTCAGGGGTGTCGCTGCTTAGAATCTGAGAGTATCTGCATAAAAATGATGGTTGATCTGATGGTGGTTAATTATATGTGACAGTGAGCAGTGTAGATGGTTTAAAAGAACAGGGCCCAGAACAGATCCCTGTGGAACTCCACATTCCAATCTTGCAGGTACTGACTGAATCTTGTTTACTGTGACTGTCTGGAATCGGTCAGTAAGGTATGAACTAAACCAGGTAAGGGCTGTACCAGTAACACCAAATGTTTTTTGAAGACGAGAGAGAAGAATAGAGTGGTCAATAGTGTCAAAGGCTGCAGATAAGTCGAGTAGATTAAGAAGAGAGATTTTCCCTGAGTCAGAAGCGAGTAGAAGTGTGTTTAAGGTGTAGGCAAGGGTAGTTTCAGTGCTGTGGTTGACACGATAGGCAGACTGAAACGCAGGAAGGATACTGTTGGATAGAAGGTGGTTGTTGAGCTGTTTTAGAACTACTTTTTCAAGGACTTTAGAGATAAAATGAAGGTTGAAAACAGGTCTATTGTTCTTCAGAACGTTGGGGTCAATGTCATGCTTTTTGAGTAGAGGTGTGACTATAGCAGGTTTTAGAGCTGAAGGAACATTTCCAGAGAAAAGAGATAAGTTTACTATTTTCGTAATAGTTTGAATACGTTGTGGCAGGCACTGTGCAAAAAGAGAAGCAAGTATGGGGGCAGGTATGGTTTCTTTCTAGAATGTTTATTCACAAGTATGCGAAGTCTTCGTTTATTTGTTTGTTTCTTTCTTTCTTTCTTTCTTTTCTTTCGAGGATAATGGAATAGCGACCCATGTGCTTTTTAATCAAGTACCCTTGTGTATGCAGTTTTGTAAATTCTGTCATCCTTTCCCACCGACACACAATAGCCTACTCTTAAAAAAAAGTGGAACAGGTTTTAATGTGTGCGCAAGATGTTCTGCGGCGTTCGCACACGGGACCTCGGTTTATAGTCTCATCCGAAGGACTTTCCCTTCTCCCGGTGAGCTTATGCCCGGGGATTTGAACACAGGACGTTATCTGTCGTCATCATCACATTCTTACTGCCTGACCAAAGTACCCAGGAATTTACCTGTACTCTCCTCAATTTATTTTGCCTTACCAGCCGCCATGGCGCAGTGGTTAGCGCCTTGGGTTACGGACTGGAAGGTCGCGGGTTCGATTCCCATAAGAGTCATAGGGATTTTTGGACTCCGGCCGGCTCCTACCCAGAGTGAGTGTGCTGTGGGCTCAGTGGGAAGACTGGGACCACACAGTCGAGCTTCATCCACTTAACGGATGCGAGTTTGGAGTGTGCTCAATTACCTGACCAACACTGCAGGTGTCTGTATCTCTCGAGCCCGGTTGACGCCGGGATATATTATGATAGTAAGCGTAGAGTACAACCCTGTCAAGTAGTCCCAAAGCATATGCACTTCCCCAAAGCATAATTTTCGTCATTTCCCCATTGTCATTGATCATCATGCATTTAAAAAAATTGCCTCTGATTCGGTGGTTCCAGTTGCTTGGTCTCATGGTGACCTCAGATACGGTTGTCCGTACACTTCTGTGCCTGTGGTGAGTTTGTGTCAAAAGCCTTCGGGGTTTGGGGGTTCGCGGGGACGGTCGTTGGAGGGACGTTGTGGTTTGGGTTGCCACCTCGGGTGGGCAACTCACTCAGTCTGGCTCCGCGACTGAGCTTTAAAACTGTCGTTGGTGGGGGCTTAGTAGGTGGTGTCCTGCGTATGTTAGCTCGAACAGGCACCACTGAACACCGCCAAAGTGACCCAGCAGCAGTGCAGGGCCCCTCTGGCTGGTGGCCCCACGACGGCCTGATAGTGATTGACTCCCTGTGGACCTCCGACTCTGGGAATGAGACATAACGAATCTGGGTATGGTTGTGGCGGGGAGATTGGAATGAGCGGGGTGGGAACAGCAGGATTGGAGATCACAGAAGATGAGGCAGCAAAAAAAAAATTATTTTTTTAAAAAGTTATTTTGCCTTGGAACTTTACCATGAGCAACTTTTGGACGGTTTGATTCATAAGGAAGGAAGACAGGCAGGCAGGATGAACGAAGAAAGGAAGGAAGAAAGAAGTGAAAAAATGAAAGAAAAATAAGAAGGCAAAAGTTTGAAAAAAAGGGAAGGGGAAAAAAAGAAATGAAAAAACCCGAAAAAGAGATAAAAAGGCCCATAAAAGATGAAAAAAAGGGAAAGGGGAAAAAAAAGAAAAAATCCCTTTTGAAGAAGGGAAGAAAAAAGGGAAAAAAAGGGAAAAAAAAAGGGGGATGGAAAGGGGAAAACATGGGAATGAAAGGAAATGAATAGTTAAATTCTTAAATTGAATTGTCACCCCATCTTGTCCCTTTTAATTAAAGGGGGGGGGGGGGAGGCCCGTAAAACCGATAAAACCCCCCCCCCCCCCCCCCCTTTTCCTCCCCAGTGGGGCAGCTTCCTCCCCCTTCCCCATGGCATCCAGGTACTTGAAGAAAAACCACAGGCCAGGGGGAAACCAGCCCCTAAATTCCCTTGTCGGGTCGCCCTTGGCTTCAGAGGCTGGCCACCATCCACCCCTTGCCAGTCCTGCCCTTTAAAAGTCAAACCACCCCCCCACCCTGCAGGGCTTTTCCCCCAGTTAAAAACCCCGGGAAATCACCCAAAACCCATGCGCTTTTTTTTTTCCTTTTTATCGAGGAAAAGGGAAATTTTGAAACTTTTTTGTTTTTTAACTTTCCATTTCCCCGTGTTATGCGGTTGTTTTTAAATTCTGTCTTTGTTCCTACTGGCCCCCAAGGCCCTCCCTTTTGGGAAAGCAAAACGGTTGAAAAGTTTTTGGCAAGTTGTTCTGCGTGCGTTCGCCCCGGGGGTCTGGGTTTTAAAATTCCCCACCCCAAAGGACGCTAAAACCCCTTCCCCCATCGGAAAATTGAAAGCACACTCGGGGCGAAAAGGGGGGCCCTTGACTATTTTTTTCAAACGCCCCCCAAATAGGCGGGCTTTTAACTCGGACTATAAAAAAGGTTTTTGGTGTCGTTTGTTTTAAAGGGTTGGGTGCGGTTTGTTATGCTAAACCGAGTTTGTCATGGCTAAAGTTTATCTCGCGTGGGAATTGTACCGACATTTGCTTTTTTTGTGTATTTAAAATGTAAGTCCAAACCAACTTCTCTACTCCTGAGGAGAGCGTGACGTCAAAACACCCGGCCGCCACCCGTTAGGGGTCTGTTTTCCTTTTTCCTGTCTGCAGGCCCTATTTTTTTCCCTATCCGAGCACCCTTTTTTCTACGAATTCTGCCAAAAACAACCCCTTTTTCCCTTTGCTGAGGGTTCTTTTACGTGCCCAAAATTTCTTGTTGTAAAGGGGGCCCTTTCGTTTCAACGTTTTCATCCTAAAGCTACACCCAACCCCCCACTCACGATTAGGGGATGGGGGGGGGAAGGGGGGGGGGTTTGGGGCACACAAGGGGATCGAACCCAACCGGGGACGGGGAAGGGAAACGGGACCTTTTGCTTTTTATGCAGATCCTTCCCCACCAGCCCACCAGCCCACCACTGTTTAAAGTCTCAACACTCAGCTTACACCAATACGGACAAACCGTTTGGCCTGGACGCCCCCAGTTTTTGAATACGAACGCGGCCCGCCCTTTCCCCTCCCCGGTATACCCAACGAGGGGCCCGTGTTTCATGCTGCTGTGCAATAGCTTTTCCAGCCCTGACACTCCGGGCTGTGCGGGGGTTTAAAGGAAGGAATAAGACCATGACAAAAAAACGGGAAACCACGAAAACCCCACCAACCCATGAACCCCCCAGGTGAAGGGGGACACGGAGAAATCATCTACAAAATATTGTTCATCAGAAGTAAGGGGGAGAGGAAACACGGGAAAAAGGGAACAAAAAACATAGGTAAAGGAAACGGCTTGGCAATCGACAGACAGACAAAAAAAACAAAAAAAAAGACAACTAGTTTCAACCCAAAGTAAAAATTAATAATAAAATAAAAATTTAAAAATAATAATTATAAAAATAAAAAAAAAACAAATTTTAAAAAATTATTGCCGGGAATCGGGTTTAAAAAAAAACAAATCGAAGCGCTTGCAAAAAAACTTTTTAAAACCCCATGAAACCCTTTTCAAATAAAAAAATTTTAAATGTACGTACCGCACACAAAACACACCCAACCGCTAACCACACACTATTTATTTTAAAAAAAAGCAAAAAAAGCTGAAAAAAAAAAAACCCAATAAAAAAAAATCCCAACAGAGAGGCTTTGAAATATCTTCCCCACCCCCACCAAAACACAAACCCCAAAACCAAACCATACACACACCTCACACACCACATTACACACACACGCCCCACCCCGCCCCCGGGGGCGGGGCACACACACACATACACACAACAAAACACACACACACAACCCACACACCCAGAGGGAGCGAGGGTATGAAGCAGCGAGCGGCGGAGAGGAGAGCTAAGAAAAAGACAACAGGAAAAAAACCCGGACAGACAGACAGCCCCGGGAAAACCCAAACAGCCCGGTCAGACAGATTTGCGGGGCTAATAGCGAAAAGTCTCTTGGAACTGAAAAGGGCCCATTGCCCCTTTCCAAGATAAAAGAAATGCCATCTTTCTCCGCCTTCAGCCCCAGCACACTTTAACCGCCCAATTCCTTTTTTAACCTAAGGGAGTAATTTACGCATGAAAGCCCCATGTTTGCACATCCTTTTTTGTCTTTTTCCCGCATGTAAACAGAAAAAAAGCTCTTGTGGGGCAGGACCGGCTTTTAACCCCCAAAAGATGGAGGAAAGGGTTCCTCACCCGCCCTCCCAAAAAAAAAAGATGGCCTCGGTCTTCCCGCTCATTAAAGGGTCCCAGATATTTCGTATGCTTGGGTAAACCAGCAAAAGAAGGTTTGGGAAGTTTGGGTGTTGGAAATATTTTCCCTGTTTCTTTTCGAAAAAAAAAAAGGTTTTTTTGGGTTTTTTTTCTCACTTTCTCTCCTTCCTTCGTTTTGTTGTCTTTCTTTTTTTCTTTTTTTTTCATTCTGTCCCTATTAAATTTACTTATAAATAATAATAAAAATTTTTAAAAATTTTATATAAAAATTTTTTAAAAAATTTTAATAATAAATAATAGTTTTTTTGAAAAGGGATAGATGATAGATGGGTTAGATAGTTAAATAGATAGAAAAGTTTAAAAGATAGAAAGATAGAAAATAGAATATGTTTGGTGTATTTTCATTTCTATATTTATGTAGTAGTTTTTGTTTTTTTTTTTAAACGGGTAAACTGATTAAACACAGAAATGTTTTGGGAAAACCGTTTAAAAAGCGATGGGAACTTGAAGGGAAGAAATTGAAAAGGAAAAAAAATGTTTTTAGAAATGGCTGGGGGCCAAATTTCAACGATTCAAAAAACGTTTTGCAAACAGCCAGGCTTGAACACGTAAACCCGAAATTTATGGGGGCAAACTTCGAAAAGCTCTTAATTAATGACACTATGACCAGGAGTTATGGGAAATTAAAAAAAAATTTTTTGGCAGCAATGACGCAAAATCAAAAATTCCATGTGCTGAAAAAATTATTTGATATGGAAAACTTTTTCAATAACGTTAAAATCCTCTCAAATTGCATTCTGCAAAAGATTTTAAAACTGATCATTTTGGGGGGGTCCTTTTTAACAAAAAAAGCTTTTGAAAAAATTTGTTGCGTGCCCCGCCCCGGGGTGCGTGTTGGGGTGTGTGGTGTTTGCGTGTGTGTGTTTTTTTGCCCGTCCCCGTCTATCAAATTTTTCTGTCTGTCTGTTTTCCCCTTTTCCCCCCTCTCTCCCTCTCTCTCTCTCCCCTCTCTCTTTTCTCTCTCTCTCTCCCCTCTCTCTTGTCTTTCTTTCCCCCCTCAACATTGTCCCCTTTTTGGTCATCCTTATTCTGTTTTGAAAACAAAACGCTCCCAAAAAAACCCAAAAAAATAAATCCGTAAGTGGTTTCCGGGTTTTTTTTTTTGTTTAATTCATTTTTAGTGGGAAAAACCCTTTCCGTCTTGTCTGGGGTTTTTTTTTTAAAATTTTGGGTTTTTATTTTTTCTTTTCAACAAAATTTTAAATTGGGCCAAAATCGTGTCCCTTTTTTGTTTCCTTGTATTGTTTTTTCTTTGTTTAGAAAAAATTAAAATAAACAACCCTTTTCTAAGGGTCCGTCTGCTTTAAACCCAAAAAATGCGAAAATTGTTTTTTTCCTCAATTTTTAACCTATACGAAGTGTCTGGAGTAAGGTTTTCTACTGTTGTTGCTGCGGGGGCTTTTTTTGTTGTTTTTTATTTTTTGTATTTTTTGTTTTTTTTTTCCTTTTTAGGCTTTTACCTGCTGTATCTTTTGTGTTGGTGTTGGTTGTGGTGGGGTTTTTTTTTTAGTTGGTTTGGGTTTGGGTTTAAATTTATTGGTTGCTGGTTTGGGTTTGGTGGTTGGGGGGTTGGGTGGAGCGAAGGGTTGGTTTTTGTTTTGTTTTTAAAGGTTGGGAAAGGTTGGTTTTTTGGTTGGTTGGTTTGGGTTGGGTTTGGTGGTGGCTGGCGGGGGGGTTCCCCTGTTTTGGGTTTTTGATTGGTTTTAAATTGGGTTTTTGGCTGGGTTAATTGGGTTTGGTTTTGCTGGTCGGTTTTTTGCGTGGTTTTTTTTAGTTGATTGGGTGTGGGCTATGTCTGTTTTTGTGGAGAGGGGTTTTGCCCTATTGGTTGGCTGGGTTGTTTTGTTGGGTTAAATTTTGCATGGGGGTTTTTCTTTTAAATTGGGTTTTCTTTTTTGTGTGTTTGCGTGGGTTTTTTTACAAACCCAAAACAGAACAAGAATGCCAACACTTTACCACCCTGGTAGTCCCCCCATGGCACTTTTATGACACTTTGTTTTTTAAAAACAAAAGGAAAAAGCTTTAACCTTTAATATAACCCAAAGATTGCAGAAAGAGAAAAATGCCCGGGAAAACGCTTTTAAGGTTTTTTCAGAGATTTTACGCACTTAAACATTTGGAAAACTCTTACGTCTTTTTTTTCATGCTAAACTTAAAATTGGCTGGGGGACAGCGAGTGTCCCACCCTTTTGGCCCAAACTCGCCTCAGGATATTTGGATGGGTTTACCCCTTTGCCCCGCCTTAGCTTTCAGTACAGTCCCCCCGTTCACCCAGCGAAAAGGGTACCCGCCCCTTTTTTAGGGTGAGGGAAGGGAAAGAGCCGGGGGAAAGGAGATGGGCCCCCCCCCTCCCAAAATGCTGGCCCCTAAAAATGAGGTCTCTGCGCCTCGCTCCCCCAAGACCTATTGGTTTTTGGGACACCTTACTTTTTTCACCCCATGCTTTGACGGGATAGGCCCTATGTATTTTTTTTGGTTGGGGAGTTTTATGGTGTGTATAAGTGTATTGGGGTTTTTTGGTGGCCTGCCTGCTTCCTTTTTCCCGCTTGGGCAAAATTTTTAAAATCCTTCCTGTGTCTTGCTCTGTCTGTATTTCTTCTTTTCTTTTTCCCCCCTCCTCTCTCTCGGTCTGTCTCCCCTTCCTGTTTCTTCCTCTCTGTGTCTCCCGTCTCGTCTCTTCTCCCCCTTCCCCTGTCCCGCTTGGTCCCCTGGTCTGTCGTCTCTCTTTCCCCTTGGGCTCCTCTCTTCCTTTTCTTCCTCTCTTCCTCTCCTTTTCCTTTTCCCCTCTTCTCTCTCTCTCTCCCCTCTTCCTTTTTCCCCTTTCTCCCTTTCTCTTCCTGTCTCTCTCTTTCTCTCTAGTCTGAAATTTTTCTCTCTCTCTCTCTCTCTCTCTCTTTCTCTCTCTCTCTTTTCTCTCCTCTCTCTTCTCTCCTCTCTCTGCCTCTCTCTCTCTTCCCCTTCCCCTCCCCCTGTAAGTTTTTTTTACGTATCACGTGAGTTTAGTATCAACCTAGTTGAGTGATTTCTTCATGTATCCCAAGTTTAAGGGGGGTAGCAAAAAAGAAATTTAAAAAATTCCGAACTGGGTTTTTTTCATTGTATGCTGTTAGGATTGTGTATTGTATTGCGTTGTATTTCATTGTATCGTATTGTATTGTAGTGTATTGTACTGCATTGTATTGTATTTTATTGCGCTGTGCTGTACTGGTTTGCATTTCATTGTATTGCATTGTGTTTTAATGCATTGTATAGTGTTGTATTGCGTTGTATTTTATTTTATTGTACTGTTTTGTTTTGATTCACGGCATCTTTCTCTGGACGAAATTCGGGCTGCTCTCCCTAGGGAGAGTGCGCCACCACAAGAGCAGCGCCACCACAAGAAGAGCAGCGCCACCACAAGAAGAGCAGCGCCACCACAAGAAGAGCAGCGCCACCACAAGAAGAGCAGCGCCACCACAAGAAGAGCAGCGCCACCACAAGAGCAGCGCCACCACAAGAAGAGCAGCGCCACAAGAGCAGCGCCACCACAAGAGCAGCAGCGCCACCACAAGAAGAGCAGCAGCGCCACCACAAGAAGAGCAGCGCCACCACAAGAGCAGCGCCACAAGAGCAGCGCCACCACAAGAGCAGCAGCGCCACAAGAGCAGCGCCACCACCACAAGAAGAGCAGCGCCACCACAAGAAGAGCAGCGCCACCACAAGAGCAGCGCCACAAGAGCAGCGCCACCACAAGAGCAGCAGCGCCACAAGAGCAGCGCCACCACCACAAGAAGAGCAGCGCCACCACAAGAAGAGCAGCGCCACCACCACAAGAAGAGCAGCGCCACCACAAGAAGAGCAGCGCCACCACAAGAGCAGCGCCACCACAAGAAGAGCAGCGCCACCACAAGAAGAGCAGCAGCGCCACCACAAGAAGAGCAGCAGCACCACCACAAGAAGAGCAGCGCCACCACAAGAAGAGCAGCGCCACAAGAGCAGCGCCACAAGAGCAGCGCCACCACAAGAGCAGCAGCGCCACCACAAGAAGAGCGGCGCCACCACAAGAAGAGCAGCGCCACAAGAGCAGCAGCGCCACAAGAGCAGCGCCACCACAAGAGCAGCAGCGCCACAAGAGCAGCGCCACCCTTCATTTTTCGTTTCCTGTCTGCATAATTATGCATTTCTTTCCCTTTCAGAGTGGGGTTTTTTCTACATAACTCTGTTAGGGACTTTTTTTTTATTGCCGTTGGTTCTTTTGCGTGCAGTAGTGTGTGGTGGAGAGATAGAAGAGAGTCCAAGAGCGTAAAAACCCAAGTGTAATACTGTTACCAGCTTACATAGCTGAGAAATGAGGCAACATCTGCGTCATTGTGGGGGAGAAAAAGCAACGGCCTCATTTTTTCAAAGAGAGGAATAAAAGAAGGAAGGGAGGAAGAAGAGAGAGAAATAAGGACGGAAGGAAGGAAGTGCGAAGGAAAGAATGAAAGCAAAGGAGACAGTCCGGAAAAAAAAAAAGGGGGGAAGAAAAAAAAAAATTAAAGAAGGAATGGGAAAAGAAATAGGGAAAGACAACAAAAAAACTTCCCCAAAAGGAAAAAACGGACGGGAGGAAATAGCACTAAAGGGAAAGGAAGAAAGGAAAGGAAAGGGGGAAGGAATAAAGGGGAAGGGGGGGGAAGGGGGAAGGGGGAAGGGGGAAGGGAAAGGAAGGAGGGGAAGGACAAGGAAGGAAGGGAGGGAAAGAAAGGAAAAAAAACCGGTTTTTTTAAAAAATTTTGGGGGGGGATTAAAAAAACCCAAACAGCCAGGGTAAAGCTCAGCCCAAAGTGCCTCTTGAAAGAGGGCCATGTCAGTCCAGACACAACACTTTAGGGGAAAAGACTGGGGGAAAGCAAGCCAGGTAATGCGGGTGCTGGGGGGGGGAGGTCACACAAACCCAAAAGGGGTTGAAAGGGGCAAAAAACACAGAAAAGAAAAAAAAAAAAAAGGGGAAAGCGGGCAGGGTAAAAAATAAAAAAAAAAAAGAAGGGGAAATAAAAACGGGAAAAGGGGCCCAACTATAGCGGGTTTGGCCCCCCGGGAGAGTGGCAAAGGGGTTTCCGGGCTACTTCCCTTCAGTAAAAACCTTTTGGGTTAATACCCGCCGGGTTACGTATCACGCACGGCCTTTAGCAAGGGTCTGCTTAAATCCCCCTTGCGCGGGGTGTACCCCCCCGGTCTTTATTTTGGCCAGCGGGCGCTGCAAATTTTTCGGTTTTCTTTGCGAGTTTTCCCTTTGGGAAAAAAGTTTTTAACTTTCTTTCGGGGGGAAAAGGCAGGAAAATATTTCCAAAAAAGGGCACAAAAGGGGACAAAAGGAGGTGACAGGGGAAAAAAGAAAAAAGGGGCAAAAGAAAAGGGCCAGTGGATGAAAAAGGGACATTTCCAACTATTGGGGAAAATTTCCCAATTTGGGTTAAAACTAAGTTTTTTGGGCTTTCCCTGTGCCCTTTTCGAAAATTTTATCTTTTTTCCCTTTATATGCTAATTAAAGTTTCAAAATTGGCCCTTTAATTTTTTACTGTTTTGCTGAATTTTAACTGGAGGGTGTTTTCTTTTCCAGTACTTATAGAACTGAAAAGACCCAAAATTGACGTCTTCAAACTAAAACTGGTATGAGACAAAACTTTACCAAATGCAAGGACTATTCCAAAGGAGGGGCCTGGGACTCAGACCACAGCCAGTCCTCCGGGAAAAACAACACACGGGGAAGAGGACCCCCAAGGCAAATGGAAACAGGCAGAGAGGTTAAAATTTGAAAAAGAAAAAAAAAAAAGGGGCCGGAAATGCGGGAAAAACATCCAACACTGTAGCCAAAAGCTAAACGGGGTGGACCCCCTACAGATATGAATATTGAGGGGGGCCTGGGAGCCCTTTAAAACAGCTACCCTGGACACCCTTGCAAGAGGCATGGGGGCAACAGGAAGGACAGGAAAAGGGAACCCCGAAAGGCCAGGTGGTGGAATGAAGAAAAATCCCAAAGGGGCCATAAAGAAAAGATTTAGATCTTCAAGATTGGGGTTTAAGTTTAAAACAAAAGAAAAGACTACGTGAAAGTGGTTTGGGCAGCAAAAGGGGGTTCATGGAAAAGTAGGTGGGTGGGAATTTGCGAAATGTATAAAACACTCCCCAAGGGGGTTCTTTCTAAAATGTCCCAAAGGGAAGGCGAATACGGGAGGAAAAACCCTTTTTACCCCCCCACTGGGGATCCGATTTCAAAAGGACAGCCATGCGGAAAGAGGATGGATCATACAGGATGGGAAAAAAATTTTTTAAAGGGCCTTTTTTTTAAAACCCTCAGGGGCGAATGGGAAAAAATCAAATTCATTTCCCAACACCCAGACCATCCCAACCCCCCATCTTGGGGTGTGAATAAGATTGGGGCCCTCAAGATTAGCCCTAAAGGGAAGGGGGGGGTTTCAGTGTCTTTAAAACAGGGGGGCCATTTGGGCCCGTGGGCGGGTGGAGGGCCCAAAAGGATTTACAACCCTTTTTTCCCAAAAAATATGGGAGGAAAGAAAAGTTCCAGGACTGGCAAGAACGTATTGTAGTGGGGCCCAATAGAAAAAAGGAAATGGCCTTTAAAAAGGGGTGTAGTAACTAAAGAGGGGAATTTCAAAACCCCCAGCCCTGTAGGAAAGATGTTTAAGGGAAAAATTTCCCAGAGCAGCGCCCCCAGAGCCAAAAAAAAACACCTACTGTGTGTGCTTTAGGGTTTTGGGTTCAGGAAAAGGGGGAGGCTGTACTGTTGGGATTTTTTGCACTGGTTCCAAAGAGTGAGAGAGCTCTTTAATTCAATCAAGCCTCACCTGTATTTGTCGACCAAGGGAAAAAGGGATTTGGGCCCGAGTGCACAGAGATAAGCTTTTTTTTTGGGGGGTTCCTGGGCAGTTTTCACATCCCAAAGGGGGAGGGTCTTAAAATAAAATCCGGGGCTGTATAAAATGCAAGGGGGCCCGTTCACCTTTTAAAAAGGGGCTTTCCAAATGGTTCCCTGTTTACGTTTGGGGTGAGACAGGGGTGGTTTCCCTTTTCCCCTTTGCTCTTTAAACATATTATGGGCCGGGTACAAAGGAAAAACCAAAATTGACCTGGAGGGGGAGTCTCAAAACTTTGTTTGGGTGCGGGTCAAGTCAGATTCCCAAAGATTTTAAAAAAGACAAGCTGAAGAGCAAAAATACCAGCTCAATTTAAAGCTGTGAAAACCCATGGGATGAAAATCAGGAAGGGAAAAACCCCAAGCCATTGGGCCCGTCAAATAGAATCCCGAAAAGCTCCAAAAACAATATCTAAGGAGGGCCAAATTAAAAATGGGGCGACTGAATTCAAGTATTTTTGGGGAGTATAAATTTACCCGAAGATGGGAAAATTTGGGAAAAAGAGGAAAAAAGAAAAACGGGTGTCAAAAAAACTAAACGCAGTCAGCTATTCAAACTTGCCCCCCAAATTCTGCGAAAACCTTTCCCTTCCCATGAGCAAAAAAGGCCAAAAATAATTTTAACGCCATATTTTTTGCCAAACTCTCATTACCAGTGCCAAGGGCCTGGCCCCTGACAAAAGCCCTTGGGCGCAGAAATAAAGTAACGTGTGGATTGGAAATGTTGAGGAAGCCGGGCAAAAATTAACCCGGGAGTCGGGTAAAAAAAAACGAGGGGGGATCAGGGGACATGGCAGGAGCCGCCCGTCCTACACCCTAAATTTAAAACATCGAACCAAGTGGTTCGGGCACCTCACCGGATGCTGCCAAAATGGCCCGGGCCCTTTCGTGCTTACAAAATTGAGGTACTCCCGCCACGAGGACCCGAAGGGTTTGGGCCCCGGCCGGGCGCCCGGAGTGATTTTCCCTGGCAAAAAAAAACGCTGAAAAATCCGGATTGGGCTCTCCCTCCCAAAGCTAACCCCCTTGCAGCAGACAGGGGGGTTAATTTTCCCCGGGAAAAGCCAAGAGTTTCAAGCGGGAAGGGAAAAAATAAAATAAAATTATAGAAAGGATTGTCCTTGTAGAGTGTTTCGTTAAATACGACACTTCCAAAAATTGGGTTTCTGAAAAATTAAAAAACCCCCAAAAAATTTAATGCCAAAAGGGCCTTGGAAAGACATAGTTGGAAAGAGTTTAATTGGGTTTGTAAGAAGTGGGGTATGTTCGTATGTAGGTAAAGTTTAGTATGTATGTAGTGTAGGTAGTCGATGTAATGTGTAAAGTTCGTATGAAGTAGTGGAGGGGAGTAGTATGTAATGGGTTAATTCGTTTTATGTTTGTGGGGTTTGTACGTTGTAAGGTTTTTGTCGGTTTTATGTAGTGGAGGTTTTTGTAGGAATGAATGTGTTTGTCAGTGTAGGTAGTGGAAGGGTTTGTACGTATGTAATGGGGTATGGTCGTATGTATTGGGAGTTGAGTTGTAGTATGTAATGTGTAGGGGCGTTGTATGGGTGTAGGTTTGTAAGGGATGTAAAAGGGGTATGTTTGTATGTATGTGTGGGAGGTAGTTTCGTATGTAATGTGGGATGTTGTGTTTTGTAGTTTTTAGGGAGTAGGTGGAAAATTTTGTATATCGAAAGTAAAGTAGTTTTAATGGGAAAAATGTATAATAAATTTAATTCCGTTTCCCGACAGTTTAGGAGTGTACATCCCCTCCTCTCCCTCGTGATAATTAAAAAAATTAAAAAAAAAAATTTTAAAAAATTAAAAAAGAAGAAAAATATTTAAAATAATTAAAAAATTAAAAAAAAATAAAAATTTTTTTTGAGTTTTAGTTTGTTTAATAATTTTAAAAATGATAATAATAATAATAATTTAAAAAAATAAAGATTTATGAGATGAGATGATGTGATGATGTTATGATGATGACAAATTTAAAAAGGGGAAAATTTTATAAACCCCTATATCTTGAAAGGGCAAAGCAAAGGGCAGGAATTTAACCAATCTTTCAGTCAGTATAATAACCCTCCCCACGTTTTGGAAAATTCTGGTGCTAGGAAATTTTCCCTTTTCTATCCCCCTTTTTTATTTTGCCTTTTTTTTCCTCTTTTTCCCTGTCAACTCATTTTATTTCCTATTTTCCCTTTTTTTTGGGGCCTTCTGGGGCTCTAATTTTCCAAAAATGATTATGAGATGACAGTTTTCTTCCCCGCGAAAGTTCGGAGCCACTTTGGCCCGACTTGCCCGGGGCGCTTAACGGCCCGCGTAACACATTTTTGCTCATATCACAGACAACAGTAGTTGCTTTGCATGGCTTGACGCAATGTTTGCAACAGACCCACGGCGATAGTGGGCAACACACCCTACTTGCTTTGAAAGAGCATTGACCTAGGATAGATAGGATAGATAGAGAGAGAGCTGGATGGTTTATAGATAGATAGATAGATAGATAGATAGATAGATTTATAGATTTTAGATAGATAGATAGATAGATAGTTTAGACAGACAGACAGACAGACAGACAGACAGACAGACAGACAGACAGACAGACAGATAGATAGATAGATAGATAGATAGATAGTTTGTTAGACAGACAGACAGACAGACAAGATAGATAGAACAGACAGACAGACGGGACAGAGACGGGACAGACAGATAGATAGATAGATAGATAGACAGACAGAAAGATAGATAGATAGATAGACAGACAGACGGGACAGACAGACAGACGGGACAGACAGATAGATAGATAGACAGACAGACAGACAAATAGATAGTTAGATAGATAGATAGATAGATAGACAGATAGATAGATAGATAGATAGATAGACAGATAGATAGATAGACAGATAGACAGATAGACAGATAGATAGATAGATAGATAGACAGATAGACAGATAGATAGATAGATAGATTAGATAGACAGATAGACAGATAGATAGATAGATAGATGGGATAGCAGATAGACGATAGACAGATAGAAGTTAGATGAAGATAGATTGATAGACAGATAGTAGATAGATAGATAGTAGATAGATAGATAGACAGACAGGAAGACAGCAGACAGACAGACAGATGGGATAGATAGATGACAGACAGACAGACAGACAGACAGATAGATAGATAGATAGATAGATAGACAGACAGACAGATAGATAGATAGTAGATAGATAGACGGGACAGACAGACAGACAGACAGACAGACAGACAGACAGACAGACAGACAGACAGACAGATAGATAGACAGACAGACAGACAGAAAGACAGACAGAGAGATAGTTTAAATTAGATAGATAGATAGATAGATAGATAGACAGACAGACAGACAGACAGATAGATAGATAGATAGATAGATGGATTAGATAGATAGATAGATGGATGGATAAGATAGATAGATAGATAGACAGACAGACAAGATAGATAGATAGATAGTAAGATAGACAGACAGATAGATAGATAGATAGTAGATAGATAGACGGGACAGACAGACAGACAGACAGATAGATAGATAGATAGATAGATAGATAGATGTAGATAGACGATAGACAGATAGATAGATAGTAGCAGATAGATAGATAGATAGTTTAGATAGACAGATAGACAGATAGATAGATAGATAGCAGATAGATAGATAGATAGACAGATAGATAGATAGATAGATAGATAGATAGATAGATAGATAGATAGATAGACAGATAGATAGACAGATAGATAGATAGATAGATAGATAGATAGATAGATAGATAGATAGATAGATTGATAGATAGATAGATAGATAGATAGATGATAGATAGACAGATAGATAGATAGATATTGCTGTTGTTGTTTTAAAGTTGCTTTTTTTGGTTTCGCTCAGTTTGGCTCAGTGTGTGTGTGTGTGTGCAAAATGTCCAAAGCAGAGCACAAAACCCAAAAATCATCCTCATTCCCCATCATCATCCATCCTCATCTCATCCTCATCATCATCATCTCATCGTCGTCGTCGTCATCCTCTCATCATCATCATCATCCTCATCGTCATCCTCTCCTCCTCATCATCCTCATCATCATCTCATCATCATCATCACTTTATCATCATTCTCATCTCATCATCATATCATCATCTCATCATCATCACACTCATCATCATCAAACATCATCATCATCATCATCATCATCATCATCATCATCTCATCCTCATTTATCACCATCCTCATCACCATCATCATTTATCCTCATCATCACCATCCTCTTCACCATCATCATCATCATCATTCATCATCTTATCATCATCATAAACATATATCATCATCATCATCATCATCATCATCTTTATCATCATCACCATCATCATCATCCTCAGTGGAGGTGCCAGCCCTGAGCTGACTCCTCCAGCCCCCTACAGGTCGTGCACTACCGTCTTCAGTCAACAACGCGTTGTGGCAATGTCAGCCTGCATGTAGTACTGTGCACTGTCATCCTGCATGTAGTACTGTGCACTGTCAGCCTGCATGTAGTACTGTGCACTGTCAGCCTGCATGTAGTACTGTGCAATGTCAACCTGCATGTAGTACTGTGCACTGTAACTGCATGTGTACTGTGCACTGTCAGCCTGCATGTAGTACTGTGCACTGTCAGCCTGCATGTAGTACTGTGCACTGTCAGCCTGCATGTAGTACTGTGCACTGTCAGCCTGATGTAGTACTGTGCACTGTCAGCCTGCATGTAGTACTGTGCACTGTCAACCCCCTTGTAGTACTGTGCACTGTCAGCCTGCATGTAGTACTTTTGCACTGTCAGCCTGCATGTAGTACTGTGCACTGTCAGCCTGCATGTAGTACTGTGCAATGTCAACCTGCATGTAGTACTGTGCAATGTCAACCTGCATGTAGTACTGTGCACTGTCAACCCGCATTTTAGTACTGTGCACTGTCAGCCTGCATGTAGTACTGTGCACTGTCAGCCTGCATGTAGTACTGTGCAATGTCACCTGCATGTAGTTGTGCAATTTTCAACCCGATGTAGTACTGTGCACTGTCAGCCTGCATGTAGTACTGTGTAATGTCAGCCTGCATTAGTACTGTGCAATGTCAGCCCGCATGTAGTACTGTGCACTGTCAGCCTGCATGTAGTACTGTGCACTGTCAGCCTGCATGTAGTACTGTGCACTGTCAGCCTGATGTAGTACTGTGCACTGTCAGCCTGCATGTAGTACTGTGCAATGTCAACCTGCATGTAGTACTGTGCAATGTCAGCCTGCATGTAGTACTGTGCACTGTCAGCCTGCATGTAGTACTGTGCAATGTCAGCCTGCATGTAGTACTGTGCAATGTCAGCCTGCATGTAGTACTGTGCACTGTCAGCCTGCATGTAGTACTGTGCACTGTCAGCCTGCATGTAGTACTGTGCAAAAGTCAACCCGCATGTAGTACTGTGCACTGTCAGCCCGCATGTAGTACTGTGCACTGTCAGCCTGCATGTAGTACTGTGCACTGTCAGCCTGCATGTGTACTGTGCACTGTCAGCCCGCATGTAGTACTGTGCAATGTCAGCCTGCATGTAGTACTGTGCAATGTCAGCCCGCATGTAGATGATTCCTGTGGCGTTTCACGGCGGACTAAAAATGTGCTGTGAAATTTTGATTTGGGTGAGTTTTAACTAGCACTTAAAAACGTATGCCGATATCAAAATATTTTATTAGTAGAATTTCTTCTTCTTCGTTTTCTTCGTTTTCTTTTCTTCGTTTTCTTCGTTTTCTTCGTTTTCTTTTTTCTCTTCTTCGTTTTCTTCGTTTTTTTCTTCTTCGTTTTCTTCTTCTTCTTCTTCTTTACTTCTTCTTCTTCTTCTTCTTCTTCTTCTTCTTTCTTCTTCTTCTTCTTCTTTTTCTTCTTCTTCTTCTTCTTCTTCTTCTTCTTCTTTTTCTTCTTCTTCTTCTTCTTCGCTTTCTTCTTCTTCTTCGCTTTCTTCTTCTTCTTCTTCTTCGCTTTCTTCTTTTCTTCTTTGCATTCTTCTTCTTTTTCATTCTTTCTTCTTCTTCTTCTTCTTCTTCTTCTTCTTCTTCTTCTTCTTCTTTCTTCTTCTTCTTCTTCTTTTCTTCTTCTTCTTCTTCTTCTTCTTCTTCTTCTTCTTCTTCTTCGTTTTTTCGTCGTCTTCTTCTTCTTGTTCTTGTTTTCTTCTTGTTCTTCTTCTTTGCATTCTTCTTCTCTTTTTTCTTCTTCTTCTTCTTTCTTCTTCTTCTTCTTCTCTTCTTCTTCTTCTTCTTCTTCTTCTTCTTCTCTTTCTTCTTCTTTCTTCTTCTTCTTCTTCTTTTTTCTACTTCTTCTTCTTCTTCTTCTTCTTCTTTCTTTTTCTTCTTCTTCGCAATTCTTCTTTGCAATTCTTCTTCGCAATTCTTCTTCGCAATTCTTTTCTTCTTCTTCTTCTTTTGCATTCTTCTTCTTCTTCTTCTTCTTCTTCTTCTTCTTCTTCTTCTTCTTCTTCTTCTTCTTCTTCTTCTCTTCTTCTTCTTCTTCTTCTTCTTCTTCTTCTTCTTCTTCTTCTTCTTCTTTTTCTTCTTTGCATTCTTCTTCTTTGCATTCTTCTTCTCTTCTTCTTCTTCTTCTTCTTCTTTGCATTCTTCTTCTTCTTCTTCTTCTTCTTCTTTGCATTCTTCTTCTTCTTCTTCAATTTCTTCTTCTACTTCTTCCTCTTCTCCTTCTTCTTCTTCTTTCTTCCTTTCACTCCTCTATTCTTCTCTTTCTCCTTCTTCTTCTTTCTCTCCTTTCACTCCTCCTTCTCCTTCTTCTTTGTCTTCGTCTTCTTTGTAGTCTGCTCCCCTTCCTTCTTTGTGTTTGGTTCTGTTTTTTCTCCTTCTATTTTTGTCTTTGTTTCATCATCATCATCATCATCATCATCATCATCATCATTCATCATCATCATCACCACTAATACTACTATATGTATCACATTCTCTTTGTCATTTCGATATCGTGTTCCTTGAAGTTGTCACTTGTTTGTGCTTGTGTCTGCTACAGTTGTTGTTGTTGTTGTTGCTGTGCTGCTGCTGCTGCTGCTGCTGCTGCTGCTGCTGCTGCTGCTGCTGCACCGGTTTGTTTCTGCTTCAACAACTGTATTGACTTTGCAACTATGATGGCTGCATCTACTACTGTAGGTGGCATTGTCATTATAGATGTTACTGTTGATGATGCTGCGGCTATGTAGTGCTGGTGTGAAGAAAAAGGGCAATGTTGCTCAAAGTATGTGGGTCAAAGGAAATTTTTTTTTTTAAAATTTTTTTTTTTGGGGGGGAAAAAAAGGGGGGAAAAAAAAAAAAAAAAAAAAAAAAAAAAAAAAAATTTTTTTTCCCCCCCCGGGTTTTTTTAAAGGGGGGAAAAAGGGGGGGTTTTTTTTTTTTGGGGGTTTTTTTTTGGGGGGGGGGGAAAAAAAGGGGGGCCCCTTTTTGGGGGGGCCTGTTTTTGGGGGGGGGGGGGGGTTTTTTGGGGGTTTTTTGGGAAAGTTGGTTTTTAACCCCAATTTTTTTTTTTTTTTCCCCCCCTTTTTTTTTTTTTTTTTTTTTTTTTTTTTTTTTTTTTTTTTTTTTTTTGGGTTTGGGGTTTTTTTTGGCCTTTTTTTTTTTTTTTTGGGGGTTTTTTTGGGGGGGGGGGCCCAAAAAAAGGGGGGGGTTTTTTTTCCCAAAACAAAAAAAAAAAAAAAAAAAAAAAAAAAAAAAAAAAAAAAAAAAAAAAGGAAAAAAAAAAAGGGGGTTTTTGGGGGGGGGGGTTTGGGGTTTTTTTTTTGGGAAAAAAAAAAAGGGGGGTTTTTTTTTTTTTTAAAATTTTGGAAAAAAAAAAAAAAAAAAAACCCCCCCCGGGGGGAAAAAAAAAAAAAAAAAAATTTTTTTTGGGGGGGGCCCCAAAAAAAAAAAAAAAAAAAAAAAACCCAAAAAAACCTTTTGGGGGTTTTTTTTTTTTTTTTTTTTAAAATTTTTTTCGGGGTTTTTTTTTTTTTTGGGGTTTTTCCCTTTTTTTTTTTTTTTTTTTGGGGGGGGGGGTTTTTTTTTTTTGGGGAAAATTTTTTTTTTTTTAAAGGGGGGGAAAAAAAAAAAAAAAAAAAAAAAAAAAAAAAAAAAATTTTGGGGGGTGGGGGGGGGGGGGCCCCTTTTTTTTTTTTTTTTTTTTTTGGGGGGAGGAAAAAAAAAAGGGGGGGGTTTGAAAAAAAAATTTTTAAATTGGGGGAAAAAAAAAAATTTTTTTTTTAAAAACCCTTCCCCCCCCAAAAAAAAAAAAAAAAACCCCCCAAAACCCCCCAAAAAACCCCAAAAACCAAAAAAAAAAAAATTTTGGAAAAAAAAAATTTTTTGGGGGGGGGAAAAAATTGGGGGGGGGGGTTTTTTTTTTTTTTCCCCCCCCCTTTTTTTGGGTTTTTTATTTTTTTTTTTTTTTTTCCCTTAAATTTTAAAAAAAAAAATTTTTTTTTTTAAAAGGGGGGGGGAAAAACAGGGGCGGG
This sequence comes from Rapana venosa, assembly GCA_028751875.1. NCBI lineage: Eukaryota > Metazoa > Mollusca > Gastropoda > Neogastropoda > Muricidae > Rapana > Rapana venosa. The sequence goes on from CM054145.1 coordinate 66,633,107, forward strand.
TTTTTCCCCCCCCCCCCAAAAATTTTTGGCCCCAAAAAAATTTTTTTTTTTGGGGGGGGTTTTTTGGGGGGAAAAAAAAGGGGAAAAGGGGGAAAAAAAAAGGACCCCGGGGGGCCCCCCCCCCCCCGGGGGGGGGTTTATTAAAAAGGGGTTTTTTGGGCCCTTGGGGGGGAAAAATTTTTTTAAAAAAAAAAAAATAAGGGGGGAAAAAAAAAAAACCCCCCCCCCCGGGGGGGGGGGGGGGGGGGGGGGAAAAAAAAGGGGGGGGCCTTTTTTTTTTTTTTTTTTAAAAAGGGGAAAAAAATTTTTAAAAAAAAAAATTTTTTTAAAAAAATTTTTGGGGGGGGGGGGGGCCCCCCCCAACCCCCCCCCAAAAAAATTTTTGGGGGTTTTTTTTGGGGGGAAAAAACCCAAAAAGGGGGGAAAAAAAACCCCCGGGGGGGGGAAAAACCCCCCCGGGGGGGCCCCCCCCTTTTTTTAAAAATTTTTTTTGGGGAAAAAAAATTTTTCCCCCAAAAAAAAAAAGGGAAAAAAAATTGGGGGCCCCCAAAAAAAAAAAAAAAAAAAAAAAAAAATTTTTTCCCCCCCCAAAAAACCCCCCCTTTTTTTTTTTTTTTTAAAAAAAAAAAAAAAATTTTTTTTTAAAAAATGGGGGGGAAAAAAAACCCCCCCTTTTTTTTTTTTAAAAAAAAAAAAACCCAAAAAAACCCCCCTTTTTTGAAAAAAAAAATTTAAAAAAAAAAAAGGGGGGAAAAAAAAAAGGGGGCCAAAAAATTTTGGGGGGGGGGGTTTTTAAAAGGTAAAAAAAAAGGGGGGAAAAAAGGGGGGAAAAAAACCCCCCCAAAAAAAACAAATAAATTTTGGGGGCCAAAAGGAAAACCCCCGGGGGGGGGGGGGGGGGGAAAAAAAAAAAGGTTGGGGGGGGTTTTTTAACCCCCAAAAAAAGGGGGGGGAAAAAAATTTTTGGAAAAAAAAAAAGGGGGGCCCAAAAAAGGGAAAAAAAAAAAGGGGGAAAAAAAAGAAAAAAAAGGGGGAAAAAAATTTAAACCCCGGGGGGGGGGCCCCCCTTTTACAAAAAAAAAGGGGGGCCCCAAAATTTTAAAAAACCCCCGGGGAAAAACCCCCCCAAAAAAATTTTTTTTCCCCCCCCAAAAAAAAAAAAAAAAAGGGGGGGGGGTTTTTTAAAAGGCCCCAAAAAACTTTTAAAAAAATTTTTTAAAAAAAAAAAAAACCCCTTTTTAAAACCCCCAAAAAAAAAAACCACCCCCCTTTTTTTAAAAAAAAAAACCTTTTAAAAAAAAAAATTTTGGGAAATTTTTTTTAATTTTTTAAAAAAAAAAAAATTTTTTTTTTTAAAAAAAAAATTTTTAAAAAAAAAAAAAAAATTTTTTTTTTTTTTAAAAACCAAAAAAATTTTAAAAAAAAAACCCCCCTTTTTAAACCGGGGGGGCCCAAAAACCCCTTAAAAAGGGGGGGAAAAAGGGTTTTTTTTCCCAAAAAAAGGGGGGGGGGCCCCCCCCCAAAAAAAAATAAAAAACCCCCCAAAATTTCCTTTTTGGGGGGGGGTTTTTTTTGGGGGGTTTTTTTTTAAAAAAGGGGTTTTTTTTTTTTAAAAAAAAAAAAAATTTTAAAAAAATTTTTTTTAAAAAGGGGGGCCCCCCCCCAAAAAAATTTTTAATTTTTTTTTTTTTCCCCCCAAAACCCCCTTTTTTAAAAAAAAAGGGGGGGGAAAAAAAAAAGGGAAAAAACCCTTTTTTTTTTTTTCTTTTTTTCCCCCAAAAAAAAAGGGGGGGAAAAAAAAAATTCCCCCAAAAATTTAAAAAAAAGGGGGGGGAAAGGGAAAAAAAATTGGGGAAAAAAACCTTTGGGGGAAAAAGGGAAATTTTTTAAAAAATTTTTAAAATTTTTTTAAAAAAAGGGGGAAAAAAAAGGGGGGAAAGGAGGGGGGGAAAAGGGGAGGGGGAAAAGGGGAAAAAAAGGGGAAAAAAAGGGGGAAAAAAGGAAAGGGGGGGGGGAAGGAGAAAAAAAAAGGGGAAAAGAAAAAGAAAAAAAAAAAAGGGGGGAGGGGTTTTTTGGGTTTTTAAAAAGGGGTTTTTTGGGGGGGTTTTTTTTTCCTTGGGTTTTTTTTAAAAAAAATTTTTTTTTTTTTTTTTTTTTGTGTTTTTGGTTGTTTTTTAAAATTTTTTAATTAAAATTTGGAGAGGGGTTTATGTATGTTTTTGCTGGGTTTTTTTTTGGCTATATTTGAAAGCCAAAGAAAAAGCGCTTTGCATTCAACCTAATTTAAACAGTCAGTATCAATAACACCCCAGTTCTGGAAATTTTGGGGCTAGGTTTTCCCCCCCTTTCTATCCCTCTTTTTTTTTCTGTTTTGTTCCTTTTTTTCCCTGTAAACCCCTTTTCCCTTTTTTTTTTCCCTTTTTTTTGGCCCAAATTCTGGGCTCTATTCATTTTTTCCAAAAATTTGATTTAAATAGAAGTTTTTCCCCCCCCACGCCAAAGTCGGAGGGATGGGCCGACTTGAGGCGCAAAAACCGGCAGCGAACCCACATTTTTGTTTATATCACAGACAACAGAAAGTTGCTTTGCATGGTTGACGCAATTTTGCAACAGATAGGGCGATAGTGGGCAAAAACCCCCTCTTGCTTTGAAAGAGCTTTGGGCCCTGGGATGGGATAGATGGATAGATAAGGGGAGACTGGATGGATTAGATAGTAGAAAAGATAGATAGTAAAATAATATATAGATTTTGTTAATAGATAGATAGATAGATAGCCCGACAGAAGACAGACAGACAGACAGGACAGACGACAGACGGGAAAGGCGATAGATAGATAGATAGTTTAGAAAAAATTTAGTTAGACAGACAGACAACAGACAGATAGATAGACAACAGAAAAAGACAGACAGACAGACAGACAGACGGGAATAGATAGATAGATAGATAGACAGAAAAAAAAAGATAGAAAATAGTTAGACAAAACAGACAGACGGCCCGCCAGACAGACGACAATAGTGATAGACGGCAGAAGAAAAAATAGATAGAATAGAAGAAAAGTAGAAGTTAGACAATAGATAGTAAGATCCCTAGATAGACAATAGTGATAGACAGATGACAGTGGACAGATAGAAGATGGGTAGTAAACAGATAGACAGATAGATGATGTAGTTTTAGTTAGACAGTTTGGGACAGTAGTTTAGAAAAGATAGTTTAAAAACCCGATAGACAGTAGCCCAGATAGACGATAGATAGATAATAGATGATAACAAAATAGTTTAGATGATGATAGATAGAAAATAGAAAAGCAGACAGCCGGGACAGACAGACAACAGACAGATAGTTTAGATAGATGGGACGGGACAGCCCAGACGACAGCAGATAGTTTAGATAGATAGATAAAAACCCAGACAGACAGTTTAATAAAATAGATAGATAGATAGAAGACAGCCCGCAGACGCAGACAGACGGGAAGACAGACAGACAGACAGAAGACAGATAGATAGACGACAAAAGGGACAGACAGACAGACAGAGAGTTGATGATAGTTTTGTTGATAATAGTTTAGATAGACAGGACAGACAGAAACAGATAGATAGTTTAGATAGATGAGGGATAGAATAAAATAGATGGTTTTGGATAGATAGATAGATAATAGAAAAGACAGCAGATAGATAGATGTTTAAGGTTAGTAGATAGACAGACAGATAGATAGATAGATAGAAGATAGTTTAGACAGCAGACAGACGGGAAAGCCAGATAGTAGATAGAAAAATTTAGATAGATAATAGAAAGTGACAGATAGACAGATAGATAGATAAAATAGACAGAAAGATAGATAGATAGATTGAAGAAAGATAGACAGATAAAAATAATAGATAGACAGTTTGATAGATAGATAGACAGTTTGATAGATAGATAGATGTTTAAAATAGATAGTTTAGATAGATAGATAGAAGATAGAAAAGACAGATAGATAGTAGATAGATAGATAAAATAGATAGATAGTAGATAGTTTGATAGTGGGATAGTTAGATAGATAGAAAATTTAATAGATAAAAATTTAGATAGATAGATATTGGTTGTTGTTAATTTTGCTTTTTTTGGTTTCCCGCTCAGTTTGGTCATTTGTGTGTGGTGTGTGCAAAATTTTCCCCAAAGCAGGCAAAAACCCAAACATCATCCTCACCCCAAACATCATCCTCATCCTATCCTCTCCTCATAAATCATCATATCATCGTCGTGTCGTAAATCCTTTCCATCTCATCATCAACCCTCATCGTCATCCCCCCTTCCTCATCATAAACCATCATAAACATCTATAAACTTCATCATCTCTTTCCATCATATCATAAATCATCATCATCATCTAAATTTCCATCACACTCATCACCCTCATCATCATCTCATCTTTCATCTTCATCATCCTTTCTTTCTTTCATCATCCTCATCATCACCATCCTCATCACCTTCATCATCATCCTCATATCCCCAACCCTCATCCCCTCATCATCTTTTTTTCTTCATCATAATCATCATCACTTCACCCATCTTATCAACCCATAAATTCACATCTTTCACATATCACCATCATCATCACCCTCGTGGGGTGCCACCCTGAGCTATTTCCTCCACCCCCCTACAGGTGTGCACTCCCGTTTCAGTAAACAGCGTTGTCCCATGTCAGCCTGCATTTTTTAAATTGGGAAATTTCATCCTGCTTTGTATTTCGGGTTGGCACTGTCAGCCTGCATTAGTACTGTGCACTGCCCACCCTGCATGTAGTACTGTGCAATGTAAACCTGCTGTAGAAATGTGCCTGTAAACCTGCATTTTAGTATGTGCACGGGCCCACCCTTTGCATGTAGAAACTTTTCCTGTCAGCCTGCATGAAAGTACTTTTGCACGGCGCCTGCATGTAAAAACTGGGCACTGTCAGCCTCCCATGTAGTACTGGGGCCACTGCCCACCTGCATGTAGTACTGTGCATGTAAACCCGCAGAAAGTATGTGCACGCCCCAAGGCCTGCATGTAGAAACTTTTCCCTTGTCACCCGGCATGTAGTACTGTGCATGCCCAGCCGCATGTAGTACTGTGCAATGTCAACCTCCCTGTGTACTGTGCAATGAAAAAGCATGTAGTATTTTCCCATGTAAAACCTGCTTTTGTACTGGCATGTCACCCGCAGTATACTGTGCACTGTCGCCCTGCTTTGTAGTACTGGGAAAAAAATGTCAACCTGATGTAGTACTGTGAAAATCAACCTGATGTAGTACTGTGCACTGTCACCCAGCAGGGTAGATGTGTAATTTCAGCCCTGCAGGTAGTACTGTGCAATTACCCCTGCATGTAGTATGGGGCACTGTAAAGCCTGCATGTGTACTTTGCCTTTCGGGCCTCCCTTTTAGTACTGTGGCACTGTCCCCCTGCTTTGTAGTACTGTGCACTGCAGCCGCATGAATACTGTGCAATGCCCAACCTGCATGTATACGTGCACTGTCACCCTGAAATGTAGAAATTGTGCATGGTTCAGCCTGAGGTATTTACGGTCAATGTCAGCCTGCATGTAGAAACGGTGCACTTCACCCTGCTTGTATACTGTGCACGTCCCCTGAATTTTGTACTGGCACTGCAGCCTGCATGAAAGAAACTTTTGGCAATGTCAACCTGCATGTAGTATGTGCACTGTAGCTGAAAGTATTTACTTTTCACGGTCAGCCTGCTTTTTATACTGGGGCACTGTCAGCCTGAAAGTGGGAAATGTGCACTGTCAGCCTGCATGTGTCCCTGTGAAATGTCAGCCTGAAAGTTTACTGTGCAATGTCAGCCTGCATGTAGATGATTCCTGTGGCTTTTCCCAGGGGCAAACAAAAAAATGTTCTGTGATATATTTTGGGTGGGGTTTTAACTAGCATTTAAAAACGTACCGATACAAAATATTTTATTAGTAGAATTTCTTCTTTTGTTTTCTTCTTTTTCTTCTTCTTCGTTTTTTTTTTGTTTTTTTTTTTTTTTTTTTCCCCTTTCGTTTTCTTTTTTTTCCCTTCTTGTTTTTTCTTTTCTTCTTCTTCTTTTTCTTCTTCTTTTTTTTTCTTTTTCTTTTTCTTTTTTTTCTTTTTCCTTCTTTTTTTCCCTTTTTTCTTCTTTTTCTTCTTCTTCTTCTTCTTTTTTCTTCTTCTTCTTTTTCCCTTTTTTCTTCGCTTTCTTTCTTCTTTTCGTTTTCTTCTTCTTCTTTTTCTTGTTTTTTCTTTTTTTCCCTTTTTTTGCTTTCTCTTTTTTGCATTCTTCTTCTTCTTTTTCTTCTTCTTTCTTCTTCTTCTTTTTTTCCTTTTCTTTTTTTTTTTCTTCTTCTTTTTCTTCTTCTTCTTCTTCTTTTTTTCTTCTTTTCTTTTTTTTCTTTCCCTTTTTTTTTTTTTTTTCCCCGTCTTCTTCTTCTTGTTCTTGTTTTCTTCTTGTTCTTCTTCTTTTCCTTCTTTTTTCTTCTTTTTCTTCTTTTTTTCTTTTTTCCTTTTCTTCTTCTTTTTTCTTCTTCTTTTCTTCTTCTTTTCTTTCTTTCTTTTTCCCTTCTTTTTCTTTTCCCTTCTTCTTTTTTCTACTTCTTTCTTTTCTTCTTCTTCTTCTTTTTTTCCCTTCTTCTTCGCAATTTTCTTTGAAATTCTTCTTCGAATTCTTTTCGCAATTTTTTTTTTTTTCCCTTCTTCTTTTTTTGCATTCTTCTTTTCTTTTTCCCTTCTTCTTCTTCTTTTCTTCTTCTTCTTCTTCTTCTTCTTCTTTTTTCTTCTTCTTCTTCTTCTTCTTTCTTTTCTTCTTCTTTTTCTTTTTCTTCTTTTTTTTCTTCTTTGCATTTTTTCTTCTTTGCATTTTTCCCTTCTTCTTCTTTTTTTCTTTTTCTTCTTCTTTGAAATTCTTCTTCTTCTTTTCTTTCTTTTTTCTGTGAATTTTTTTTTTCTTCTTTCCCAATTTTTCTTTTTTCTACTTCTTCCTCTTCCCCCTTCTTTTCTTTTTTCCCTCTCCTTTCACTTTCTACTTCTTCCTCTTCTCCTTTTTTCTTCTTTTTTTTCCTCCCTTTCACCCCTCCCCCTTCCCTTTCTTCTTTGTTTCGTCTTCTTTGTGGGTCTGCCCCCCCTTCCTTCTTTGTGTTTGGTTTGTTTTTTCTCCTTCTATTTTTGTCTTTGTTTATATCATCATCACCCATAAATCATCTCATCATAAACATCATCATCCACCACTAATCCTACTATTGTTCCATTCTCTTTGTCTTTCCGATAATCGGGGTTCCCGGGAAGTTGTAAATTGTTTGTGTTTTGTGTCTGCTACAGTTGTTGTTGTTTTTTGTTGCTGCTGCTGCGCTTTTTGCTGCTGCTGCTGTTTGCTGTTTCTGCTGCTGCTGAAACCGGTTTGTTTCTGCTTAAACCCACTGTTTTGGAATTTTGAAACTTTAAAGGCTGCATTACTACTGTGGGGTGGCATTGTCATTATAAAATGTTACTGTTGAGGGAATGGGCGGCTATTTCTAGTGCGGGTGTGAAGAAAAAGGAAAATTTTTGCTCAAAGCTACTGTGAGGCAGACGGGGCCCCTCCCCCCCAAAATTCCCTGTGCCAGGGGTCCCCCCTTTTTCCCGGTGTACTTAGGAGACAGGCGGGTGTGGGCCCTGCCCATCACCCCAACACCCCAACTCACTCACTCACTCACCAAACACACAAAACACACACTCACACACACCAAACACACAACCACACTCACTACAACACTCTCACACACACCCCACACTCTCACACTAAACTCACAACACACACTCACGCACACAAACATGCAAAACAAACCCCAACCCCAACACTCCCACTACCTCCCCTTCACACCAAAAACACAACACTCAAAACCCCACAAACACACAAACCCACAAAGGCTCACACCCCCACACACACACAACAAAAAACACCCCACAACACACCACCCCACTCACAAACACTCACAAAACATTGCAGCAGAAACGGGGTTGTCTTTATATCCTCTTTCAAAATACTCAAGGAAAGCAGGTGTTAAAAGAAAGGAACCCCCCCCCAGAGAGACCCCAACATGGAAAATGCCAATTTCCCCTCTGAAAAGATCCCTCCCCGGGTTTGTGTGCACTGCCATCACTGCGGGGCTTTTTTTCCCGCCCCCGGGCTTCAGCCCCCAGCTTCCCAGTGCCCAGATGGGGCCCACGGGGCCCATTTGTCCCCCATAAAGGGGGCGTTTAGGGTCGTCGGGAAAATGATGCCTAAACCGACACCGGTGTGCATGCGTGCATTTTTGGTGTTGATTGTATTACCCCTTTGCCCTCCCAAAAGGGGCCTTTCCTTTTCGGGAAAGAGGGGAACAGGTGTCAACTTGTGTGAAAGACGTTTGAATGCATATGTACAAGAGTTTGGGAAAGTTGCAGGGGGAAAGGGGTAGCTAAACCCCGGGGCTCGATGCTCCCTTAAAAAAAACCCCTTTTTAGCTTCAGAAACCCATGTGCCTGCCCAAGACTGCCCCCCCCCCAGGGTGCTCCACGAAACAGGTTGTTACCAAAAATTTTTTGTCCCCTGTATTTCAGGGCCCAGACTCGTGTTCCCCCTTTCTCCAAAAACCTTTTTAAACAGGTTTGGACTGAAACAATTTTCTTCATAAAAGGGATCACCTAGCACCGCGAAGAACCCAGGGAAAGCAAAGAGTTACCCCTGACAAAAATGAAAAAATAAAGGAAGGGTTTGGGGGAAACAAGAAGATACAAAAAGAAAAAAAAAAAAATGTAAAATAGGTGGCCCCTGTTTAAAAGGGGCCGTGCTCTACCCCATGGGGGGAACCCGCCAAAAATTCCTGCAAAAGAAATCTGCTTTGGAAAAAAGGGGGGGTACAAACACGTTGTAGTTGTTGTTGTTTTTTGTTTTTGGGGGGAGGGGGGGGTAGTGGGGGCCTGTGGAAATGTATAAGGGGACCTGCTCTTAGGTATTTTGTGTTTCTTTTTTTGGGGAGTTTTAGCCAGGATGTAGTGCAAAAAAAATCTGCTATGACATTTTTCACACAAAAGGTTTTTTTTGTAGTGGTAGTGGGGGGTTGTGTTATTATGGTTTTTTTTCAAAACAAATTTAAAAAAGGGTTTCTCTAAACAGTTAAAGGGTTTAAAAGACACTTCTATCGTGCTCTGGAGGCCCTTTGGTCAGCACCCTTGCTTATTATTTTCCTGCAACACAACACAAATTTTCGGGAAACCCTCTTGCCCAAACCTTTTCCAAGCAACTTTAAACGGGTTTAGAAATTCACAGCCCCTTTTGCCCCAGGGACAGATGGCACCCCCAAACATTGATGAGAACAACTCCACAATATCCAGGGGGAACGTTTGGGAAAAAAACCCCCTGTCCATTGTAGTTCAACCCGAATTTAAAGGGCGGGGGAAAAGTCAGCAAGGACGGGCCAGGGTTTACCGCCATAAACTTGTCACAGTCACGGATTTACCCAATTTTTCCCGGCCCTTTAAATTGTGCAGAGTCTCCCCCATCGGGTTTTTCCCTGGCGGGTTTTCACTGAGGTGTAAAAAAATTCCACAAAAGGATGGTGTTGACATGATACACATGAACGAAAGCGCGCTGTAGACCAGAAAAACCCCAGGGTAAAACGAACACATTGGGGGAAAAACGTTTTGTAGTTCGTCTCCTCCACAAAGAGTGGGCCCCCTGCCTCTGTTGCCCGGAAAACCCTTTGCAGCCAGACCAGGAAAGTGAGGGTAAAAAGGGGCCAGGGACGAAAAGCGGTTTTTTTTAAAGGGAGGACCACCCTCCCCCTGTGAACGGGAGGTGCGCCAGCGGCCACACCCCAACACGGCCCCTGTGCACAGTGCTATCCCCAGACAGGGCCCCGGGTTTCCCACATTGCTACCCCCAGCCCGGGCCCCGGGTGCACAGGGGCTATCCCCAGACCGGTTCCGGGTCACATTTGCTACCCCCAGACAGGGCCCCGGGCACATTTTGGCTACCCCCAGACAGGCCCTTTGCACTTTGCTATCCCCCAGACACCCCCCCCGGTCCCACAGTGCTATCCCCAGAAAAATGGCCCGGGTGCACAAGTGGCTATCCCCAGGCCCTGCCCTTTTGCAAAGTGCAAACCCCAGCAGGGCCCCTGCACAGTGCAACCCCCAGACACGGCCCGGTGCACATTCTATCCCCAGAACGGCCCGAGCACAGTGTTTATCCCCGGGACAGGCCCCCGTGCACAGTGCAACCCCAAAAAACGGCCCGTGCCAGTGCTACCCCCGGGACAGGGCCCCCGGGCACATTTGCTACCCCAGACCGGCCCGGGCACATTTGGCATCCCCAGACAGGGCCCGTGCCGGCTATCCCCAGACCCGGGGCCATGTGCACATTGCAATCCCAGACAGGGCCCCGGGGGGCACAGTGCTACCCCCCAACACGGTCCTGTGCCCCAGTGCTACCCCCAGAACCACGGCCCGGTCCCACAGTCTATCCCAGACCTTATGTGCACAGTGCAACCCCCAGACCGGTCATTTTCCAGTGCTACCCCCCAAACCCCGGTCATGTGCACAGTCCTACCCCCAAAAACCCCCAGCAGCTGAGTTGAGCCCTGACACACCCAAAGGGCGCGCTTGTCAGCCCCACGTGAGCCCGCCAATCCCATCTTTTACCAATCAAAAGGCCGCAGCCACCTTTTGTGGGGTTTCGAACAGGAACAAAATCATGTCGGACACCCCCAAAAGCGGCCGAAGTAAAAAGTTGAGGGTGGATGTTCAAACACTTTTCCGTTTTTTGGGTTTAAAAACGGTCATGAGGGCTGAAAACGTTCCAGGGGGGAAAAGGACGGGGAGGCAGACGTTGCGAAAGGGTGCTGTTTGGCCATCAGCAGGGGACACCCAAATGGCCCGGGCCTGGTGGTGGTAAAATGCTGGTGGCGTGCTGTGGGGGGTTTCCCTCTGGCACGAGCGTGCCAGGCCCGGGTTCTGTGGCCTTTTTCCCTTGAGGGAACTGAAAAAACCCTGTTTTTTGCTGTTGGAAGCTTCTCTTTCTGTTTGTCTCTATGTTCTTTTTGCCCCCCTCTGTTTTATTCTTTTGCCCCCCTTTGTCCTCTGTGTCTTTTTCTCTCTTTTCTCTCTCTCCCCTCTTTTTCTCTCTCTTCTCCTCTCTCTCTCTCTCTCTCTCTCTCTTTTCCTCTCCCTTTTCTTATTCTCTGTCTCTCCCCCTTCTCTGCCCTTTTTCTCTTTTTATTCTCTGTCTCTAAAAAAAGCAAATGCATTGCTTTTTCCCAATGTACCTTTTGGGAAAAATAAAATTTTTCCCTGATTTTGGACTTGACTTTACTTGTCTCTCTGTCTCTGTTTGTCGTCTGTTTTATCTGCCCAGTTTTTTTTGCCCTCTCTCTCCCCCCCCTCTCTCTCTCCCCTTTTCCTCGCCTCTTCTCTCCCTTTTTCCCCTTCTCCTTCCCCTCTCTCTCCTCTTCTCCTTCTCTCTCTTTTCTCTCTCTCTCTTTCAAAAAATGTATATTTTTAGAGGCTTCCAAATAAATATCCCTATTTCTCCCCTTTTAAAATTATGGTGTATGTAAATCGAATTAAGAAGGGGGTTTTTTAAATGTTTTTTTTTCGGGCAAAAGGGGTTAAATTTTAAAAACGATGCAACCCAATCTTGCTTTTGTAGTGTTCTTGATCTTGAATCAAAAAGTGTTTGAATAAAAAAAGGGCATGAGGGGTTCTAATCAGTGCTCTTGAATTTTTCTTTGAAGATGCTTATACTGATTTTTTTCTGAGAACTTTTGGAAAGTAAATTTGTGGGCTTGGAAGGGGCAAGAAGCGCCTTATACATTACTTTTTAAAAAAGCCCTAACTTTTTCAAAACCACCACATTTTTCCCAAAAAAACAAAGGATTTTCTTGCGTTGCCGGCTGGAGTCCCAGGCCCCAAATTTGGAGAGACCCACGTTTTGGGGCCGTGTTTCCCCCCCCACCTTTTGGGTTTTAGGTACCCACTTTCCCAAAACTTGGGTTGTTGGGGCCCAAAAACACGTATTTTTTTGTGAAATGCGGGGATTTTTTATGCATTCCTTCCTATAGCTCTAAATTGGCCAACTCTTCCGAAAGGGGGAAAGGGGGTTTTTAATGTGTGTCCCAAGTTTTTTTCGGGTGCTTTGCACACGGGGGCCTTTGGGATTTTTGTCTCGCCCCAAAAGGGTTTTTGGACATTCATTTTCCAAGTTTTGGTCAAAAACTGGAAAAAAAGGGCGAGGAGGGGGAAGGGAACCAAAACCCCCGGGTGTGCTGGTTGTCGGGCAGGCGGGCGTCTGAACCACCCCGGCCACCCCCCTTTTTGGATTTGGGACTACGTTTTTGATAAGGCTTTCATAAAGAAGAAATTTGCGTGAGTCAATTGAGATTGCGTGTGAAAAAGGGGCGTTTTTTCAGGCTGCCGACATTATGCCCTTTTTTTTTTAAAATTCCCAAACAAACCCCACGTATGTAAAAAATAAGTGCGGGTTTAAGAAGTTTAAACCCTGGGGGCCTTAGTGTGTGTGGGGGGGGTTGGGTTTGCCCCTTTGGGTTTGTGTTTATCAGGGAAATGTAGAGGGGAATTGCTTGCGCGTTTTTTCCCCAACAAATTGATAAACCTTTCCCATTTCCTGCCTGGGGTGCATGCAAGAGAAAGCATCAGTGGGGTGTGTGTGGGTGTGTGTGTGTGTGTGTGGGGTTTTGTGTGTGTGGGGGGTTTTTGGGTGGGGTTTGTGTGTGTGTGTGTGTTTTAAGTGGACCCCCTCCCTCCCCTAGGGTTTTTTGGGTGGGGGTTGGCCCCCCCAATGGAACGGGGTGGGTACTGGTTTAAAATGGTTCCCAATACAGGAAAAAACCCCCTTTGCCCCTTGCCCACACACCTGTGGTTAGTGTGTGTGGTGTGTGTGTGTGTGTTTGTTTTGTGTATGTGTGTGTGTTTTGTGTGTGTGTGTATGGTGCCTTTTTCTGGTCTGTGTTTTGTTCATGTTTTAAAAGGGTTACGAGGGGAGAGAGACAGACACCAGAAAAATACAGAGAAAAATGTAAAATTTAACATGTTTTTACCCCTTGCAATTTGCATATATGTGCGTTTTGCGTATTTTTGGGTTTTTTGTTTTGAAATCCCCTGTATGCGGTTTTAGGGTCTATGTGCGCGTTCTTGTGTGTGTATTTTGTGTGTTGAATGAGTTTTGTGCTTTGAAATTTAGCGCGCTTTTTTTTTGGGTGTGTCTGTCTTTTGTGAATTGTGCGCGCGGCGTGGTACAAAGGGGCGTGCGTGTGTGGGGGCATGTGTTTGTATGACGTGTAAGTTTTAGGCGAATGCATGCGCTTTGATTTGTCTTTTCAAGTTTATAGCGCTATATAATTTTTCATTTTATTTTTATTTTTATTTTTAAAATTATTATTTTTTTATTATTTGTTTTGGGGGTGCGTTTGTGTGTGTGGGGTTTGTGTTTGGGCCCGAGGGCTATGTTTGTGTGTGATTTTTTTTGGGTGTGCACGTGTGTTTTGTGTGTGTACAAACATGCAGACATCATGCATATATAATACAACATACATACATACATACCCCCAAAAATTACATACATACATACATACAACATACAACAACACACACACATACACAAAAATTACACACATACATACATGATAAAAACACACACTAACACATACCAATAACAAATTTACATACGTGAACCCAAAATTTAAAATTAAGACTTTAAAAAAAATTAGAAAAATGATAGAAATAAAAAAAAAAGAATATGTTACTCGACTTTTAACTTCTACCTTTAAAATTTTAAAATGAAAACCCAAGCCGCAAAGTCCGGGAAAAATTTTCAGTTTCCCCATTGGTTTTCGACACCCCCTTTTACGGTTCAGCAAGACAGAAGACAGATGGGGTTTTGAAGACAGTGGTGATGGAAATTTTTGCTGTTTTACGGGGTTCTTTTTTGGAAAGGGGTGTCAAAAATTTTTTTTAGTGGGATGAACCCCTAGGGATCCCGCTTGCCCTCTCTAACCCATTCTGTCATTTTTAGTCTCTGTGGGGTAGTCTTTTTGCGTTTTAGGGCCGGGTTGTTTACTGTCCGTTTTCTGTCGGGTTTTTATTTAGCATTTTGTCGGGGGTTTTTTTTCAGTTTGTCTGTCTGTCTGTTGTTTTGGGCCCTTTTTTTTAAATTTATGTCTTTTTTTGGGAAAGGGGGGGGTGCTGGTTTTTAACTTTTTTTGGTTTGGACTTTTCTGCGGGTTAAATTGGTTGATTGGGTTTATTGGCACCAAAAGGGTTTCCCAAGAAAAAGAAGAAGAAGAAGAAAAAAGAAAAAAAAGAATAAGAAGAAGAAAAAGAAAAACCCAAGAAGAAGAAGGTGGGGGTGGGGTGGTGGTGGTGGTGGTGGTGGGGTGGTGGGGGGTGGTGTGGTGGTGGTGGTGGAAATTATGGTGAGGACGATGCGACGATGATGGAAGATGATTTTGATATAATTATGATGATGTGATAAATGATGTTTATTGCAAAAAGGGGAAACAAACGGGCCCCCCCCAATTTAAAAAAACCCAACGAACCCCTACAACAAAGAAACAACAAAAACAACGTAATTTCCCCAACAACAAAATTCAAAAACAATGTGGGCGCCAAGCCCACACCCCCAACAAAAAAAAACAAACAAGACATGACTTTAAACAACAACAAAAAACAGTATCAGCGGGCGATAACAGAAGAACCACCGCCAGGGGCAAAGTGGTTTTCCCTCTTTTTTGGGGGTTTTGAAGGTCACGGTTTTCAACCCAAAGGGAAAATCAAAGGATTTCTTTATAAAATCGGGGCTGTCCCCTTTTACGGAGAGTTGGGATTTAAATTCGTTCAGAAATTTTAAATTTTTCTTTTAAATTCCCCAAATAAACTTTTTTACACAACAAAACAAAGTCATTTCAAATTTAAAATTTTTGGCTAAAAAATGATGTACACTAAAGGCATTTTTTGCAGCCCTCCCTTCTTTTTACCCCTTTTTTTTAAAAAACATTTTTAGGCATATCGAATTATATTGTTTGGGTTTGGTATCATCAGAATTTTATCTTTGGGCTCTTTGGGGAAAGACTGAGAAAAAACACAAGCTTCACCAGTTTTGGACGTAAATTTTTGGGGAGTTTTTTAAAAATTAAATTTTAAACAGGAAACTGCAGGTGTCTGGTCCCTCGGGCCCAGTTGAATGGGGTTACTATGATAAAGCAAAATTTCACCCCGGGTTAAACCCGTTAAAGGGCACTTTGCATTTGCATAGTATTTTCATTGGATAATCTTCTTTCATATTGGATCATCACGAATGAAAAAAAAACTCCCTTAATCGTGGCCCCATTTGCTCTGGTCTTGGTGACCTCAGATTCGGTTTTCCCCTTACACTTCTGTGCCTGTGGGGGGTTTTTTTTTTGTTTTTGGGTTGTTGTCTTAAAATTTTAACGTTTTTTTCACTTATGTGATATTTGACGGGGGTGAGTTTTTTGTCAGAGATTTTTCGGGAAGAGGTTCACAGGAGACGTGGTTGGGGGGGCGTTGCGGGGCCCCACCACCCCGATGTTCTCCCCCGGCGCCATGAGTAACTATCAATGTTGTCAGTGGGGAGTTTAGAAAGGTGGTGAACTTTTGCCCTTTCTATGTTAGCTTAGAACGGGCACCATTGAACAGCACTAGGTCCCCCGAGCAGTGCAGGGTTTCCTCGGCTGGGGTCCCCCGGGGGGCTTGATATTAATGGGGCCCCCGCTGATTTTCTATGAAAACGAAAAAAAATCGGGGTTTGGTGGGGCCCGGGCTATAAAATTGAGGGGCCCCCGGAAAAAGGGGGAAAACAAAAAATTTACAAAGGGTGGGGCAGCAAAACAAATCAAAAACAAAGAATAACATCGAAAACAAAACCCCTTTCCTGGGGGGGGGGGGGGGGTTTTACAAAAACTGAAAACCGCATACGCACAAAAAAAACTTTTTCCCCAAAAAATACATTTTCATGTTTCTCAATTGGGAAAGGAAAAACGATTGACAAAATACTGGTGACCATACATTTTGTTTTCCAAACCCCGCCCCAGCTACATCGTTTTGTTTGCAGGGTAGAGCTGGCGGCTGTGTCCCAAAGGGACATAAAAAAACCCCTGTTTTTCCCAAGCACTAGAGATATAAAACCTGCGCTGTCTTTGCTTTTTAAAAGGGCAATGGCAGAAGACAGAAATTATAAGGATTCCCGGGAAATAGTAAAACGCCCCTTTGGATGAGACTAAAAACCGGGTCCCGTGAAACGAACGACAGAAAAATCTTGTGCAGGGGCTTTTAAAACCTCCAGTGGGAACGGATAAAAACTTTAAAAAAAAAACGGCATACATAGGGTTTCCCAAAAGTTAAAAAGCACATGATACGTTTTCCCCTTATCCTCAAAATTTAAAAAATGAAGACTAAAAAAAGGGTCTTCAGGGGAAAACCCGGTTCGGGGTCTTTCTTCTTCTTTGTGGGCGCAAAAAGCTCAGATGCAGTATTGGTTGTTATATGAGCAAAAAATCTTTATTCTCCCCCTAAGCGTTTTAAAAAAAGGCAGGCCCAATGCATCAGATTTGGGAGGGGGACGGGTTTCCCTGTTTTTTAAAATTTTTTTTGGGAAAAAAAAGGCGGGAGAAGGGCCCAAAAAAGGGCAAAAAAAATAAAGGGCAAAGGACGTGGCAGGAAAGAAAAAAAAACGAAAGGGGGGATAAAAGAGGGAAATTCTAGACCCCACTTTTGAGAAGGCGGGAGATGCTATTAATAGGGGAAAAAGCCCCGGGAAACAGGGGGAAGAGGGCCCCTTTCCCCCAAAAAAGGGATACATTTTTGCAAAAAGGAGCGAGTGAAAAAACAGTCCCAGCAGCAAAGAGGGGGAAAGTTGTTGTTTGGGCTACCCAGGGGCTTTGGACCATTGGGTCGGAACATCCGGCACGTGAAAACAGGCAGGGAAATGACATGAAAAAAGACGATGGTTCAAAAAGAAACTTTTCGCAAACAGAAGACCCTTTAGCAAAGGAAACAGAAAACCCCAACAAAAGTCTTTTTCCCCAAAAACTCCATTCGGGGACCAGGAGGTGTTAAACCCAGCAGGTAACTAGCTGCTAACGAACAGTCGGGACTTTCCCGGGAAAAAATTTTTTAAAAAAAAACCAATTTGAGGTTATCGTAATTTTTTTAATACACCAATTCCCCCAAAGGCCCAAAAATGTGTCAGTTATTGAGGTAACAAATTTCCCCAACCCCTTTTACACAAAAAAGGTTGTTATGTTGTGATGTTGTGTTGAGTTTGCCCTATCTATGACAAGCTTTTTAAATCAAAAACCTTTGTATTTTCCCTTTAAAAGGAAAAAAAATCCTCAAGTGGGAGTATGTTGACTTTTTGGGCGGGGGGTACTTAACAACATCCTCCACGCAAACTTACCATCAGTGTGCAGTTTTCAATTTCACATGATTCTCAGGGGGGAAGATAGTGAGCCCAGAGTGCACTTTCTGGGTAAAACCCCCAGAGTTTTAAAATGGGAACGCAAAACAAAAATTACTAAAAAATACAACAACATCCCACCAACAATTACAAATTTTTGGGAGAAAGTGAGCCCCAAAAACGAAATTGAGAATAAAGGGCGCCTCGGGGGCATTCTTAAGAAACCATAATTTGACCCAAACCCTCAAAAGGGCCCTCTATTTTTTTTCGTGTAAAAAAGGGAGCTAGATAAGCCGGTAGACATTATCTATCAGAAAAAAAAAGTTAAAATTTTCCACCCCCAAAGCCAAGGCAAAGTGGAAAAACCTCGCCGTCAGAGTACAACATTTAAAGTGTGAGGGGTTTCGTCGGAAAAGTAATTGTCGTTTGGGGCCACCGCATCCCTCTTTTTTTTTGGGGAAAGAAATCATCCCAAACCCCACAAAGTTAAAAAACTTTTTTTTTCTCTAATTTTGAAGGTCCCAAAAAAACATTCCGTCTGAAAATTTGATTTTTTTTTTCTTCGTTTTTTTTTTTCTAAAAGAGCCCATATCCCTAAAAGTTGGTGCACCCCAGACAGACAGACAGACAGAAAAACAGCCTTCGGACTTCAGAGGGTTTTAAATTAAATAAAGGGCCCACACCCCCATTTGAAAGGGGGAAAAAAGGGTCATGTGAACCAAAAAAAACATTCCCAGGTCCAAAAAAATGAGAGCATGTAGGAAGATAGGCCCAAAGAGTCTGTCGCCCTGAAAAAGCTGTGTGTACTTTAAGGTGCTAGTTTAACGCAAATTTTGTCGTTTTTGATGCCATTAATAAAAAAAGAGGAGAGAGAGGAGAGAGGAGAGAGAGAGAGGGAGGGGAAGAGAGGGGGAGAGAGAGAGAAGAGAGAAAAGAGAGAGAGAAAGAATGGGGAGACAGAACAGAGACAGGGGAGAGAGACACCAGGAGAGGAAAAGACAGACAGTAGACAGAGAGACAGGAGAGATGCTGCATTAAAAAGGGTCTCTTTTAACCCTGGGAAAAGGCATTGTCAAAAGCCGTCTTGCAGTGGGTAAACCTTTGTTGTTTGGCCATGATAAATAAATTGCCCCCGTTTGTTTTTTCCGCTGTTTTTGGTTGCCCCCCCTTCCTTGAGGTGTTTCTAAATTCACCCACTTTTGGGCGATGTTTCATGTACTGCTTTTTTCCTTTGGGGTTTTTTTTCCTTTCGTTCCTCGAGTACAGCTTGGGCCCCAAAAGGGGGTTTTTTCCCCCTTTTCCCCCTTAAGGGCCCTTCCTTTTTTTTTAAAATTTTTTTGGGGCCCCCCTTTAAAAAAAAAAACAAAAACCTTTTAAAAAAAAAAAAAACCAAAAAAAAAAAAAAAAAAACCCCCCTTTTTTTGTTCTTTAAAAATTTTTTCCCTTTTCCCCAAAATTTTTTTAAAAAAAAAAACCCCCCAACCCCCCGCCCCCCCCCCCCCTTTTTTCCCTTTTTTTAAAATTTTTAAAAAGTTTAAACTTTCTCCAAAATTTTTTTTAAACCCCCTTCCCCCCCCCTTTTTTTTTTTTAAAAAAAAAAATTTTTGAAAATTTAAAAAATATTAAAATTTTTTCCCCCCTTTTTTCCCCCCCCCTTTTTTTAAAATTTTTTAAAAAATTTTTTTCCTTTTTTAAAAAATTTTTTTAAAAAAAAAACCCCTTAAAAAAACCCCCCAACCCAAAAAAAATCCCCCCCAAATTTTTTTTTCCCCCCAAATTTCCCTTTTTTTTTTTTTTTAAAAAATTTTTCCCAAAAACCCCCCCCCCCTTTTCCCCCCCCCCCGGAAACCCCCAAAAAAAACCCCCCCCTTTTTTTTTTTAAAAAAACCCCCTTTTTTTCAAAAACCCCCCCCCAATTCCAAAAACCCCCCTTTTTTCCCCCCCCCCAAAAAAATTTTTTTGGGGCCCCCCCCCCTTTAAAAAACCCCCCCCCCCAAAATTTTAAAAAAAAAACAAAAAAAAATTTAAAAAAATTAAAAAAAAGGGGGTTTCCCCTTTTTTTGGGCCCTGTTTTTTAAAAAAAAAACCCCCCCCCTTTTTCCCCCTTTTTAAAAAAAAAATTTTCCCCTTTTTTGGAAAACCCCCCTTTTTTAAAAATTTTTTTTGGGGTTCCCCCCCAAAAAATTTTTTTTCAAACCTTTTTAAAACCCAAAAATTTTAAAAAAAAAAACCCCCCAAAAAAAAAAAAATTTTCCCTTTCCCCAAAAAATTTTAAAAAAATTTTTTTTCCCCCCCCCGGGAAAAAATTTTTTAAAAAAATTTTAAAAATTTTCCCCCAAAAAAAAAATTTTTTTAAAAGGGGGGTTTGCAAATTTAAATTTCCCTTTTTTTTTTAATTTAAAAAAATTTTTTCCCCCAATTTCCCCTTTTTTAAAGGAAAAAATTTTTTTGGGAAAAGAAAAAAATCCCCCTTTAACCTTTTTTTCTTCCACCTTTTTTTAAAAAAAAAAAAAATCATTTTTTTTTTTCCCCCCTTTTTTCCCCAAAAAAATTTTTTTTCCCCCTTTTTTTCCCCCCCCTTTTTTTGGCCCCCTTAAAAACCCTTTCCCCCGTTTTTTTTTCCCCCCCCCCCCCCTTTTTTTTTTCCCCCCCAAAAAATTTCCTTTCCCCCCCCCTTAAAAAAAATTTTTTCCCCCCCCCTTTTCCCCCCCCCCTTTTTTTTTTCCCCCAAAAAATTTTTTTTTTTTTTTTAAATTTTTTTTTTTTTTTTTTAATGTTTTTTTGGGGGGTGTGTGTGGGGGGTGTGGTTTTGGTGTGTGGGGGGGGGGGGGGGGGGTTTTTTTTTTTTTTTTTTTTTTTTTTTTTTTTTTGGGGGGGGGGGGGGGGTTTTTTTTGGGGGGGGGGGTTTTAAAAATTTTTCCCTTTTTTTTTTTTTGGGGGGGAAATTTTAAAAAAAAAATTTTTTTTTTTTTTTTTTTAAAACCCCAAAAAAAAAAAAATTTTTTTATTTTTTTTTTTTTGGGGTTTTTTTTAAAATTTTGAAAAGGGCCCGGAAAAGGGGGAAAAAATTTTTTTTAAAAAAGGGGGGGCCCCCCCCTTTTTTAAAAAAAATTTTTTAAAAACTTCCCAAAGGGAAATTTTTTTTAAAAAACTTTTCACCCGGGGTTTTTTTGGGAAAAAATTTTTTAAAAATTTTTTTCCGGAAAAAAAAAAAAAAAAAAAATTTTTTTAAACTTTTTAAAAAAAAAAATTTTAAAATTAAAAAAAATTTTTAAAAAAAACCCCCCCCCAAAAAAAAAAAAAAAAAACCCCTTCCCCCCCCCCAAAAAAAAAACCCCACCCCCAAAAAACCCCAAAAAAAAACCAAAAAAAAAAAAAAGGAAAAAAAGGGGGGGGAAAAGGGCGGGAAATTTTGGGGGAAAAAATTTAGGAAGGTTTTTTTAAAAAAGGGGGGTTTTTTTAAAAAAAAAAAAAAAGGGGGGCCCCTTTTTTTGGGGGGGGGGGGGAAAAAAAAAAAGGGGGGTTTTAAAAAGGGGGGGGGGAAAAAAAATTTTAAAAAAAAAAGGGGGGGGGGGGGGGAAAAAAGGGGGGGTTTTTTTTTTTTAAAAGAAGGGGGGAAAAAAAAAGGGGGGAAACCCGTTTTTTTGGGGGGGAAAAGGGGGGGTTTTTTTTTTTTTTTTGGGTGGGGGGGAAAAAGGGGAAAATGAAAATTTTTTGGGGAAAAAAAAAAACAAAAGGGGGGGAAAAAGGGGGGGGTTTTTTTGGGGGGTTTTGGGGGTTTTTTTTTTTGGAATTTTTTTTAAAAAATTTTTTTTTTTTTTTTGGGGGGTTTTTTTTTCCCAAAAAAAACCCAAAAAAAAAAAACCCCCCCCCCCCAAAAAAAAAAAAAAAAAAAAAAAAAAAAAAAAAAAAAGGGGGGGGGGGGGGAAAAAAAAAAAAAAAAAATTAAAAAAAAAAAAAAAAAAAAAAAAAAAAAATTTTAAAAATTTTAAAATTTTTAATTTTAAAAAATTTTTAAATTAAAAAATTTTTTGGGGGAAAAAAAAAATTTTTTTTTAAAAATTTTCAGAAATTAAAATTAAAAAAATTTTTTAAAAATTTTTTAAAATTTTTTAAAACCAAAATTTTTTTTGGGGGTTTAAAAAATTTTTTATTAATTAAATTTAAATTTTTTGGTTTAAAAATTTTTTTTTTTGGGGGGGGCATTTTTTTTTTTTAACAATTTTTTCCCCCTTTTTTTTAAAAAAAAGGGCCAAATTTTTGGGGGAAAAAAGGGGTTTTAAAATTTGGGGGGAAAAAAGGGGTTTGGGGGGTTTTTTTTAAAAATTTTTTTTTAAAAAAAAGGAAATTTGGGGGGAAATTTGGGGGGCCCTTTCCTTAAAAAAATTTTTTGGGGGGAAAAGGGTTTAATTTTTGGAACCCTTTTTGGGAAAAAAAAGGGGGGGGGGGTTTTTTAAAAAAAAAGGAGGGGAAAAAAGGGGGGGGTTTGGTTTTTGGGGGGAAACAAAAGGGGGGGGGGGTTTTTTAAAAAAAATTTTTTTGAAAATTTTTTGGGGTTTTTTTTTTAAAAAAAAGGGGGGGGAAAAAAAAGGGGGGGTTTTTTTGGGGGGGGGTTTTTTTTTAAAAACCCCTTTTTTTTTTAAAAAAAATTTTTTTCCCCCAAAAATTTAAAAAGGGGGGGTTTTTTGGGGGGGGGGGGGAAAAGGGTTTAAAAATTTTTTTTTTAAAAAAATTTTTTTTTTTTGGAAAAAAAAAGGGGGGGGGGAAAAGGAAAAGGGGTGGGGGGTTTTTTTTTTTTTTTTTTTTTTTTTTTTGGGGGGGGGAAAATTAAAAAGGGGGGGGTTGGGGGGGGGGTTTTTGGGGGAAAAAAAGGGGGGGGGGGGAAAAAAAAAAAAAAAAAAAGGAAAAATATGGTTTTGGGGGGGGGGGTTTTAAAGGGTTGTTTTTGGTTTTGGAAATTTTTTGGGGGGGTTTTTTTTTTTTAAAAAAAAGGGTTTTTTTGGTTTTGCCCTTTTTTTGGGGGAAAAGGGGTTTACCCTTTTTTTTTTTAAAAAAATTTTTTTTTTTTCCCCCAAAATGGAACCAAAAAGCCGGGGAAAAAAAAAACGGGAAAAAATTTTTTCCCCCCCCAAAAATTTTTTAAAAACCCTTTTAAAAAAAGGGGTTTTTTTTTTTTCCCAAAATTTTTTTTTTTCCCCTTTTTTTAAATTTTTCCTTTTTTTCCCCCCCCCTTTTTTTTTTTTTTTTTTTTTTTTTTCCAATTTTTTTTTGGGTTTTTGGCCCCCCCTTTTTTTTTGGGGGGCCCCTTTTTTTGGGAAAACCCCCTTTTTTTTTTCCCCCCCTTTTTTTTTGGGCCCCTTTTTGTTTTGGGCCCCCCCTTTTTTTAAAGGTTTTCCCCCCTTTTTTTTTTAAATTTTAAAAACCCCCCTTTTTTTTTTGTTTTTCCTTCGGGGGTTTTTCACTGGCCCCCCTTTTTTGGTTTTTTCCCCCCCCCCTTTTTTAAACCCCCCCTTTTTTTTTGTTTTCCCCCCCCTGGTTTTTTTTAAAAACCCCCCTTTTTTTTTTCCCACTGCCCCTTTTCCCCTTTTTTTAAAATTTTGGCCCCCCTTTTTTTTTGGCCCCCCTTTTTTTTTTCCCCCTTTTTCTTTTTTTTTTTTTTTTTTTTTTTTTTTTTTTAAATTTTTTTTTTTTAAAGGTTTTTTTTTTCCGGGTTTTTTGGGGTTTTTTTTTTTTTTTTTTAATTTTTTTTTTGTTTTTTTTTTTTTTTTTTTTTTTTTTTTTTTTTTTTTTTTTTTTTCCCTTTTTTTTTTTTAAAAATTTTTTTTTTTTTTTGGGGGGGTTTTTTTTGGGGGTTTGGGGGTTTTTTTAAAAATTTTTTTTTTTTTTTTTTTAAATTTTTTTTTTCTTTTTTTTTTTCCCGGGTTTTTAAAAAAATTTTAAATTTTTTTTAAATTTTTTTTTTTTTTAAATTTTCCCCGGGTTTTGGGCCCCCGGTTTTTTTTTTTTTTTTCCCCCTTTTTTTAAAACCTTTTTTTTTTCCCCGGGGGGGGTTTTTTTTTAAAAAAAAAAAATTTTTTTTAAGGGGTTTTTTTTTTTTTTTTTCCCCCCCCCCCCGGGGGGTTTCCTTAAACCCCCCTTTTTTTTGGGGGGGGAAAAAAAAATTAAAAAAAAATTTTTTTAAAAATTTTTTTGGGGGGGAAAAAATTTTTTCCCCCTTTTTGGGTTTTTTCCCCCCCCCTTTTTTGGGTTTTTTTGGGGTTTTTTTTTAAAAATTTTTTGGCCCTTTTTCCCCCCCAAAAAAGCTTTTTTTTTCTTTTTTTAAAAAAAAAAAAGGGGGGTTTTTACCCCCAAAAAAAAGGTTTGGCCCCCCCGGAATTTTTGGAAAAAACCCCCCCCTTTTTAAAAACCCCCCCCCGGTTTTTTTTTGGGTTTTTTGGGGGGTTTTTGGGGGGGAAAAAATTGGGGGCCCCCGGGGGGCCCGGGGAAAAGGGGTTAGAAAACCCCCCCAAAAAAAAATTTTTTTTTAATTTAAAAAATTTTTTAAAAAAAAACCCTTTTTGGTTTTTTGGGAAAATTTTCCCCCCAAAGCCCAAAAAAGGGCCCCGGGGCCCGGGGGTTTTTTTTTTTTTCCTTTTTTTTTTCCGTTTTTGGGGGGGTTTTCCCCCCCTTTTTTTTTTTTTTTTTTTTTCCCCCCGGGCCCCAAAAAACCCCCCCCTTTTTTAAAAATTTTTTTTTCCCCCCCCGGGGTTTTTTTTTTTTTTTTTTTTTTTTTTCTTTTTTTTTTTTTTTTTTTTTTTTTTTCCCCCTTTTTTTTTTTTTTTTTTTTCTTTTTTTCCCTTTTTTTTTTTTTTTTTTTTTTTTTTTTTTTTTTTTTTTTTTTTTTTTTTTTTTTCTTTTTTTTCTTTTTTTTTTTTTTTTTTTTTTTGGGTTTTTCTTTTTTTTCCCCCCCTTTTTTTTTTTTTTTTTTTTTTTTTTTTTTTTTTTTTTTGGGTTTTTTTGTTTTTTTTTTTTTTTTTTTTTTTTTTTTTTTTTCTTTTTTTTTTTTTTTTTCCTTTTTTTTTTGGGTTTTTTTTTTTTGTTTTTTCTTTTTTTCCCTTTTTTTTTTCTTTTTTTTCTTTTTTTCCCTTTTTTTTTCCCCTTTTTTTTTTTTTTTTTTTTTTTTTTTTTGTTTTTCTCCTTTTTTTCCCTTTTTCTTTTTTTTTTTTTTTTCCCTTTTTTTGTTTTTCTTTTTTTTTTTTTCCCCCCTTTTTTTTTTCCCCTTTTTTCTTTTTTTTTTTTTTTTTTTTCTCTTTTTTTTTTTTTTTTTTGGAAAATTTTTTTGTTTTTTTTTCCCTTTTTTTTTTCCCGTTTTTCCTTTTTTTCCTTTCCCCTTTTTTTTTTTTGGGTTTTTTTCCTTTTTTTTCGAATTTTTTTTTTTTTTCCCGGGCCATTTTTTTCCCCCCCCCGGGGGGGGGGGGGGGTTTTTTTTGGAAATTGGGAAAAAAACCCCGGGGCCCCCCCAAGGGGTTTTTTTTGGGTTTTTTGTTGGGGGGGGGGGTTTTTAAAAGGGTTTTTTTGGGGGGGTTTTTACAAAGGGGGGGGAAAAAAAAAGGGGAAAAAACCCCCGGGGGGGTTTTTTTTTTGGAAAAGGGCCAAAAAAAAAGGGGGGGGGGGCCCCCCCCTTTTTGGGGGGCCCCCCTTTCCCTTTTTGGGGGGGCCCCCCAAAAATTTCCCCCCCCCTCCCGGGGGAAAAAAAAGAAAAAACCCCCCCAAAAAAAAAACCCCAAAAAAAAAAAAAGGGGGGGGGGTTTTTAAAAAAAAAAGGGGGGGGTTTTGGGGAAATTTAAAATTTCCCCAAAAAAACCCCCCCGGGGGCCCCCCAAAAACCCCCGGAAACCCCCCCCCCCCAAAAAAAAAAAAGGGGAAAAATTTTTAAAAAAAAACCCCCCTAAAACCCAAGGGAAAAACCCCTTTTTTTAAAACCCCCAAAAAAAGGGGGGGAAAAGGGGGGTTTTTTTTTAAAAAAACCAAAAAAAAAAAAAAAATTTTTAAAAAACCCCCCAAAAAAGGGGGAAAAAAAAAAGAAAGGAAGGGGGGGAAAAAAAAAACCAAAAAAAACTTTAAAAAAAGGGTTTTAATTAAACTTAAAAAACCGAAAAGTTTTAACCCCAAAAAAAAAAAATTTTTTTCCACAAAAAAAAAAAGGGGAAAAAAAAAAAAAAAAAAAGAAAAAAAAGGAAAAAAAATTTTAAAAAAAGGGGGGAAAAAAAACCCCTGAAAACCCCAAAAAAAAAAAAAACCCCAAAAAAGGGAAAAAAAAAAAAACGGAAAAAAAAAAAAACCCCCAAAAAAAAAAAAACCAAAAAGGGGGGAAAAAAAAAGGGGAAAAAAAAAAAAAAAAACCCAAAAAAAAGGGTTTAAAGGGGGAAAAAAAAAAGAAGGGCCCTTTCCAAAAATTAAAAAAAAAAAGAAAAATAAAGGGGGGGAAAAAAGGGGTGAAAAATTAAGGGGGAAAAAAAAGGGGAACCAAAAAAAAAAAGGTTTCCCCCCTTTTTTTGGGGGAAAAAAAAAACCCCCCCCCAAAAAAAACCCCCCCCAAAAAAAAAAACCCCCCCCAAAAAACCCAAAAAACCCCCCCAAAAAAAAAAACAACCCGGTTTAAAAAAAAAACCCAAGGGGGACCAAAAAAAAAAAAAAAGGGGGGGGGGTTCCCGGCCCTTTTAAAAAAAGAAAAAAGGGGGGGAAAAAACCCCCCCAAAAAAGATTTA